>VZZY01006915.1:0-73976 GCA_013400335.1 Eurystomus gularis | reverse complement strand
CCCCTTTCAGGTATTGGAAGGTCACTATAAGCTCCCCCCAGAGCCTTCTTTTCTCCAGGCTGAACAACCCCAACTCTCAGCCTGTCTTCATAGGAGAGATGCTCCAGCCCTCTAATCATTTTCATGGCTCTCCTCTGGACATGCTCCAACAGGTCCAGATGCTTCCTGTGTTGGGGGCTTCAGAGCTGGAAGCAGTACTCCAGGTGAGGTCTCACCAGGGCAGAGTAGAGGGGCAGAATCATCTCTCTTGATCTGCTGGCCACAACTTCTTAAACAATATTTTCCTTTAGGGATTTCTGAAAAACAGAGGTTTAGTGAGAAGCCATGCCAGTAGAGAAAGAAGATAAAACTTTGTGGACCACAGTTCAGCACAGTGCGTAAAGCTGTTCCTTAAGTACATGGAGACAGCCTATGTTAGTGGTACTTGGAGTTACTGGCAATACTTTGAATGCTTAAGTCAACCCCAAAGTTAAGTACCCTGCTGAACTGGGACCAAAGCCGTAGTCTAACCTGCAATTAGACTGACCGATTAGATTTAATTTTTTTTGGTTCATACTGCTGTCTTTTCCATCTCTACGTAAAAGCAAAGAAAAAGGAAAATCCTGAAGAAATCCATCTGATATGTAAACTGCCAGGATTTTTTTTTTTTTTTAAATTAAGATGTTTTAAAAGTTGAATATACGAAATGCACAGAAAATGCTCCTCCTATATTTAATTCTAACCTTTAATTTATCTTGAAACTACAGTAACAAAATTAGCAGGTGAGAGGAGGAAAGGAAATAATACTTTTGTAGACAACTTGCACTCTGATTCAATCCACCAAAGGAGTTCAAAGGCCACAGAAGTTAATTCTAATTGCTGTAACAACTGATCTTTAACTACTGCAGCACTAGTGAAAAGTTGATGAAGTAGGATTTCAGTTGATTTGATTATATTATAGAGCAGTATTACAACCTCTGATTATTCAGTACAAAAGTTCAGCCATCATGATGCAGGAGGTTTGGGCTGGAACTTAGCAATCACTATACTATTCTTACTTCCCTTTGAAAATTCAATGAGAAAAACTACCAAAGCCCTTCAGACTTACATAGTGCATGCATTTCTACAACCATAAATAAATACAACTGCATGTAAAATTGCATGGCTATATTGTTCTTATTCTTCTAATATAGAATACTTACAAAGGGACCCACTCACTTATCTCAGTCATTTTTTTCTCAATATATTAGAGGTTTATAAACCCCTTGGCAAAACTCCAAAGAAGCTTTATAGAAGCTATTCTCTTCTAAAATTTATTTTAAAAATTAAACATTTGAATGTTTCATAGGTAGGCAGTAATCCAGTTGGAGAGGTGTAAAAGGGTGAGGTAGAGTTAAGTAATTTTAAAAATTCTCTGCTGGAGACGTAGTGGGCTATTCCCAGATCATCTGTCATAAAAAGTAATCGTCCTGGTTAAATTATTTAACATTTACTTGGCTGACATCAGTACTTGTTTTCATAGAAATAAATATGTATTATAAATGTTATTACACATATAAGGCATAAAGGAACCTGGAATCCTTTTTTTACTATAAAATCTAAGAGGGTACATGGGATGGTGGTGGAGTCACCATCCCTGGAGGTGTTTAAAAAACAAGTAGATGTAGCACTTGAGTCTATGGTCTAGTGGCTAGAGAGATGTTAGGATGAAGGTTGGACTTTATGATCCTGGTTGTCCTTTCTAACCATAATGATTCTATGACCTTTATGTACAAACTCTATAAGCTTTTATTTGATGCAGTGGCATCAGCTTTTGTGATACTTTGATCTTTATTCATTATGAATTCTTTACTCATGCTTTGTCATCACTGTCTTGACCTGAGGTATTACATGTCTGCAGTGGTTTTTCAGAGATAATGGAAAAGCTTTAGATGTTCTATAAGATTCTTTTTTTAAAATATGATGGAAAGTCTCCTAAAATGTGCTTTAAGTGGAGGTTTGGTAGATCAAGGTGTGGTGAGTTGGCCCCAGCTGGCAGCCAAGAGCCCACACAACCGCTCACTTACTGTCCCTGCAGCAGGATGGGGGAGAAAATAGGGAGAATGGGAGCGAGAAAACTCATGAACCGAAATAAAAAGAGGGAAGTTGCTCATCAATTACTGTCACAGGCAAAACAAACTCAACTTGGGGAATTTAACTCAATTTATTGCCATTTAATGTAAACGTTTAATTACTGAATTGAGCACTGAGAAACAAAAAGGAGTTTGTGTAAAAACCTCTCCTCCTGCTTTCCCAGGTTCAGCTTCACTCCAGACACCTCACTTCCCTCCTCATTATACTCAGTCCCTTTGGAGAGGCGAGAGGTGGTGCAGGAGGTTGGGGTCAGGACGTAGCATTTTCTCTCTGCTGCTCCTTCCTTCTCATGCTTTTGTTCCACTGCTTCTTCCTTCTTACTTGTTTCTTCCTCACCAACATGGGTCCTCCGTGGTCATAGCCCTTCTGGGGGAGTACCTGGTTCAGCATGGGCTTATCCACCGGCTACAGTCTTTTGGGTGGATGTGCCTTTTCTGCTGCGCAGTACCTCCTGTTGTTCTGGTCCTGTTTTTCCCTCATTCTCTCCTAAGCACTTTCAGTCCATTATTAAATAGGTTTTCAAAGAGGTGCCACTACCTTGGCTGATGGTCTCAGCTGTGTCTGTCACAGCGTGTTTGGATCTCTCAAATTTACAGGACAACGTACTCTGTAAATTAAACTTTATGAGCTCCTTAAGAAATACAACAAATAAAGCAGCTGTAACCACTTTCACAACAAGATAATGATTTAATCATTAGCTACTCAAATTGATGAAGAATTGGCTAATTATTTATGCTCCCACTTTTCTGAGAAGCAAATGGTACAGATGGTGGTGTGAGACGGTACAAACAGCTGTACTGGGTGAAACCAAAGGTCTGTTCAAGCCATTACCTTAAATACATTCTTAATGTTTATGGAAGGAGTTTTAAAGGGAAGGAAAAGTTACCTGCTCCTTGGTATATACAGTTCACTTATTTCAGAATTTCTACTAAATGAACACGTACATTTGATCAAATAAGATATTTTCTGAAATATGCCTTCTATGGATATTGCATTTTAGTTAATATTGAAGTATTTTTGCAAAATTTAAATTATCGTAGAATTTTCTCATTAACCAAAGCAATAGTATGTGCAGGGGGTGGGAAGGAGAAGTGGCTCACAATCTCCCTTCTGCAAAATTACATGGGTTTTGTTGCAAGGTCTTTTCTGGGTCTTTTCAGAAACTGGTTTACTCAGGAAAAAAAAAGTTTTTACTTCAGCCTGTTTACCTTTTTTCTTATTTTAAAATGTTTATATCAATTTTTTTTAAGAAAACACTCATCAAAAACATACTTGCACTACATTATGAAAGGCTTTAACTGTTTTTTAAATAAAATATTTTGTTCTAAACCAGCCAGAGCTTTTGGAATTTTTAATGTTTCTTCTTGGGTTTTGTTCTGTTTTGTTTTGTTTTTCAGTATTAGTTGCTAAGCTTTTATTTGATTTTTCAAGTATTTTTGCTCCTTTTTGATACTGATTTTCAGTTAACTTTGACCATCAGTATTTGGAGTCCTAAAATGAATTGTTACTAGTAGATGAAAAGGAAAAGTTTAATAGACTTGGAAGGACATTATTTTTAAGACCACTTGTTTCCTACCCTTGTCCTTAGTATTGTGTAGTTTTCAATCTCTCTCCTCTCACCCCTTCTCCCTCTCTGCAAATAATTGCTTCCTACTTCCTTTTTGAAATTTATTTTTATGAGAAGGCGAGGAATTGGGGACGTTGTTATTTCCAGTATTTCATCCTTCATACCTGATATTTCCATTTCATCATGACTGCCTTGCAACTCTGACATTCAGATTTGCTTTAGAGCTTCTTCAGGAAAGGGTGACATCTGGTTCCCAAGTATCTCTGTAATGTCAGTCTTTTTGTAAATTATCTAAGCAGATAGCCCGCACGTATGCTAAACCCTAAAATCCTGACCTTGAAATCTTCAAGATTTCTGTGGGCTGTGGTTTTTACCATGTGTAAAACAAACATGTCTGTCCAGTGATGGATGAAAGTCCTGTCATTTCAGCAGTATCATGATGCTACCCAGAAGCTCAGGGAAAATAAAACTGAGCAGGTAAAGGCAGATCTCAGTTGTACACCTCTTTGGCAATGGAAGCTAGAATAGCATCCTCTGGGAGAGCTAAGAAATCACCCATCGTTATCCTGTGGTTATTAGGGTAGTTTTCTTGCATTTAGTCACATTAAACAAATCTTTGTAGGCTGATTCTTATGGTTTGTCACTAAAAGTCCTTGCAACGCTTTTTTCTCATGCCAGTTCTGTATTTGGCACCTTTGAAATTTTCCTTCCTTTTTTTTCTTTTTTTTTTTTTCATTTTGGCTGTGATTTAAGGGGGTCTGAGAGTTAGGTGCTTGCTGCATTGGAATATAGCTATAGTAAGATTGAGGAAAACCAGCTGTGAACAATTTAGTTTTAAATAACACAAAGGGAACATTTTAATTTTCACACATGTATTTGCACTTCCGGATAGGGGAACATCATCTAGTTAAGCAGTTGCACAGTTATCCCAAAGTGAAACAGCTGTCTCAGCTCTAATCTTGCCCTCCTATCCCTCCAATGAGGCTTTCTGATTAACTTTTTATTCTTAGGATAGCAATTTGTACCAGGAATCTAATTAAGAACTTTATGTAACACAGCCAAAGTCCTCCTTTTTTTGCAAATCTATCTCACCTCAGTCCGACTAATCTTGCAGCTTTCAGTATGGAACATTCTGAAATGTCTGATATTTCAAGCTATCTCTTCTGGTTGAAAACAATTTCAGCTATTGAGAATCGGGAACAAGATTCATTTGATTCTTTTGTCCCGGTAAGGAAAACTGAAACATATCTCTAAATAAGGCATGATTTTAAAATTTAAATTCTGAGGGTTAGGCTTCTTTTGGGGGAAAAATGGCTTAAACTAAACTTCTCTGTTGAGCTGAATGAACTCAGCCATCTGACCATAGGTCCTCTGTGTTTCTTACTGATGAACAGGTGAGTGGGAAAAAAACAGCCTTTAATAAAAGCTGGTGATTTCTGGGGAGAAAATGCATAGTTCTATATATCTGGAGTTAAATGACAGTGCCAATACTTCTATTTTATCATTACTTTAATGATAAGGAAAAGAGAAAACTACATTACATATTATTCTTATTTCCAGAAAATTTTGTAATTGAAATGTAGCTTTTAAATGGAGTATTTATTAACTGCATTTAATAACTTGAATGTGTGAGTATTACTGCTTATCACCAATGACACAGTAATATGGTATTGTATATAGTGTCTAAAATAGAGCAATTAAGTTGACTGATCTAATCTATGTTTATATCAGTATTTATTACTAATTTTAGCTATATTTTAATTTGAAATATTTTGAAAACCATTTTACTTCTATTGGTGTCATTCTATTAGTACACTAGAAATATTTATTGTCTCATATGCAGTAGCAGATGCAGGATTATACTTTCGGTGACTAGGATTGTCAAGTCAGAGAGAGTGTGCTGGAGAGGAAAGAAAAGAGCCTTTTGCTTTCTTTCATGTGGCTTAATTTCATGTGAAATAGAAATTTGACAGGGTATCCTTAAATGAAAATACACTAATATTGTGCAGAAGAGACATATACCTGAACTGTTAAGTATGTTACCAACACTCTGAAGAATTATTTAGGTACTATGTCAGCTCACTATTGAGCTAGTAAGTGAGAAAAGTGCCTTTAGTACCAGATGGGCTGATAATAAAAGGTGCTGGGACCCCTGTTTGTGTATGAGTAGGGAGCTGATACTATAATTGAAGAAGACATTTCAAAAATCTATCACAAAGCATATAGTAGCATGTGAATGATGGGCTGACTTTAACTTTGGAGTCTTGATATCTCTGTGTTACAGCTGCCCTAAAAAAACTGGTGCCTCCTGCAGATTCTGTGTTCTTCTTGCTGTAATATTTTCTATGTCATTTTTCTACTGTTCCTCTGAAGCACATGGTGTTCCCATTTCTTGTCCTCCCAACCAAACATTTATCTGGTATCCAGGTCAGGTCTGCAGTGTGGTTTTTTTATGTTAGTGCTCAGAATTGGTGCACCTGCCTGTGAAGTTGGTTAGCTTTTGGAAAGGACCATCACATTAGGTGTTAATTTTTCCCAGACGTCCCATGGCGAAAGTCAAGATTTACAACAGGCTGAGAATGGTAAATGTGATATTTCTGCCAGGCATCATGATTTGCTGGATGAGGGGGATATGTTGAAAATTTTCGGTTCCATTTGGAGGGTGGAATTGGTGCCTAAAAGACAGGGTAGGAGGAGACTGGATCTCTCCAAAGGGCTCTTTGGTAAAGGCTGCCTCGTGTCTGAATGTCAGTTGCGTTAGAAAGATGTTGAGTTGTTTTTTTGAGGCTGAAGCACTGTTGTACAGGTGCAAGAGAAATCTGAGTTCCTAAAGCTGAATATTTTCAGGACTGCACGCTTTGCTTCTGATGTCTATATTCTACCTATATTCTGCCTTAAGCAGCCAGCTCCATTTGTGTTACTAAATGCTATGCTTAGTCCTTTTCCAGGTCTTCTCTCCTAGCACCCGATGTATAGTGCATAACATCCAGTGCTTGCTTTTTAGGAATGTTTTCTTTTTCCCTCATAACAGTAATCAAAGCTTATTTCTGAAAGTCCTATCCTGGAACCTTTTCACTAAAAACAGAGAAACAAAGCACCATCATATCAGAGACAGGCATCCAGGAGCTGTTTATTATTATTATTGTTAGTAGCAGTAGTATTATAGGAAGAGGCTGTCTTGACTTTATGAACCATTTAATGTTCCAGTGTTTTGGGTGACCAGGTAAATATACGAAAGATTGTTGTGACATTTGAATTTCCCCTCATTGATTTGCAAACCCAGCCTCCTGATCTTGTTAGATGAGTTCTTACAGTTTTTAGGTTTTATGTCTCTGTGGTTGTTACATTCGTTGTTCAATACAGTGACAGTGAGAGGTCATTGTTTGTGTGTACATGGAAGGTTGTTTCACTTTGTGGGATAAGTGGCTTTTAGTTATACACATTCACACAGTAAATCCAGAGGGCACAGAGCTCTCCTAGTCTTGTCCAGGTCACTGTTATTAACGCATAGAAATAGTAGAATCCTACATTTTTGTATTTTACACAGCAGAAAATATGTCTTGAAATCAGTAACTGAAAGATATCCTATAATCTTAAGAACTATAGTATTTCAAAGTGGTGCCTTGTGTTAATTTTTGTGACTGCCTCATCAGTAAAAGTGCCATGTTACTTGCTGCTAGATAAGTCAATATTAAAATTGCCCCCATATATTTTAATTCAGTTTAAGGTAATAATCTTTTGCTCAGTGTTTCTATGTCCAATTCTAGCCAAAACAACACTCCTTAGAAATGACAGAATGCTAAAATGTAAAGATGGGGAAAGACCTCATAGGTCATGTTGCCCATCTGCCAGAACCTGAGTACTGCCTACAGTGTGTGTTTTAGCGCTTAGTCTAAGTTTATACAAACAGTTTTAGGCAATAAGGGTTCTATCTCCGCTCCAGGGAGATTATAGTATAGTTTGTTAAATTTGGCACACAGTTGTATCAATGTATAAAATCTGTTTGCTTGCCCTGGGCATGAAAATGAGAAATATTCACACGTTAAAAATAGCAAAATATTTGTTGAAAACCAGGCAAATATAATTTTCCCAATATGAAGTGATTTTCAGTATCATTCATAACAAACAAATTTCTTTTTACATTTCTTCCTCTTTAGTACAACTGCTTAAATCTGTCTTTTTAGTATTGATACAAAGAAACAAAATCTAAACACAGAAGAGCTATTAAATATTGAGAAAAACATAGCAAAATATAAAATAAATGCAGGGAAACTTTGAAGCTTATATACAGAGCAATGCCGGGGTTAGCAAGACAAATGCTGGTCCTAGATTACTTATTGACTTAAAATAAAATTTTAAAAAAGTAAAATAAAAAATATAAATGAATGCTTCATAAACCTGGGGAAAAAGAATTTTCAGCACAGTACAAAATTTTACACCTATAAGTACACCTGTTTGCACCCCTAATCTAATTTTGTTAGGTTCACAAGGATGCTCTTGATTATTTCTTGACAGGAATTACCTTCATTTTTTCGAGGCCTACGATTTTGATTTAAGTAAGGTGTATTTTTAAGGTCCTGTACAAGTTCTTTGAAAGACTGTCAGTCTTGCTGTACCCTCTGGTAATGTTGTTTATGGTTCTCAGACTTAAAATGGCCCAGGCACTTTCTTTACTTAAGCAATGATGTACCATAGAGTTTATTTTATGGAACTGCTACTACTCATCTCAAGTTCAGTGTCTTTACATTATTTCATTATCCCACAAACCTGTGGTGTCATGTTGCATGGATTTTGTGGTTTGAAATTTTTTGCTAAATGCTATTCCTAATAATTCAGAAGTTGACAGCAATAGCATCTTAATGGCTGTGGAAAGCTCCTCTATGAACAATAATAAGTTGCTACTGTAAGTGTTTCTTTTTTTACACAATAACTGTCCTTGTGGCTGCGGTACTGCTTCTGCTATTCAAGTCAACATTGTCTTTTGTAACCAAAGACCTTGTTCTTTTACTTTCTTCTGCTGTTCCAGTCTCACCTCCATTATATGAATTGTAAAGTTACCAGAAAATAGGATGAATGGGATGTGGTGCTGACCTACATGGTTTAGTTGACCTGGCAGTGCCAGGTCAACTTGATGATCTTAAAGGTCTTGATGATCTTAAAGGTCTTGATGATCTTAAAGGTCGCTTCCAACCAGAACTAACAATTCTGTGATCCTCTAATATAACATTCTTAATTAATGAGTTGAGTATTGAGAAAAAAAGGCAACATAAAGTTAAACTATCATGGGGAAAGCACCTCTTTGCCAGGCTCAGCTTTACTCCAGACACCTTTCCTCCTCCTAGTTACCACCATGGGTCACACTCAGTCCCAGAGGTGAGGGTGTCACAGGGGGTTGAGGTTGGGGTCATGGCAGGAGGTTTCTCACTGTTGCTCCTTTTCCTCGCTCTCTTCTTCCTTATTGCTTGTTTCTCCTGCCCCAGCCCAGGCCCTCCATAGTCCACCATCCTTGCAGAGGTCTGCCTGCTCCACCACAGGGCATCACCGGAGCATGTGTTTCCACAGAGGCACCACAAACTACTTCTGATAGGTTCAGAGGTGCCACCAGCTTTGTTGATTGGCTCAGTGGGGCTGGTGTGGAGCTGGCTGGAACCAGCTGTGTCTGGCATCATGAGGCAGCCCTGACCCCTTTTCACAGAGGCTGCCCTGCAGCCCACCCACCACACTCCGGGCTACCAAAATATCACTGCTTGTGCCCAGTACAAAGTAGAAGGAAGGCGGGTAGCACATGAGCTTCATGTTTCAGGAGGCCATATTCCTTGAAAGAGGTGCTTGAATGTAGCTGAGTAAGGAATAACAAAGTACAAAGTCTAGAAATTGGACTGTTTTTTTAATTCTGTGCAAATTTTTAAACTATGAGGGAAATTGGTCCTAAAAAAAAAAAAAAAAANNNNAAAAGAAAAAAAAAGTATTTCCACCATCTACCCTAAACCAAGATTGCATCATCCGGAAAGGAGCATTCTCTTCTTTCAATAACTGCCCAATGGTATCACAGAGACTCACGAGGAGAGCCCTTGCTAAGCTTGGCAGCCTGTGACGTTCCCGCTGGGTGTTACAATCTGTAAAATCACAGAAAGTGTGACAATTGTGGCATGCACTGTCCTGCAAGTCACCCACAGAGCACCCAGTCTCTCAGGCAGAAGGACATCAGTGAGAAAGCTGAGATTTAAAGTGGTTGGCAAGCACTATAGTAAAATACCAAACGGTTGTAATTTATGTAACGATGCATCTCCGTTGAAAAATAAATGTTATGCCACACGAGACAAAACCTCATAAAACATCTGACTCACCCTGAACCCTGGACAGCTTCACTCGACACAGTAATGTTTCTTTATCTTTTGAAATGATGTAGTGTGAGTGCAGTGGTCCTGCAGTTATTTAGGGTTTGAAACAAGCTGTCAGCAAGTGATATTTTTGGAATTATTTTGTTAATTTTATTAATCGCTTAGTGATTCTGGGACATGAAGGACACTCTGGGACATCAATTAAAACTTTTCCAGAGGACGTTAGGTTAGAAGTTTACTTCTACTGACATAAAAATCAAAACTCTTTTTGGTGCCAGTGCAGGCCAATTTGACTTTGAGTTTATTGCAGATATTCAAAATCAAGTTTAATTCTTTAAGTTTTTCCTAAATAGTTAAATATGCATTCATGAAGTGAAAGCATTTGGCAAAATAGCTTTGCGCCCATACCTACTTAGCCAGAATCATTGAGTTAGGTTAATGCATTTAATGGATGACAGTAACCCCCAATTCTTCTGGTAATTTCAGTGCTGAAACAGGATCCGTGGTGATTTTGCTACTCTGTTATACCTGATAAACTTTCTAAAACTCTGAAGATGCTTTTTACTGTATTTCTTATTCTTTACTCTCTACGGAGAGTTTTAGCTGCAGCACCAGTAAGTCTTGGTCTCTTCTGCTCTTACCAAGCAGAGGTGAGTGCTCTTTGGCACCAATTCCATTATTTCTGGGCTGCTGTACACAGTGCTCGATGTGATTGATTAGTTCCTGAAAGCACGCATCTCACTCTTTGGAATTTATGTTCTGATAAATCTCTAGAATAGATACTGAATTCTGTTAATCTCCCTCTTTCAAATTTAATTTCACACTCCCTTTTTTTTTTTTTTGTCTTCATCTTAGTCCATTCTATTCTGTGTTTTTGAGGATGGTTATAAAACTCCCCACGCAGGAATAAATGTAACACTCAACCTGCAGATACTTCAGACTGTAAAAAGGTACAAGAAGATACCGGATAACTGCTTTTTGAGCTTGGCGTGCCATGATTTTAAAAGTAAAAAGTCTTGCTATGGGCAATGCAGTCTTCACTTGTGAAGAGTAAGGAGGGAAAGAATAGCTGTGGTTTTCCTTTCTCTGAAAGGAGTTTTATCTTTTGTGCGCATCAAGGCTGAATCATGCACTGTAACATGCAGCTGGGTGCATGTTTTTTTTCCTTGTCTCTGTGCATAAATGTGTATGTGAATGTTTGTATGCATATAGGTGACTGCTGTGTGTACATACACGCACACACACGCTGGTCACTTAGTCGTGATAGTTTCTGTACAAGTTTAAAATCCAGTAGGATAGAAAAAAATCTTTTAATATACAAATATAAAGATAAATGTATGAAGTAGTCTTATACTTCTGAGTAATGTAATAAATTAATGTATTTTCAGGTTAGAAGAACTTGACAGGTATTTGAAATCACTTTCCTGTCTTTTTTGTTGTACAACTATTCTAGAAGTTTAAACTGTTCTATCAAAAACCTTCACCAGTCCATGGTTAATAAAGCTAGAGAAGTTATATAGTTAATGTTTAAGAAAAAAATAGGAATGCTCAAGTCAGTGACACTGTTTGCCTTTGTTAACAAGTCTGTGGATAACATAAGCATTTTGTGTTACTTTTTTTTTTTTGCTGGATTTTATATTTATGGATATTTAGCTAATATGCTTTAAAAATCAGATACAAAACAAGCTGAAAGCAGATTATTAATTTGTGTAATTTATTCTAAATTATTTTTGCTTATTATTTCTTTCACGAACCTGCTAGCTAAATGTATGCATGCTCTATAAATCCTACCAGGAGAAAAACAAAACTAATATTAAGTAGAAACATATTAGCTTAAATTTTTACTCTATTGAAACAGATTAATGTTTTACCATTAACTTCAGTTATGCAGGGTTTTTCACCCAGAATTTTTTAGATCTAATAGATGTAGCAGAATGTCATTAAGGTGTTTAAAACAGAAGATGTAACTTGTTTTGGTAGTTTCATAGTATAAAGTAAGTTAACTTAGCTCTTATGTTTTCAGTAGCATCACTCCATAGCACTTTACTTTTGCAGTGTATGTTTCCACTAATACTGATTGTAGTGGCAAGATTTTTTGAATATTTCATCTTTTTATAAAATTGTTATGAATGACATAAAATCTGAAAAAAATATACACATATCAGATACCAGAGTTTTGAAGATAATACATTTATAAAAAGACTATATGGAATGTATTTCTATTTTTGATCTTGATTTGAAATTTTCCATATTCAGACTTAAGAACATACCAGAAACTGGCATCGCCTGGATTGGTTAAAGCTGTTGTTTTCTTAAGAAATGTGCTTTGTCTCAGACTTCAGGGAAAGTTCTGAAGCACAGTGAAGATCAGATCAGAGATCTGTGTAATAAATATGTGTTACGGCCCATTCCCTTTCAAAAGCCCATGAATATGGGCTGAAGTGGCGTATCTAGAAACAGGATTTAGGCCTAAGACACTTTGCATCAATTTCTTTTGTGAGTCAGTAGAGATGTGATACTGGGGCCTCTGTGTGAGTCTTAGTACGGCGTTTGGCATCCTAGAATGAGACAGATGGATCCACCCTGTCTAGTGATAGGAAGGTTATCACCTCAAAATTTAATGGATAATAACATTTGGTTGAATAATATCTTCACTGGAAATTCAGATGTACTGTAATTATGCCTCATTCTCTATCGAGCTTTTCCCTTTGACATTTTTGTGTCCTTCACTGGATCTGATATTGGCAAAAAGATTACCATAATGTTAATCATTGCTAATTCAAACTGCTAACAGGCACTGTCAGTACAGGTGAAACTTCAGCAACTGGAAAGTAGGTGTTTTCTTTCCATTCCCTCTGGCAACCTGTGGATACACACAGAAATGTTAAATTTCCCCTAGGTCTAAACTCTTTTTTGTTTAAAAAATGTCACAGCTATTACAATTTTAAATAGGAAGTTATTCCTAAAGATTAAGTAAAGACCAACACAAACCCCAAGCCCAAAAATAAGGCCACCTTCTTTGAAAGGCACTATTTACTTTAAATTAAATGGCTTTATATAAGGTTACATTACATATGTAGGGAAAGGTCTTGAGGATTTCTTGAGGCATTTTTCTTCTATTCTTGGCAGCTGAAGCCTGCAAGCAAAGCTGCTTTTGACTTCTGTTTTATGTCTCTAAGTAGAGGTAGGATTGTTTGCTGAAAAGTCATTCTTCAGATGTTCAAAGTGGTTCCCTATCTTATATACTTTCTGTTTAATAAAAAGCAAGTTATTTTTGCTCCTTCTTAGTCTTACAGTTTGTAATTCAGTGGTAAATACAATGAAGGTTCTGTGTGTTCTGTGATCTTGAGGCATTATTGCATGCCAGAGAATTACCGTTTTGACATCTAAATTACCATTTAATCTTTCCTGCCATTGTGTGTCAGTGTAAATCTATTTCTTACAGTTGTGAAAGGAAACTTTTGACATTATGATATGAATTTAAACTAATTTAGGGTTACTTTCTTAAGGCCTCAGACAGTCTGACACATTATATCCGAGACATGCAGCCTGCCCTACTCATGTACAAATATAGGGGCTGCTCCACTTCATATTATTAAGCCACAAAATGCTAATATTTTAAAGCAAAATAAAACAGCAGCTGACTATTCCAGAAAGTGCTTTAGAATTTAGGGCTGGCTACCTGGAAAGATAAGCCCTTAACTCTGATGTAGAGTCCACAGAATCAGGTGTCTGCAGAAGATGGTCATAAACCACTGACAGCTCAACCTGCTTTTCAAATGGTAATACATACACCTCTGTATTACTCTATAAATTTCACCACTCCTTTACTTTGAGTTTACTTAAACATAATAATCTAGGAAATGATGGTGATTCCTTAACAGGAAAACAAGCAATTAGGAGTTCTGAGTCAAATTAAAATTGCAGCTAGGAATAAGTATAGGTGGATAGTTTCAAAATGACCACTTGTTTTAGTGTTTTCAGATGAAGAGGTTATGTGCTGTGCTTGTTACTTATAAAAGAGTTACCATATACCTATGAAAGCAGTTTCATGGCCTGGTGTTGAATACAGCACTGCATAGTATGAAAGGTTAAAACAGGGAGTCGTGAATACTCAAAAAAATAATGAAATTCAATGTACTATGGCTAGTCTATAAAACTGTAAATGCTAGAAGTAAAACCAGTCAGCCACTCATGGTGGAGGGGAAGTTCATCTTGTCTGAGAGGTATGAGTCATGTCATACACTTGTAGAAAATTTGGTAACAAAGTAAATGTTCATGAACTAGACGGCGTGCCTTTTTGTTCTCTTTCTACTGGCTTCAAGTGCTTTCACTGTATCTTGCTTTTAAGTTGTGCTTTTGGTGGAAGAGCAACTAGACTGTCTGACTTGCTGCAAGCGGAACAATCTTATATTATTTGTGGAAGCAAAGTCTGTTGTGCTCAAGTCCTTTTAGAAGAAGAAGAAAAAAAATCTTCCGCCCTTTTTTTTCTTTTTTTCCCCAAAGCTATTCAAGTTTTGTCTCAGCTATGCCAATCTGTCACTGCAGCTGTCAGTGTGATGCCTTTTCTTCAAAGCACAGAGATGCTTCAGCTGAAAGCACTGCTTCTAGTCAGGAGCAGAAAAAAGGTCTGCGCAGGGACCAGTAGTTCTAAGGCTGACAGCTCTCATGGTACATTGTCAGCATAGTATAATACTTAACGTATAGGTAAGGATTAGAGCAGAAAGGAAAGTGCATGAGGAATGGGGAAAACAGGATCAACTCCATTCACTACACTCAGTAAAATTCCCTCTTCTGGTGATGGGTTTGGATTTATTTTGCAGCTGCAGAATTGTGAAGATATTCACATAGCCCTCTTCCTATCTTTAAAATCTGGCTGCGAAGTGTGGGAATCCTCTATATGCTCCTTGAATTAAGAAAGCGCTATCTCTTTCAGGAACTAATTACTACTGATTTGAAATGCTGGAGAGGGGACAGCAAAGGCTACAAAGAGGGGACTAGAACATCTCTCTTATGAAGAAATGCTGAGGGACCTGGGGCTTTTTAGCCTAGAGAAGAGAAGACTGAGGACAGATCTTACCAATGCTTCACATACATAAAGGGTGGGTGTCAGGAGGATGGGGCCAGACTCTTTTCAGTGGTGCCCAGTGGTAGGACAACAGGCACAAACTGTAACACAGGAAGTTCCATGTGAACATGAGGAAAAACTTCTTTACTATGAGAGTGACAGAGCCCTGGAACAGGCTGCCTAGAGAGGTCTCCTTCTCTGGAGATACTCGAAACCAACCTGGATGAGATTCTGTGCAACCTGCTCTAGGTGCTTTAGCAGGGGGGCTGGACAAGGTGATCTCCAGAGGTCCCCTCCAACCCCTACCATTATGTGGTTCTGTGAAGTCATCCTGCAACTTAGGCAATTAGACATGTAAAATTCTAAAACTCCCTATATAGATATATTATTTAGTTCTTGCCATCTGTCACCTCTCTTAAGTTATTGACCAAATTAAGCCGGTTTTGCTAGAGCTGTTTTATATCTGGGAAAAGCTAGGTAAAGAGTAATTAAATGTCTTGTTTAAGACTGCAGAGCAGGTCAAAGGGCAGAGCTAGGAATAAAGTCATTATCTTTGTCTTCCAGAAAGCCATTTCTCCTTCTCACTGAGTCTCAAATTTAGATAGGTACTTTATATGTATGGGTATTTAGATTGTGACAGATAAGACGCAGTGCTGTCTCAAAGACATCATAGGCAGAGATTCTCAAGAGAATCTAGAAAAATTTTTGCATTTACACACAATTGGAAGTATTCCTTATAAGCTGATGAACAGCTATGATAGATTTGTCAGTGTTCTGTATAAGAAGTGCACAGATATCTGGGTAGGTTTTTTGATACTATGATAAACTAGTGATTGTGACTTATTTGCACAGATACAGACACATCATCCTGGAAGGTAAAATCCTTCTGACTCTGTGTTGCTACTGATATTCTCCCCTGTGTAACATCACTGTGATTACAAGACTATTTTGATGCTATTGTGTACTCCATGGATAGCACTATATTTAGGGCTCTCTCCAGTGGTTGCAAACTGTCTTCTTAACTCTGCATGATTAAAGCCTCCTACGTTTCTTTAAGGCATGAGCTACAAACAGGACACAAGTAATAAAACCATCTCCATTTCCTGCACTTAAATGCAATGCTGTAGCTCAGGAGGTCAGCATCTTCAAATTACCATGTGTGAGAGAGACGGAAGCAAAATGTTTGTATTAAGTTATTTTTCCCAGTCAAAAAAAAAAAAAATTACCACACAGACTTTGTGAATTTTCTCATGCCCATCTATCTGATCAGGATGAATACCTTAGTAGCTGAAAATCATCAGTTTGATAGTTGAATGTCCAACTCTTCCAATCAGTAAAGAATACAGTAAATGCTGTTTTAAAATGAACCTGGAAACCCAACACTTCACAGGCTCTGTAGGACGCCAAGGCAGGGAAGGATCACACTGTTCAAAGGAGCAGCTTAAATACTCAGAATTTGGCTATGGATGGGCTGACAGGCCAAGCGAGAACCTGGGGGTCAGGATTAGGTAGGAAGCTAACAAATGAAAACATCCTGGTGGGTTCCTCCAGGAAGCCTTGTTAAGGCTCATGAAGGACAGAAGGAGGTGATTACAAAGAGGCAGATCACCTTACGAAGGGTAGATTGTGGCTTGGCAACATGACACAGCTTTCTGTGATGAGATGACTAGCTCTGTGGATGAGTCAGCCATGTGCCCTTGCAGTGGTGTAGTCTAATAGTAAACTGGGCTGCAATTAAAACAGCCTTAGCAGCAGTTTGAGGGACATCTACTCATCACCTGTGAGACCGCATCAGAAGTACTGTGTCCAGTTCTAGGTTCCCCAATATGCCAAAGTGTGTTGGGTGGAGAATAAGCAAGATGGAGATGCAAACAACAGTGACTGGGTCTACTGAACAAAACATTTAAGAAAAGAGGGAGCTCAGTTTGTTCAGCTTGGAGAAGCAGAGGCTGTGGGAAGAACTAAATTACTATCTTCAACCATTTAAGGGATGGTTAGACAAAACCAAACTCCTCTCAGAGATACACAAAAGTACGAGGCAACAAACACAAATTGCATAGCGGAAATTCTAATTTGATATGAGAAAACTTTTTTCAGTGAGTGTGGTATAGCACTGAAACCAGGATCCAGCAGCCCCGTGGAAAAGGACTTGGGGGTACTGGTGGATGAAAAGCTGGACATAAGCTGACAATGTGCACTTGCAGCCCAGAAAGCCTGGACTGCATAGAAAGAAGCATTTCCAGCAGGTTGAGGGAAGTGATTCTGCTCCTCTACTCTGTTCTGGTGAGACGTCACCTAGAGTACTGTGTCCAGCTCTGGATTCATCAGCACAAGAAAGCCATGGACCTGTCAGAGCATGTCCAGAGGAAGGCCATGAAAAAATGATCAATCAGAGGGATGAAGCACCTCTCCTGTGAGGACAGTCTGAGAGATGGGCTTGTTCAACCTGGAGAAGAGAAGGCTCCAGAGAGACCTTATTGCAGTCTTTCAGTACTTAAAGGGGGCTTACAAGAAAGCTGGGGACAATCTTTTTAACAGGGTCTGTTGTGGCAGGACAAGGGGTAATGGTTTTAAAACAAAAGAGGGGAGATTCAGACTAGATATAAGGAAGAAATTTTTTACAGTGAGGGTGGTGAAACCCTGGCACAGGTTGTCCAGAGACGTGGTTGATGCCACATCCCTGGGAACATTCCAGGTGAGGTTGGCCAGGGCTCTGAACAACCTGCTGTAATTGAAGATGTTCGTGCTCACTGCAGGGGTTTGGACCAGATGACCTTTAGAGGTCCCTTTCATAGAATCATAGAATGTTCTAGGCTGGAAGGGACCTCTAGTGGTCATCTGGTCCAACCTCCCTACTCAAGCAGGGACCTCTCTACCTAGGTCAGGTTACTCAGAACCCCATCAAGCCTGACCTTGAATATCTCCAGGGATGGGGCTTCCACCACCTCTCTGGGCAGCCCATTCCAGTGATCTATCACCCTCATGTTAAAGAAATTTTTTCCAATATCCAGCCAAAATCTATCCTTTCCTAGCTTAAAACCTTTCAACCCAAACTATTCTATGATTCTGTGATTCTATCCAGCAAGGCTGTGGAAGTCCTTTTGAAAGCAGCTGCAACTAACAGTGTGAAGGATGTGTAGGTTCTCTATGTAAAAGGAAGTAAAGAAATAACTGAGTTTCCAAAAGAAATTCCAGGTCCCCTAAATATTATTTTATATAATGGTCTTAGAATTGCTGGTTTCAGACTGAGAAATCTCTTCAGCTTTCCTTCAGGAAAATCTGATACAGATATAAGGCCAAAGCCTTATGGGTTAGAAGCAATTGGTGGTAGTACCAGAATGCTTCAGAATATGACTTCTGAAAGGTGTTTGGTGTTTTGACAGATATTGTTTTTTAAAGCAGTAGAAAGATGCTTTCATTCTGAAGATCGCAAATTTTGTTAATATTTGGTACTAGACCTCTCACAATATGTAAAAATAAAAAGAAGATAAAATCAATACTGTAAAAGAAAAATAATAATTTTCTTCCTATAGCAAAGGTAGCAGTCTTTAAATATATGGAAAGAAACACTCATGTAAGAAAAAAGGAAATATTTTGTTTAACTTTCAGTGATAATAGTTATAAATAATTCTGTATGCCTAAAGCTAAATATATTACAATCATATGGCCTTCAGCTTTTATCTATCACTCCAAAGTGTCCAGTGTTATGAGGCACAATGGGAATAAACAGATATGGATGTATAATATCTTTTAAGATACGAAGCATTTTAATATTAATCTGTATCTTCCTATGTTAACTGACACATGCCATGAAATGTATACACACCAAATTGTATGCCTTTCATTTTTAGTTTTTATTCACGGGTTACACAACTGTATAGAAATAATGGTATTAATAATCAGTAGCTGTTGTGCAGTAACGTACAATTTCTTTGAAAACAGAATTCCCTTTCAATAACGGCACCAAAACTGGGAAGAAACTGATACTCTCAAAGTATTTGAATTGTTGCACTGATGTGACATTCTTAATTTGGGTTATGTTACTTAGGTTCTGAAACCCTGCAGTGAATATTTGACAATAGAAACATGATCAGTGTTTTCAGTGGCGCTGTAATCACACCAAGCATGCACGAAGAGATCCCGCAGCCTATAGAAGTTTAAAGTACAGGCAGTCATTCATTGGCTAATATACGATGTAGATAATTAGAACTTATGAGCTACTGTGGTAAGCATCAGTATGTTCATCAGCTTGATGCAATGCCTAAGAATCTTTGCTGACCAAGCAGGCATTAGCCAGGCAGAGAAGGGGTGCCTTCCATCACTTTTTGTACTACAGTGACCACACGTTGATCCTTCTCCTCCTGAGTCCTTGAGCTATTTACAGTACTGAGGCATTCCTACCTTTGTCTGAAATTTTACTTACTGTGTGTGGCTCTACTCTACACTTCCTCATAGCTCTGTAGTTTTCTCCAGAGTCTGAGCCGAGATTATGCAGCTTGGCCTTGGGTCACCACTGCTGAATCCCAGCTTGGGGAGAGGAAGAGGTTAGGGAAGAGGTTAGGGCATTTCAGGTGGCTGGAAACTAGCCTGCATATGGGTTTCATCAATAAGTTACAGATCAGGCTGGGCAGCTTTATGATTCACAAAACATTTTTAAACTGGGTCAATATTTCAAACTGAACATCAGCTGAGTGCGTATGAACCATGCAGAATCTACAGCTTTCACATAAATATCACAATATATATGCATGTAGATATACTACATACCTATATAATACTGATAAGTAGTGTAAACATAAAATGTTGAGGTTTATGCTCTGTAAAGATCAGTTGGTCTTCTTGGTTTTGCTCAAACACAAAAAGTGGACTTTAAGGCAAGGGAAGCTGAAATTCTCAACCCCAAGGTTCCCTAGTTGCAAGTTGAATATATCATGTTTCTTATAGTCCTACTAAAAAATGAATGACTAGGTATTATATATTCATTACGTGATGCAGAGCCTACTGAAATTTTTTAAAAACCCACAATGCGCTGTGGTTTGGAGGCTGAGATCTATTTCCTTCATCCTTAACAGATTGCACAAGTACTCAAAGATACATACTCTTGTACGACGCAAATTCAATGGGAAGACAGACTTTTAAACTTTTAATTTAACATATCATTGTGGTCGTTTAAATATTAATCCATTTCAGATTTTAAGATGTCTTTTCTCTTTTTTTCCCTTTTCAGGCAAGCCCTGCCCCCATAATTGTCAACACAGACACCTTGGATACAATCCCCTATGTAAGTATTAATTTTTTTATTAACATGTAGAACTTGTTTTTTTTCCCCCAGAAATTCTATTCAGTATTGCACAGAAGTCATAAACAAATCTTAGAATGAATCATGTCTTTTGCAGTTACACCGTTAATTCTTTTGTAGAAGAAATCAGGAAATGATAATTGCATTTGGGTGATTTACAGCATATTATATACACATAATTTGTAGATTAGATTTCAACATATAAACTGTAACTTACTAAAACTAGCCTTTTTTTGAAAAAGGCTGATTTAATTAATCCTTCCCTCCTTATCAGAAACAGTATGAACATTTCCTTTTAAAGCAGCATGCACCATTCCTAGCTTATTAAAGAGGTACCTAGATGCACACTGTGATATTAAAATCACGCAAACAACTCTTAATTTGTCTGTCTATATTCATTTTGTAGATGAAAACTGTTCATGATAAATAACACTGTTCATGATAAATAACAGCACAAACTAGGTGACTTCACGTTTTCTTATTAATGCCCCTTCATTTCTATGACTTTGTGAAAAAAGCAATTTTACCGTAAATAAATGCATGTTTGTATTGGAGGTTTAAAAATCTCCTTTTCCACAAGCATTGGCTATTATTGTCATTTTAGACTGTAAAAGCAACTATAGTTGAAGATAAAGGACACAGAGAGAGACAAAGTGAAGAGTAACAGGCTTAAATGATTGGAGGCAGGAAAAGCAAGTAGTAGAAAACTGGCCAGCCAGTATCTCATCTTTCTCCTTGCATCCTCTTAGTTCTCTTTTTAAAGGTCCTAATTAATGTCTCTCATCTGTCGTGTTTTGTCCACATCTGTTTCTTATGATATCAGTGCATAAGCCTAATCATTTCTCCCCCCACACCAATCATATTCATGGGTTCTGTCTTTTAGAAGACTATTAATAAGGAAGTTTCATAGGGGTTGTCCTGGCTAGCTTGTTATTTTCTGACAATTCGTAAAACTTAGACATTATTGTTCAGAACACATATAAAGATCACAGCCAAGAGAAATTTAGAGAAGAATGACACTGCTGTAAAGCAGAAGATAATTAAATTCCTTGTTGGGAATTTCAACCATTGGGAAGGGTGGAAAAGTTAAATAAAATTTTTCTGTTCATTTACCTTTAGCTTTCTTTAAAGGCTTCCTATCATTTCTAAGTCTTAGTTTTCCTTCCTAATACCAGAACCATCTGCTGTGGTCTCACTTTCAACAGGTCTGGCTTTTCTTCTGTTTTAATGAGACATTTTATACTTAGTGTTCTCTAGATCTACCAAGAGGGACATTGTGAGCCCCAGTTCTCATTTCCAGTGCTGGATCTGTGCCCAGGATACTCTGCAGCTACAGTGTTAGAATTCCTAAATACCAATGCAATTACACTAGTGACAAGATGTTCAATCAATATGATTTATTCTCATAACACAGTCTATCAATACTTATACACTTTTATACCACTTACGTACTGGTGTTCCTTTCTCTTACAAAAAAAAAAAAGGACAAATGACCAAACACATTGAAGAGAAATACTGACAGCAGACTGAAAAGTGCCTCTGGACTGTTTCAATCTCCAACACAGGATGTGAACTAGATAAATAAACAGAAGGTGCTTTTTGTAAAAATAGGCAATTCTAAATTAGTCACCTTGATCTTAACCTGTGCACGGGAAAAGTTCTGTCTCTTGGGTATGGGCCACAGCAGTGCTACCAAAGAGGGACTTATTGAGACTAGCCAATAAGAAATGTCCAGATGAAGCAGATTTGCTGAGCCCAGGCCACCACAGCACCCCACAGGGCATGGGGTCTTTACAAGGATTTCTATCTGATCAGGATTTTTATGCTTGAACATTGTCCAAAATGAGACAGACAGACAAATATGGACAAGTGACTTCTTCCTCCAACCCAATATTTGGAGGATGGGCTGGGAGACGTGTGTTTTCCTTCTTGCTCTCAGGACTTTAGCTTGGGTTTGGTTTCATTTTATGTTATTTCCTCTGCTAGGAAGGTGCTGTAGTTACTGGACCAGAGACATGTTTGCCTGTGTGTGCATCACCTCCTGGCTCAGTGAAACTTTCAAAAACTGTTATGGACAGCATGTGACAGGTTGACTCCGGCCAATAGCCAAACTCTCTTTTCACTCCCCTCTCCTGTGCATCAGGCAGGAAATAGAAGGAAGGCAATAAGAGTTGTATATTAAGATAATGACAATTAATTAGGGAAAGCAAAAGCTGTATATGTGGGCAAAGCAAAATAAGGAATTGATTTCCTGCATCCTATCAGCAGGCAGGTGTTCAGCCATTTTCTGGAAAGCAAGGCTTTATCAGGTGTAGCAGTTATTTGGGAAGACAAATGCCACAACCATGAATGTCCCTCATTCCTCCTCCTTTCCCTAAGATTTTACTGCTGAGCAGGATGTCATATGGTCTGGAACATCCCTTCGGTCAGTTGGGGTCAGCTGTCGTGGTTGGGTGTCCTCCCAGCCCTTCATCCACCCTGTGCCAACTTGCTGTTGGAGGAGGAAGGGCAAAATGGGAAAGAGAGAAATCCTTCATGCTGTGTAAGCTCTGCTCAGCAATAGCCAAAACATTGCTATGTTACCGACATGGTGTCAGCCACAAATGGAAGCATATCACCATATGAGTTACTATGAAGAAAATTAACTCCGTCCCAGCCAGATCTGGTACACCTATAATAATACCATGTGGGGCCTGTAACACAGTCCATAACACCATGGGGTTTTAGTAGGACTTTGCCTCTTTCTTAATTTTTTAGAAGGTAGAGGAAAATCTTCCCAAGCTGGATGAGCTGAGTGTGTGATAATGCAGCCATCATCGTATCATTTATTTTACAGGAAATATAATTTAGCAGATGTGACCTAAAATAAGCAGGTCAGTTCAGAGGGATAACAGAAAGCTAGATTTCATTATTATTTTGAAACTTGAACATGAGTCATATACCTGCTTTTTCAGAATTGTCAGGGCTTCCAAACATGACTGGACAAAGACTATAAATGTCTAGAATCATAGAATGTTAGGGGTTTGATCTCTGGAGATCATAGAGTCCAACCCCCCTGCCAAACAGGACCATAGAATCTAGGGCAGGTTACACAGGAACGTATCCTGACGGGTCTTGAAAGTCTCCATTGATTACCACTCTTTGGGTTCTATTGTGTAGCCAGTTCTTAATCCCTCTCACTGTCTGTTCTTCTACCTCACACTTCCTGAACTTGCTCACGAGGATGTTACGGAAAACTGTGTCAAACACCTTGCTAAGGTCAAGGTAGATTACATCCACGGGTCTTCCTGCATCTACCCACTCAGTCACGACATCGTAGAATGCTATCAGATTAGTCGAGCATGATTTCCCCTTGGTGAATCCATGCTGACTACTCCTGATAACCTTCTTGTCTTCCATGTGCTTAGAGATGACCTCCAGAATGAGCCGCTCCATCATAGGATGTCTAGGGACATCCCTGGTGGATGTTTAATAACCCTAAGAATTAACAAGGTAGTTATTAAAGGTGTCATATCCTCTGGAAGTTTTTTGTTTGTTTGTTTTAGTTTCCACCAAAAAAAATCTAACAGTATAAAGACAAATTATTTTATGGATCAAAGAATCCAAGTTAAATTGTGGTATTTTCTGTCCAAAGCTAAAAGCAGTCATGATGTAATTGGGCATAGAGGTGCCAGTCTTCTCTCATGTGTCTTCATCTCAGGTGCCTGACACACCCAAAAGTGCTGATCTTTGGGGCTACAGTCATCTTAGATCCCTGCTATTCAGCTCCTGTTGTCAAGCCTCAAAGCACAGTTGGAGACCAGGAAGCCTCCTGTGGGAGGGACAGAGGAAGATGTTTAGATCTTACTAGTTGGACTATGTTTCCTGTGATCACATTCTTTTTCTCATATCTAGTTTTTCTCTAATCTTAGATGCTTCTACTCTAATTATTTTTTTTTAATATGCATTCCACAAATCTGCGTACCATTTTTTAATTAACTTGTGAAATAAAATGGCAACTGGAAATATATGCAACTGAGAGGTCTCACGAAAATTTTCAACGTATTAGTTTTTGGTTTCTAACTGTTGGCTTTTTTTAAGACGCTTTTCATGACAACGGGTTAATGCTGTTCGCTCACATTTTTGCAAAAAAAAAAAGGCTTTTGTAAAAATAAAACAATATATAATTTTTTTCTTTAATAAAAATATTTTTTTCTTTAATAATTGTAATTTTCATTATATTTACTATAACGAAGTTAAGTAATCCATTTTATTCCATGTAGAAATTACTTTCAAATTTTAAGTACTGGAATAAGCACAAATTTGCAAATTCTTGTGAATCAAGATGATCTTACTTTTCTTTGACATTAGTAAGCCATAATTGATAACCTGATAGATCCCTAAATAAGGTCAGGCTATTTTTAGTGTTGTTACATACCAGGTGGAGATTTCTTATGATTTTGTTTGGCTGGTGGCTCAGCAGCATGAGAAACCTATCTCACTGTTTTATTTTAAGCACCGTACCTTCAATGCATTTCCATTTCAGTAACAGTTCTGCTCCTCATCCTCTCTGCCACCTTCCTCCAAAAATCCCTGAGTGTTTCCAGAGAGCAATGATTTGTGTTCACAAAGCATTTTCAAATGTAATTTTTCCACTGGTCCACCAGAGAGAAATTTCCTTCTTACAGTTGGTGTACAACTGGTAACCTGCATAATTTGTCTCATTAACATTCTAATGATTTAAATTTATGTATTTAAACCTTTTGGAACTGTTGACATTCTTTAAACCTTTCCATGCAATAGTTTGGAAAGAAAATCATCCTGTGAGGGACTGTTTTTCATCAGTATGCTTTTCTTAAATGAGATAAAAGGCCTTATTCTATTATACTGTGTGTTATTCCTTATAATTTGGGACTGCACTGAATGACAGAAGAAACAGTTAATTAGCTTTGTTTCTAGGTTCAGTGGCTTGAAAACTTTGTCTTGCCAAGATTTGGATGTGGGAATAAATTTGATAGGAAGCTTCGATGGTACAAAACGAATTATTCTGTGGCATTTAAAGCACAATTAAACATTTGTGGGAGTCTGTTTGTTCTCTATTCTCTGGCTGTAAATTTTAGATCTTTTTGTATAATGAGAAGGATTAATTTAATAACATATCTCAGTTTCTCTGTTGCACAGAATAAGCCTTATTTATTTCTTTTCTAGTTTTCAAAATGCTATATAGTTAAGTTAAAAGTAGCTATAAGGCTGGCTCACTTACAGAAATTGATGAGAACCTTCCAATTTATTTTGTGATGCAATTTCCTTTTGTCTTAAGTAAACATTAATATAAATTCACTCATGTACTCTGGTTATTCCCTTCCTCCCCCTGACTTGTCACAGTGATAAGATCTAAGGCATATATTTGCTCCCAATGAATTCCTCGCATTTCTTCAGTCTCCCATAGTTGTTCCAAATTTATATTAATTTTGTTGTTGATAATGATAAGAATATAATAATTATTGCTATTATCATTATGACATGTTGTTAATTTATTACTGGTTTGCTTTGCTAATTGTGCTGCCTATGCTGAGGTCTGTGCAGATGCACTGAAGTCGTGCCCACTAAAGAAGTGCTTTTCAAACTACCTGGGTTACGTTTTTGTGAGCCATAATCAAATCTTGGGTTTGTTTTACACGTGCCTGAGCATGGCCACACAGATGGCTGTGCAGCTGTTTTGGTGCATCCCTGCTTAGGGACTCTGCGAGCTCAGACCTGGAACATGGCAGTTGCTCTGTGACAGCTCCTGCACAGGCAAGTGTGGGGGAGGCCACGAGAATGCCTAGCTGGGGAGGTTAGGAACATTTTCAGCTTTCTCCTCTGTCATGCCAGTCAGACAGTGCACCTGGATTTAGCAAACTAGAAGGAAGTATTTAAAAACTTAAAGTCTGCAAAGAAAAAAATTCTTCCTATTCTGATTGTAAAAAGAACTGGGGAAAATTGCAAATTTCTGAGAGATAGTCGGTACTCTAAAGGCTTTTATTAGATAATATCACAGAATGGTCAGGGTTGGAAGGGACCTCCGGAGATCATTGAGTCCAACACCCCCCTGCCAAAGTAGGTTCATGTAGGGCAGGTCACACAGGATCACGTCACAGAATCACAGAATCACAGAATCACAGAATCACAGAATCACAGAATCACAGAATCACAGAATCACAGAATCGTTATGGTTGGAAAGGACCTCCAGGGTCATCAAGTCCAACCTTCTTCTAGCATCACTCTAACCACTACACCACTACACCAAATCCTCTCTAACCACTACACCATATCCTCAAGCACTGCATCTATTCGTTCTTTAAACACCTCCAGGGACGGTGACTCCACCACCTCTCTGGGCAGTCTATTCCAGTGCCTAACTACCCTCTCAGTGAAGAATTTCTTCCTAATATCTAATCTAAACCTCCCCTGACGCAACTTGAGGCCATTTCCCCTCGTCCTATCATTACTAATTTGAGAGAAGAGACCAACACCAGCCTCGCTACAACCTCCTTTGAGGTAGTTGTAGAGGGCAATGAGGTCTTCTCTCCGTCTCCTCTTCTCCAGACAGGCCTTGAAAGTCTCCAGAGAAGGAGACTCCACAACCTCTGGGGGCAGCCTGTTCCAGGGCTCTGTCATCCTCACAGTAAAGAAGTTTCTCCTTATGTTGAGGTGGAACTTCCTGTGTTCCAGTTTGTGCCCATTTCCCCGTGTCCTGTCACTGGGCACCACTGAAAAGAGACCAATTGCTCCATCTTACTGACACCCCCAGTATGAATGTGGGTGCAACCTAGACCTAAAGGAGTAAATTGGTGAAGGGATGTGGGCTTACGTATTTCAACAATAAAGCATAAATCATGTGGCATTACATAATAAATATTAAATGTCATATGTAACTATGATTGATGAAGAAATTTATGAAAACATTGGCAATAGAGAAGTAAAAAGAAATCCTTGTCTAAAAGGGTAGGATCTGAATTTTCACAGAATTAGGAAGCTCTTGGAGTTTGGATTTTTTTAATTAAAGAGTTTATTAAAATATATAAAAATATCAACATGTAAGTATTTATTGTATGTGTATATTTGTTAACATGCAAGTATCTATGTTCCTACTGACTTCTCTTCAGAATAAATGTGCTTCTTTCTTAGTTTGATCAGTCTTGAAAGTCAGATTGCACATCTTATTAACTTAAAAGACTTTTATGTTTTTCAGACTGTTAAATACCAGTTTTGTTTATTTATCGTTTATTCTAATCTTTCAGTTTGTCAGTTAATGACAGGATGTTAGGGCTTAGAAGGGACCTCTGGAGATCATCGAGTCCAACCACCTGCCAAGGCATGGTCACCCAGAGCAGGTTGCACAGGATTGCATCCAGACAGGCTTTGAAAGTCTCCAGAGCAGGAGACTCCACAATGTCTTGGGGCAGCCTATTCCAGGGTTTCGTCACCCTCACAGGAAAGAAGTTTTTCCTTATGCTCAGATGGAACCTCCTGTGTTCCTGTTTGTGCCCATTGCCCTGTCCTATCCCTAGGCACCACCAAAAAGAATCTGGCTTCATCATTGATGAGATCCTATCTCAGTCTTCTCCAGGCTAAACAGCCTCAGGTCTCTCAGCTTTTCCTTGTAAGAGACATGCTCTTTCAAACCCTTAATCATCCTCGTAGCCCTCCACTGGACTCTCTCCAGCAGTTCCTTGTCTCTCTTGAAGTGGGGAACCCAGAATTGAACACAGTACTCCAGATGTGGTCTCAGCAGGGTAGAGTAGAGGAGGAGGAGAACCTCCCTTGACATGCTGGTCACACTCTTAATGCAATCCAGGTTACCATTGGCCTTCTTGGCTACAAGAGCACATTGCTGACTTGTGATTAACTTCTTGTCCACCAGTACTGTGGGCATCCAGTTTGCCTAAATATTCTCTAGCTCAATCCTCATTGACCAGCAGAGAGTCTTCCTTCTTCCACTCCTTCTCTTTTACCTCAAAGGACTGGGAATCCTGTGGGCTGGCCTTAGCAGTAAAGACTGAAGCAAAGAAAGCATTCACTAAGTTCACCTTCTCTGTATTCTCTATCACCAGAGCACCCACCTCGTTCAACATTTGGTCCACATTTTCCCCGGTCTTCCTTTTGCTACTGATGCACTGGAAGAAGACCTTCTTGTTATCTTTTACATTATTTGCCAGATTTAATTCCAAGTCCCTCGTTGCATCCCTGCATACTCTGACATTTCTATTTTCCTCCCAAGTGACCAGTCCCTATTGCCACATTCTGTAAACTTTTTTATGTGGGTTACAATGGAAAAACTTCATCTGGTAGAGCTCTGTTTTAAATTTTTAAAAGCTGCATTGACTTAACTTCTCTAGTTTGGCCCTTGAATTTTATCACAGCAATGTTTTTTGACCTGGCAATCACTGCTGTGCTCCGCATGTCATAATTTCTGCAGTGGGATAAGAGATTTTTATAATGGCAGTATTGACAAGATTGATTTAATCATGTTTTTAGAATATTTCAAGTTCATAAGTGGAAAAGGTGCTATGTAATGCAAGACTAATGAACAAACATAAAACAAATTGCCTTAAATGTGCAAAAATAGAAAAATCTTCACCCTGCCATAGGATGACTTAAATTGATTTTAGTATGATGGATAGCAGAAAAATACATTGATGCTGTCCAAAACCTAAAGCAAAAGTACAGAATGGATCTTATGAATCTGATTTATTTTGCCTCTATTTCATATCCATTGTTTCTCTACCTGAAAATCAATATATTTCAAATGTTTTCTTTTAAAATATACTGTTTTAGAAAGAAACATCTTTACAGAAGTGGCCAAAACGATTTTGAAGTAAAAATGCAATTGTTTTTGCTGTCTTGTCTTTTGCTGTTTTGTCTTTTAAATTCTGGATGCAATTTTTGAGTATTTAAGCCTCATCAAAGACATAATTTTTAACTAGGGGAAAAGAAATTCTTTAAAGTGAAATAACTTTGAGATTTGGGGAGATTTATTTTCCTCAGAAATGAGCACTGCTTTGCATATGTGAGTGCTACTTATCATATTACATTAAAAAATCAGAAGAAAACCTTCATTGTGTCTGGATGTACGTGGAAATATCAATATCCTGTCAATCCAACAAGAAAAAGCATCCCTTGATCACGTATCTAATTATTCCTTCACACTTCTATTCTGCAAAATTGTAACGCTTTCCATTTTCAATTGTCTGTGACTAACCCCGGCCTTTAAATGCAGTCAAGAACTTCTTTCTATAGACATTTGATTGAAACATTGCCACTAGCAGACAGGGAAAGAGGAGCTTACTGAACTGTAGAGAGAGTACATCAGACCCTTGTCCACGTCCCTCTGCTTCAGGTGGACACAGAAAAAGTATAATGCCTCATCCTTTTTGGATTTGTGCTACATAAAGTGCATGTACTTCAGCACTTTAGTTAGGTCATGGGTGTGCTTGAGAAGCAAATTCTCTGTGTTTGCCTGTCTTCAGTTCACATTCTGGAGCTCATGAAGACTTTCTGACAAAATGCTAAACTCAGCAGGCCTCTGGATACCCTCTACCCACTATCACACAGTCAGTCCTTTGGGTGACACTGAAATGAACACCCTGAAAGAGGTGTTTGCGTTTGCAAAGTCTGTTCTTGTTGGGGTACTCCTCTTATCCTTGTAGCCTCTACTGTGAGGAAGCCAGCAAGGCACTGCACTACCAGTAATTTTTATGACTTAGAGAACAGTCATACATACTTTTGTGGATGTGGGGGTGTGTCTACACGCTCTCCTCTACATCCAGCTATATTTCATTTTTAGAGTTCATTCAAGATAACGTGGCCATGATGGTGCATGCTGCAGAATGCAGAGTATGTGTCTCTGCATGGTTTGAAGCACTTGGAGATGTGAGTCAGCCTGGAATTGCACTACCCAAACCAACCTAAATTAAATGGAGTTTGAATTTGTTTTTGTCTTGCTCCCTCTGGCCTTGAATTAGCTTTTGCTTTTGTGTCATTTTTGATATATTACACTACAGACCCACAGTTAACATTACTGGATTTTGTAGCAGTAAGCTAAAAGCAGTAGGATCTGTGGATTTGCAAGGATCCAGTGGTTAACATAACCTCTTGAAAATATGCTTTTATAGTACAATTCATGGTCTTAAGCCATCAAACCCATTGTCTTCCATAAATGTTTCTGTTCATTTTAGCTTTTATTCTTTTGCATAAAAGGCTTAATTGGGATATATATTTAAGCACTTGATAAAGCTCTTCAAGTACACAAGACTGTTTTGCCACGGCGACAGCTTTATTCTGAATTGCTTTGTCATGAAGTCGTGGTTCTGAACTGAATTGGGAAACACAGCATAAAGAATACAAGTCCATAGCTGCTTATCTATAGACTTAATTTCTTTGTGATTTGAGACAATGGCACCTGTAGGTAGATTTCACTGCATCAGAAAGGTTTCATGTCTTACAGGAAATGGAGGGGCTTAATTTCTATGATGCCTCAGTCTTTTAGAAGAAGACATATCTGAAATTTATTTTACAAGAATCCTTATTTGTAATTTTAAGGATATTTGTTTTTTATATCTAGATTTGATTGGTATTCTGCTTTGCAGTATATAATGCAACATTGGATAACATTGGATAGGAAATATTTACTTCCTTTGTAATCTTTTATGTATTGCTCTTAACATTACACACTGCAGTGTTTATAGAAGGGTTTTTCACATTATTTGTGTTAACTTTTAACATTTTTAGAATAGCTGCAATATGTTCTTACTCTTCCTACAGCAATACAAATCAATCTGAATTAACAACATTTTGCTTTGATAAAAACATAAAATTAACCATTTTAAATCCCTCTCATTTTTCTCCAGTGTTAGGCAGGGATTAGCTGATGCATGCTGTAAAACTAACAAACCGTCGGCACAGTTTCAGGACATGTTCTAAAGCAAAGTCCCTACGCTTGCAAGTTATGAGTGTTGACTGTTTTGGAAGGTGATTCATTTCTAATCCACTTTTCACATAATAAAACCCTATGCTAATGCAGTGATCAGATGAAACAACCTCAATACTAAAATATATTTTTAATCAGTGTTTAGGTGACCTAGCCTTCTGCATATAGTAGCAATCCCAAATATACCACATGTATCTCTTTTCCTGATCTTAACAATCACAGTTCTCATAATTTTCTATGGAAGATTGACTTAGTTTGAGGCTAATTGAAAGTAAAGATGCCTACACGAGATAAATTTCCACTTTGTGGAGATTCTTAACAGAAAGAAATTACAACTGAAGTGCATTTTTTTAATCTTACATTAATATATTCAATCAGCTGTCGAGGGATTTGTGCCTGTAAATTGTTCTGCGTAAAGATGGCAATAGTTTAAAACTTCAGATTCTTTTTAGTCATATTTGTGTGGTTTCTGTTATCTAGGCAGAAAACTTCACTTTATCGGATTTTGGCAAGTGTGATTGTTTCATTCTTTACACAGCTTAATTGGGCAGTAGTATAAAGTATAAATGTATAGTGCCCAAATTCAGGACTTCAACTTTGCAAAGGTGATGCAAAGGTGAGCATAACACACTGAGTTTATCTTGAAACTATTGAACTATAATAATTTTTCAAATAATATGCAGTGTATAATGTTGATTAATCAGTCTGATTCGTCATCTCTCTCTTCAGTAAAAGCAGATGCTCTTACCTTAATAGTGTTCTTTCTTACTCTACAAATTGTTGGAGACTCCAACTGTCCATATGACCTCTTGTTATTCCCCCAGAGAAGGACAAAAGTAATTTGCAGCTGGTGCTTTCAATACTATTTCATTTTTTCTTAGAGGCATTGTGTACTACTTTGCAGTTTGTTTGTAATAAGTCAGAGAAGTGCTCCTCTTTTGTTCTCCAGGTATTTGATCTTCATGTAGAAGGACTCAAATATATTTTAGTTTATGGAACATTTTTTCCTATATCTTGACATTATTGAAAGATGTTCATCTTTCTTTCAAAATAGGAACCAATCTCCAGGAGCCATTCTCATGATTTAAGGAGTCTGATCTCATCAATACACCAGGTTGGTCTTTAGTCAGGACTGGGCACCCCCATTTCAATTCCATGTCTCTATGAACCTTATCTCTATATACAGAACTATTGGAGGAAAATAAATGATACTTGATTATCTACCCAATTCTGGATGTGAGCCACCAATGTGCAACAGCAGCCCAGAAGGCCAATTGCATCCTGGGCTGCACCAAAAGAAGTGTGGCCAGCAGATCGAGAGAGGTGATTCTGCCCCTCTACTCTGCCCTGGTGAGACCTCACCTGGAGTACTGCATCCAGCTCTGGAGCCCCCAGAAAAAAAAAAAGGACGTGGACCTGTTGAAGCACGTCCAGAGGAGAGGTGTGAAAATGATCAGAGCGCTGGAGCATCTCTCCTATGAAGACAGGCTGAGAGAGCTGGGCTTGCTCAGCCTGGAGAAAAGAAGACTCTGGGGGAACTTATAGCAACCTTCCAATACCTGAAAGGGGCCTATAGGAAGGCAGGGGAGGATCTGTTCACAAGGGTTTGTAGTGACAGGATGAGGGGTAATGCTTTTAAGCTAGAAAAGGGTAGATTTAGGTTAGACATTAGGAAGAAGTTCTTTAATCTGATGGTGGTTGATCACTGGAACAGGTTGCCCAGAGAGGTGGTGGAGGCCCCATCCCTGGAGACATTCAAGGTCAGGTTTGATGGGGTTCTGAGCAACCTGACCTAGTTAGAGATGTCCCTGCTTATTGTAGGGGGGTTGGACTAGATAACCTTTAGAAGTCCCCTCCAACAAAATACATTCTATGATTCTATGATTCTTGAATTCCAGATCTTTTTGATTTTCAGCTGTACCTAAAACCTAGCTAATTTCTGTTTTGTCAGCATTACCCTGCTTTACTGAAGTTTTAAACATTGTGTATTGTTTGCCATCATATACATTTTGAGTGCAGCTTCTCATTTCCAGGCCTTTTTCTAGCCATTCTTTTTTCCTTGCCAATTCTTAGTGAATAATGACAATACAATAAAAACATTGTATTATGAGAACAGCTTTCTCTGTCACATTTGAAATCTTTCTGCTTTGGTGAAAACAGGGGGTACACAGCCATAACACGAGCTTGCAGAGTTAAACAATTTTTTTCTCAGTTGTAGTCTGCGATAGCAAAAAAGACTCTGTTTTCAATACGTGTGCATGTATTATTGCAAGATGTTAAGAGGCTGCTGAATATGGTAGCCTGATAGGGATGAGGCTGCTGCACCTCCATGCCACAATGTCCAACCAGCAGCAAGGCTGAGCCTGTGTTACTGGTAAGCACATACACAAACAGGACATGTATACAATGTATACATGTATACATGGCTGAAGAGAACACCACAGATGCAATCAGCACTCATACAAGCAAAAGCACCACCAATGGCCTTAGCATGTCCCCCTCCGCCATACGTATTTATACATACATACAGACAGTGTGAACACAGCCCATGGCTGGATTTAGACACTTGGTCAACTCAGTAGAGCTGGCCCCAGATCCTTGCTGTCCCAGATGTTGGCACCTACATACGCAAGCCCTTGAGGCTACAAGACACACAAATGGGTGTCTCAGTCAACCCTTGTATCCCAAAGTCCCTTGGGCAGTTGTCATGGACCCATTGTCCCTCCAGTAGCCAACTCCAGTTGTCTTGCTCCCAGCTACACACACACCCCTGGCTTCTGACGGCTTCACGTACTCACCAGCTAACCCAGTTGGATGTTTGCTGACAATCACCCACTGCCATGCACTCCAGCTGCTGGTACCAAAGACCCACACACACACAGACACATGCATGGAGAATAGAGTACCCCTCACTCAAGAAAATAGGTAGAAATGGAGTTTAATAAATGACAGACAATGCTCAGCGGTTGCAGGGCACAGACAGGGAAGTGCTCTGGCGAGCCCGGTTTACATGTTACTGGCCTCCTTTATCCCCTTACCCTTCTGTTTTCCCATTCTTCTACTGCACCTTGTCTTGTTAAAATGCCAAGATGTTGTTCCCAGCATTCCACAGCAGGTCCCACCCCCATAGGCAGTGATACCCTCCCCAGACAGCAAGATGCTCTCCAGTTGACCCATGGTGCCATCTGTCATCCTTAGCCCATGGGACTGAGGCTTGCCTGGGAGGGAACAGGTCTCTGACTGAGTCATAGGGGTTTCTCCATCTGCTCGTGTGTGTGCGCACCTTCGATGGGCTGATGGCTCCTGTGGTGAGCCTGGGGGCAGCAAGGCAGGGCGTTATTTGGGCTCACTCACCTGCCACTGACTGTACGTCATTCTAGAGGTACAGATGAGCTTTTATCACATACCCTAACATAACTGATTCCAAATATGGGATGAGGCAGAATTAAATTTAATCCTGAAAAATAACACATCTGTTGAGCAGACAAGACACTCAGTGAAGACCTTACTGCTCTCTACAACTACCTGAAAGGAGGTAATAGCAAGGTGGGTATTGGTCTGTTCTCCCAAGAAACAAGTGAAAGGACAAGAGGAAATGGTCTCAAGTTGCACCAGGGAAAGTTTAGATTGGATATTAGGAAAAATTTATTCATAGAAAGGGTTGTCAAGTCCTAGAACAGGCTGCCCAGAGGGATGGTGGAGTCACCGTCGCTGGAGGTATTTAAAAGATGTGTCGATCATAGAATCATGGAATGGTTTGGGTTGGAAAGGACCTCAAAGATCATCTAGTTCCATTCCCTCTGCTGTGGCAGGGACACCTCCACACTAGACCAGGTTGCTCAAGGCCCCATCCAACCCGCGGTGCTTATGGACTTTGTAGTGCTGGGTTAAAAGTTAGACTTAATCTTAAAGGTTTCTTCCAACCAAAACAATTCTATCTATGTTAGAGCATGTACAGTGCAGTAAAGCCCAGGAATGTCAGTTTAGTGTCCTTGTGGATATTAGAGCATTTGATGTCCAGGAGTTACATTATACGCAACTCTACCTATGCTGATCACTGAGTGCTAACATACTGGTGAAATAAGAAACAGAGTATTTTCCAAATCTCTGCTGCCATATAGTTTACAATTTAGATGGGGAAATCATAGGTTTCATTATGTCAGGACACATATGGAGAACATACTAAAGATACTTCATATAATTAGTAAATTACGCTCTACTTCTGAAAAGACATGACGCTATACTTGACATTTTAAAGTTGTACTGCATAACTGAAGTGCTGAGGCCTGAACAATAGGCCCTAAACCAAAGCTGACCAACAGATGAACCTCACATCCAAACAATATGTCTAATATGCATAGTGTTGATCGCACATGCAATGTATTATTCATCTATATTTTGCTATTTTAGTATGAATATATTTTGATGCCAATTTACAAAGCTTTGTTATAATACTTGTGTAACAGGAACCAGCAGAAGATCTTTATCTAGCAGCATGCTGCAAGGCCGTGGGACCAGGCATCTGGTCCTGTTGAGAGATATGTGGTCAAACTCAAAACAGATAGAGATGCTCCTTTACGTTCTTCCTCAAGCCTTGGCCAGGCTTTGGGTGGAATCCAATAGGGAGGATGACACCAGATGTTCCTGCATTTGAAGTTCTGAAGGTTGTTTCAACTGAGGTTGTTTATTCAACTGTATAAAAGCTGGACCCTCTTGCAGCGACTTTGGAAGCCTCACCTATGAGTGGATGCACTGCATGGGGATTGCCAGGACAGGTTCTCCAAATCCTCACTACAACCAGGGCTCCCCAGTGACTGAGGATTGGGATGATGGTGTTAGGGAAATTGGTGATGTCTCGCTCTTAATCACTATAGTTACTTTTATATAGTAATGATTAGGTGCATTACCCTGCTTATTCCTGCTGCTGCTTAAAACTAAAGTATAATAAGTTTACATTTTTGACTAAATATATCGTTTTATTTCTGTATTATCTTAAAATAGTAAAATAAGCCTATGCCTTTTTGTTGGTGCCTGTGTCCTTTCTGCTGACCCCGTCAATTGGCAAAACAATAATATTAAAAATTTTCAAAGTATTTCTGTGTGTAAGTTGTGCATTTTAGTATATTAAAATATTCTTAGAATATTTTTTTCTGCCATAGGTTTTTTTCTAACACTGCCTTCTTAATCTGAGTGTGCTTACTGTGCAGTGCAAGAATTTTGTGCTTGTTTTAAAGAGCATAATATGTCAGCTTTTTTCTCAAGCTTTCTTTTGGCTTTTTCCTTAGTGCTTCAGTAAAGAGTGTCTGCTGTTGTGTGCAGTAGTTAATAGATAACCTTAAAAGTATAATCTTTTTTCTTAGAATACTGAGGCAATGCATAGAAATTATTTCGAAAGTAACATTCACATTCACCTTTCAAGATTTCATCTTTATATCGGAAATGAAACTGAAGGTGAAAGTCTTTTTGTCCTCTTTCTTTAGATTTAAGTTAAAGAAGTTTTTATGAAAAACTGAAATTCTCCCAAACTGATGCAAAAGAGTTTTTCTAACCAAGAAAGCTAAGAAGCATGCGAAACAATTTGCTGAATTTTGGTTAGGCTTGGATTGTGGCTGGCGATGATCAGTTGTGCTGTATTAGCTGCTTCTCAGGGTGTGCACTGTTAATCCTTGTGAACAACAGCTACATCAATTTTCTTTCCTGGAACTTGTGAGGAGGAGCAGAAAATCATTTCAATTTTGTCTCTGCTACTCAGATTGTCTTTTTTTTTTTCTGCAGGAAAATTAATTGGGCATGAGGGAGCTGTTCTGCTATGCTTTAAGTTGTAGAGTGCAAAGGACTGTGGCTCCCTGCCCATACATACGCTAAAGAGTTTTCCAAGATTTTAAGAGAAATAGTGAACCCTTCTGCTGCTGCAAAAATATTCGTAAAGCAAGTGGTTCATGCTTAAGAAGCTTGTCCTGTGGAGTGTATGAATATCTGTTTATAAATGCACATATACTTTATTTTTGTGAATATTCCTTATTACTTATTTTAATTACTTGTGCAAGTACTTTCTTTACCTTTTCAGGTCGTACTGCGGGTATAAGTACATCCACAGATGAATAAATGTAACATCAGTTACACTAGTACAAGCCCAGTGACAGCAATGGGATTGCACTGGTGTTACTGAGAGTGCATTTTAGCCTTCAGTACTTGTGCTAGAGTTAATACTCAAGAAGAAAAGAAGCCAAGAGAATTCATTGACTGTCTTTCTTTCATAGGCAAGGGGATGAGAGAGCAGGGAAGAGAGTATTAACCCTCAAAGGTAAACAAAGGTACTAAGAGACTATTTTAGGCACAAAAATAGGAGTCAGAGTGTGTTGTCATTTAACAAATTGTGAGAGATTAGATTATGGTGGTTGTATACTCACTTATTGAGAAAATAGGGCATGGGCATTAGGCTTGTTATATATATTTCATTTTATGATTGTTGCATAAACATGCTATGGATATCAAAGAATGCAGTAAATTATTTCTGCTTTTTCCTTGTCTACAATTTAGCCAGTTAGTATGTTATTGATTTCTCCCTAAAAGCAAGAGAAAATTTTAGCTTAAGTGTTTAAATGAATCAAACTTAACCCACAGTTGATGTATTAATTTAATTTCTGCCTTTTGAACAATCTAACTACAGTTACCAATCTTTTAAATAAAATTATGCAAATTACAGTATTAAACATTATTAAAATAACCTTGTAAATCCCAGATTAAAAGTACTTCATAATCTTTGTTGATGAAATAAGGTAAATGAAGCAACTTCAATTTTCCATTTTTGTGTATCTTGTGCATGGAATGAAATATTGCACAGGAAAACAATTTCTAGAAATGTCAGGACTGTTCAGACTGTTGAAAAGTTTGATGGATTATCTTCTAAAACTGAAATGGAACAGAGATATAGGAACCTGACAAACTGAGAGTTTATGATAACTCATATGTTAAGGTGTCAGCAATGGCAGAGGCACAGAAGAAAATGAAAGGCAGAGTGACTGCAAACTTCTGAAGCTGTATAGTAAATGGCCTGAATTGCACAAGAAAGAATGTAATTTCTTGGAAAGAAATTACTGTACCCGGTTCTCTGGAATGCACTGTTTCAAGTTCCTGCACAAATATATATTATTAATTTAAGATACAGAAATATAAGGGGACTTTATAAATACTTTTTTTTAGGATGCAAATCCCGAAAGTCTAAAATGTCTCTATAGAGTCAGTGGGCAGACAGAGGTTCCTCAAATGGCAATTCTATCTGAAAACTAAGGCACATGGCATAAATCACCCCCTCTTGATTCCTCTGTCTAGTGCCTGTAAAAAAAAGCCTAGATGTCTGTTCAACTTAGATTTCTACCTGTTAGATAGCCAATGTGATGGCATACGAATTTCTTTTATTGTAAGAGAGAAGGTTGTTAAGTACAAAAGCTGAAATTTGCATTCTTCTTCTTTTGACAACACTAATTTTCTACAAGTTGGAAGTGCTAACCTAAACAGAATTGATGCATGCATGCCATTTCATTTCCATTTACTGTGAACCCCATTTGAAATCATGATCTCTGCTTTGATCTGCTCCGTGGAATATGCTTATGAAATCAGGAATTTTGTGATGGGTCTGCATTAGATATATTGAGTGCTTACACTTACAAACACATAGGCACTTTTCTTCTCTGGTGTATGTAGCCAGCATCAGAATATGGACCAAAGAAAGAGAAGATGAAGGAAAATTTGATGGCTCATTTTATAAAGAACAGTATTATCACATAACATGTAAGACGCAGCCACTTAAAATATCAATTCCTAGGATCAGGGTTTCAAGATAAATGTTTCTCAGACTGTAGAAAGTGTGAGATCTATGGAGACATAACAGCTAAAAAAAAATCTAAATTGTTGCTGAATAAGGGAAAGGATTGTGAGGAGTGAAATCAGCAAGTAGGGGAAACCCGAAGAGAACTCCTTATTTGGATGAGAATTTGAAACTCTGGCTGAGCAAGTGAAGCATATTAGTGAAAGAAATTAAGATACATGGAGTGTATAAGTGACTTAATAGGAGTTATGGGAGAAGATTATGTTAGAAGTTTAGTTGGAAAAGATGAGAAGATGGAAAACTAATCATGAATAATCCTTTGGATTAAGTGGGATTAGATAAAGTATGTTTAATTTGGTATGTATGTGTGTGCATCTGTGTGTGAGTGAGAAAGAAAAGATTTGGAGGTAGTAAGAATGAAAATCAGAGAAAGCAGTGGAGGCTGAGGTGGAGACATGAGAAGCTGTGATTAGTTTTAGGGGATGGTGATACACAAACACTATAGGAAACATGATTTTGTTCAGAAAAAGATTTGAGAAATGAGGTAGTGTAAGATAAAGTTAGGGATTTGGAAATCAGCCAGAGAAGAGGGTACATATTCATCATGACTGGGCTGCATGAAAAAGTGTGGGCAGCAGGTCAGGGGAGATGATTCTTCCCCTCTGCTCCACTCCCGTGAGACCCCATCTGGAATACTGCATCCAGCTCTGGAGCCCCCAGTACAAGAGGGGTATAGATCTGTTAGAGCGGGTCCAGAGGAGGGCCACAAAGATGACTGGTGACCTGTAAAACCTCTCCTATGAAGACAGGCTGAGAGAGTTGAGGTTGTTCAGCCTGGAGAAGAGGAAGCTCCAGAGAGACCTTATAGTGGCCTTCCAGTATCTGAAGGGGCCCTACAAGAAAGCTGGGGAGGGACTTTTCACGAGGACTTGTAGCAAGAGGAGGAGGGGTAATAACTTTAAACTGGAAGAGGGGAGATTTAGATCAGAAATTAGGATTAAGTTTTTCACTGTGAGGGTGGTGAGTCACTGGAATAGGTTGCCCAGGGAGGTTGTGGATGCCCCAACACTGGATGTGTTCAAGACTAGGTTGGTTGGAGCTTTGAGCAACCTGGTCTACTGGGAGGTGTCCCCTGCCCATGGCAGGGGGGTTGGAACCAGATGATCTTTAAGGTCCCTTCCAACCCAATGCATTCTATGATTCTGCGGTCTTTACAGGTGTTGACTAAGGGCTAGATCTGGCTTCCTGGAGGTCTGCTAATTGTATGTTGAGGGTGACATCTTCTCTAAAGGATGTACAGTGACTAGTGGTCAAGTTCTCTGTAGGCATCTGTGGAAAGACCCACAAATGAGTTGCACATATACTCTAAGATCTGGTCCTGATAAAGTATAAATTTCTTTCAAAACCAGGTGGTCTTTCAGTGTTCATTCTTCACACCAGAATAGTCATATTATGACAAGAAAATTTTAGCTTAGGGTAAATGTTCATTCAAAGAAGGAATTGGGCTTTGTTATGCACTGTGATTAAAAACAGATGTGGGGTATCTTGTATAAAAAGCCCATAAAATGCACTCACTCATTTACTTAGATAAAGAAGAGTAGCATGAACAACTTTCTGGCAGCCTCTTTAGGACAGCTTGAAAGCACAAAATCATCATATTTGAAATCAGAGAGCACAGGAGACTGTCCTCTGTGTGTTTACATGCAGTGAGAAAGGAAACTTTTAATGCTCTTGGAAAAAAATATCAAAAGGACATCAGTAGGTTTCCTTAGACAATTAATGAAGAAATAACCTAACGCTGGAGATGGCAAAAGGTTAAATAAGGATCACTCTTTGGTCTTGCTGATAAAACAGAAATCATGAAGGGCTATTTAAATCTTTGTGAAGGGCTATTTAAATCTTATACTCGTTAAATTTCCCAAATGGCCTTTATGTTTCTGAAATATACAATGGACTGTCATAATTATGCAGCAAATTGGAAATTTTTAAAGAACATACCTAGTGTTACTTGTACAACAAGAATTTGCAATCCTGTGTTCTGGTGAGGTTTGGTGGGTTAGGCAACTAGTGAAACCATGCAGCCAAAAGAATAAAATCTGAAAATTGAGTGAAAGTGAGTGGCAGGGTAGTTATCTCCCTATGCATATGATAATAAAAATAGAAGCAGCAGTCTTCTTTCTTGAAGACAGCTGAAAAACAATCTCCAATTAAATATAATTAAAATGGGTTTTGTTTGTAATAAAAGTCTACAGATGATGTAATTTTTTAGGCACAATATCTTCTTGAAAATAAGACTATAACAAACAGCTCTAATGACATAGGTTTTATTAGAAAGAATAGGTGCAGTGGTTTTGAAATATGACAGTTGTATAAATTGTGTTTCGGTGTTGTTATTGCCACTATCATAATACAGTTCTTATCATTAAAATTCATATGATGACAGTTTTATCTTGTGAGTGGGTAGATACAGTCGTAGATGTACAGAAGTACAGCAAGAAAGAATTAGGCAATGCTTACTTGGGTGTAAACAGGTCTACCAAATCAAATAATTACAGAAGTATAAGAAGTGTATCAAATTATTATTATGAGAAAAAACCCCACCATATTCATAAAAGTCATAACAAAGTGACAGAGTATGTTAAAGTGAAAAATCCAACAGGATTTGGGGGATCTATCATAATCTGTAGAACTGATTGTCCTTAAGGGACTAGTTCAGCTGCTTATGTCATCCTTAAACTGGAAACTCAGAGTAAAATTCTTCACATAAAGGAACAGATAGAGTTTGTCAGGTTCTTATTTTGGTGTTCCGTGCACTCTGTTATTTCAGATTTTTCACGAAATAGTATATAAAAACCTCTTTTTTACCCGTTCCTTATTTGTCATTCTCCTGAAAGAAAGCATGATCTGAAGACGACTAGTGCTTTCTTCTCAGAAAGATGAGTGAACTCTAGTAGTGATTAGAGGTTCATCAGCAAATCTCTCTTGAATGCCAGAATCTAGTTACTGTCCATTACATCTTTTTCTTAAAGACATTTTCTTCTGAAAAGTTTGGGAGAGTTCTGCAGTATCAGAAGTGCAACTGGAAGTGAAAGGCAGCTGTTACCTTACCTTTGCCAGTGGTTGCTCTAAACATCAGGATTTAGTTGAATTATGGTAACTTATTCTACGGGGGCTGTAAGTTCATCACACTGCAGACCATGAAAATATGTATGATCAGGAAACTGAGAAGACTTCTTGCATCAGAAGTGTATCTTGGTGATGCTGTTCCTGAACAACAGGGCAAAAAAGGCTCTCAAAGTTACCTAAAGATTTCTTGTGAACCTGTTCCTCATGTAGCACTTATGTGGTCAACAGAATTGCTTTTGTTGTGCTGGAAATAAAACATGTTCCTAGGTGAATTGTAGAATAATTGGAAGGGTTGGAAGGGACCTCTAAAGGCCATCCAGTCCAACCCCCCTACAATAAGCAGGGACATGTCTAACTAGGTCAGGTTGCTCAGAGCCCCATCAAGCCTGACCTTGAATGTCTCCAGGGATGGGGCCTCCACCACCTCCCTGGGCAACCTGTTGCAGTGCTCAACCACCCTCATATTAAAAAACTTCTTCCTAATGTCCAACATAAATCTACCCTTTCATAGCTTAAAACCATTACCCCTCATCCTGTCACTACAAACCCTTGTGAACAGATCCTCCCCTGCCTTCCTATAGGCCCCTTTCAGGTATTGGAAGGTCGCTATAAGCTCCCCCCAGAGCCTTCTTTTCTCCAGGCTGAACAACCCCAGCTCTCTCAGCTTGTCTTCATAGGAGAGGTGCTGCAGCCCTCTGATCATTTTCGTGCCTCTCCTTTGGACACTCTCCAACAGGTCCAAATCCTTCTCGTCTTGGGGGCTCCAGAGCTGGAAGCAGTACTCCAGGTGAGGTCTCACCAGGGCAGAGTAGAGGGGTAGAATCACCGCTCTCAATCTGCTGGTCACACTTCTTTTAATGCAGCCCAGGATGCGATTGGGCTTCTGCGCAATGAGCGCATTGGTGGCTCATGTCCAGCTTTTCATCCACTAGTACACCCAAGTCTTTTTCCACAGGGCTGCTCTCTAGTATGTCCTTTCCCAGCCTATATTTATAAAGGTGGTTGCCCTGGCCCAGGTGAAGGACTCTGCACTTGGCCTTGTTGAACCTCATGAGGTTCACCTGGGCCCACCTTTCCAGTTGTCCAGGTCCCTCTGGATGGCATCCTGTCCCTCTGGTATATCAGCTGCACCACCCAGGTTGGTGTCATCAGCAAGGGTGCACTCAGTGTCGAGGGTACACTCAATGCCGCTGTCAGTGTCATTAATGAAGATATTAAACAGCACTGGTCCCAGTACAGACCCTTGAGGAATGCAATGAAACACATTTTGATTCCAGACTCAGTGCCTTGAAAAAGGTACATGGTTGATTGCATCCTCCCATGGACCTCATCTTTTTCACTTCTTACTCACTTCTTCCAGAGTCCTCTGAGCCTATTGCTGTCACAGGTGTCCCCAAAAAAGGGGACATCAGTGTTCCGAATCAGAGAAGGAAGACAACAGCAATGTATTTTGGCTTTAAGCTTTTGGAGAAGAAGAGAGACTGAATTGCTGCTTGTGGACATCCTAACTGGTTGGGCTTGTGGGAGCAGGTGCTGGATATCATGCTGTGCGTGTGCTGCCAGTTACAGGTGCAGACATGCCCAAAAAAAGCAATGGGAAAAGCTGCTAAACCAGAGATCAGGCCTTTCACTGGTGTATAATTATGGAAGACATACGGCATCCCTTAAGCAGAGCTGTGTCACCGGTCTATAGTTAGGTGTGCTGTGGAGAAAACACATTTAAGGCAAGTGCTCACCAACCTTTGTATAACATTTTTAGACTCTGTTTGTACATAGTGAAAGGAAACCTCAGGGGCACAATTTATCTAGCCTACCTGAGATTTCTAGTATAGGATGAAATGAAGACCTAGAAGTGCCTGTTTCTTCTCACTGAGTACAAAGAGAGCTAGATGACTCCCTCACATTTCAGCATTATAAATATCCAAAATTTAGTTGAGATTAAATGTATCTGTTGTGTCAACATTGCACTCCTGAAAGATGGGAAAGAATATTCTCAAACTGACCTGGAAATGCTGATGATTTCTTTGACTGTGGAGAAGAGAAAACTGTATGTTTGGAATTTTACCTAGCTATCTAAAATCATACAGGACATGGTAAATTTTGCTGCGTGTTCTTGCTGCAATCTGATATAAAAGCAGAATTTAGAAAACTCATACAAATAGTTTCTGTTCATAGGAACAGGTTCTCACTACTTGCAAGAAATGGAAGTTCAGGTTCAGACAACTTTTTTAAGTGCTTTGCCAGACCAGAGACTGTCAAGTTAACATGGACAAAAACAGAGGGCATGTCCATATGCTGCTAAATGAGAGGACCGACAAGCCAGTTCCATCACTGGAGCAATGATTCTCCTCCTGCTTAACTGTTGGCTCACTCCTTGGCTATTTGTTTCCAGCAGGCTCCAGACAGAAACAGCCTAAAGCACTGAGACTTGGCTGAAAATTGACTCTAATTTAACAGTGTAGGTGCAGCCAGAGAGTCTAAATAGGAAATAAAATGGTGCTAGCAATGAATGGCACTGCATACATCATCGTTCCACCTGCCTCAGGTAGGTGCAATATCTTACTAGATCCTTTACAAAATAATTGCATTAGTCTTCTGAGCAACCAGCAAGAAAAACAGGGCAGTGAGCTGCATATATAGATATATATGCTTAAATAACAAAGGAGTTGGATCAAGATCAGCTTTTTAATTCATGTCAGCCCTGCTGCTATGGAACCTGCTAATGGATCTCTGCTGCGATTAATGGCGATTTGAACTGAAGACCTTTTTGGAATCATGACTGTGGATGATAAAAGGACCCCTCAGATGCTCATAATCAAGATATTGTTTGTGTACAAATTGAGTATTCAGCTTGTGTTTTCTCCTTTCATCTTTATACAGAGGTTGCTCACTTCTCATGTCCCTCCTTTTTCCCATTTTGCTGCACTAACGAGTTTTTAATGCAAAGGAAAAGTGATTATAAGCAGTGAAGCGAAGACAGCTTTATAGAGCAAGACTGAGGAATTGAAGACATAGATCAGAGATATCCACCAACCTAAGATAAAAGAGAAGTTCATGAAAACAAAGACATATAGATAGCTTTGATTTCATTATCATTAGACAAGAAAGGATGAAAAATGGAAAAGCAATAAAGCTGTTCATAAGTCGCCTATACTATTAAAAGAGTGTATGCAGAAAGCATTAAAGTGATAACATAGAACAGGAAAAGATCCTATAGTAAAATTTGTGTTCATATCAGTTTTTAGTGTAGTGCAATGTGATTACTGGGTTGTAATAATATAAAAAATACAAAGATTATGTATGTATTAAATACTTTATTCACTGATGTTATGTTTTTGTTTCATTGTTAAGCATAGGTTGTTTGGACTTTGCTTGCTCTCCTTTTCTTTTGAACACAGATTCTGGGAATTGTATTTCTATTACTGATTTAATGGTTTATCAGATCTTGAACTGCAGACAAATTAAACAGTTGGTGGCTTTTATAGGAAACTTTTGTTTGGTAGATTCATGTACCTAGTTACAATATTCACAAGAGAAGTACCTGATTACATTTGAAAGGTGCTTGACTAGATAAAGAATGATTTGTGTACCATGTTTTCTGATTCTAGTTGGAAAGCTAATGTAGAAAATTAGCAGCTGGGAGTGGGGAGGGGTAATAAATGTGCTTGTTCTGAGAAAACAAATTTGTTCCTCCCAGATCTGTTCAACCGTAATGGTTCACTTCAGTTTTGCTCTTACAATTATTTTTTTTTCATTAAGAATAAATTAAGTAAAACACTAACGCAAAACTATTTTGGTCCAAATATCCTATCATCACAGAAACTAACAGAGGGCAATATCTATTCTTTTTGATGTATCAATATTTTCTGGCCAAATAAAAAAAATTGCTGACTAGCTGTAGCTGAGGGACACATTGAAATTCTTCTGAGATTTTAATGATAGAAGTATATTCATTACTCTGCAGTTTGCTTACAGTATAGCTAGCTTTTGTAGCTTTCTCAGATGCGGTACTCTATCCATTTAAGAAATGAGGAAACTAAGAAAAGGATGTTAAGCGAGTTGCCTAGAGGGACAGAAAAAATCCATGTCCGACTGGAACAAGGTTTAAGAACACTGCTTAAAACAGTGCCATGTCTTCAGCTGATAGATTTCTTGTCCAGTGCAATCCATTTCGGTGCTCTACATTTTGTAGCTTAATTTATTTTGACACTGAAACTCAGCATAAGAATTGCATTAACATTCTGTGCCTTTTTGCCATTCAGCTGTCTATTGCAAAGGTCCTCTGTCATGTTCTTGCCCTAGGTTAATATAGTAAACAAGATGCATTTCAGTATATGTATCAGTGAGTGTTTTTTACATAAGTACTATGGAGTTTCTGTCTGGTTTTGTATTGCAAAGTAAACTGGAGCTTGTAACGCAATGAATAATTAATCTTTCTTCCATTTGTGAGAATAATTTTTAGAAACCGGTCTTCTATTTTTGACATGAAACTATTACCTTGGAAGCTATTTAGACATTTGCAGCCAGTCCACAAACAAGCTGTATCAAATATCAGTAATATCATGTGACTTAGTTATCCATTATTTCAGTTTTCCATAGAGTTCAGTATGTTTTTTACTGTTTTCAAGTCTACAGGCTTGGTTACATACCTGTAAGGAAGCTAAAGAGGCTATGATTTTGATAGCCTCACATGTATGTTAAAAAATGTTGCTTCAGTAAGCTGAACATAATGGAATGTATGTATAATATCCCTACCGAATTACCTTATATATGCATTTAAGGAATTTTCTGATTTGTTTTTCTTTAGGTCAATGGAACAGAAATTGAATATGAATTTGAAGAAATCACTCTGGAGAGGGTGAGTATAATTTATTCTTCTCCTATAGGAAAAAATATAATCTATAATAAAAATACTGCCATTAATAATGAAAATATGTGTGGTTAAGAATAAAAATATTTCTGGTTTGAGTAAAGATGTCCACTATTTATTCTGAACTTCAAACCTGTGTGTGATACAACGTGTGCCTTTCATGTTTTTAAGAAGTTTCAGGTATAGCTACTTGCAGACCAGTATCCAGAATGCTTTTCTTCCCTGTAACTTTATCAGCGCTTGACTAGATGTTTGATTATTGAGAGGAGCTTGTGTGGCTTGGTACTTCCCTTTTAGCTTGTGAATTGGAATTGCGGCATCTTTTCTCTTTTAACCTCCTAGATCTGCTTGTATGTGTATGTCATAGAAGACAGACAGTTTTATACTGTAAAACAAAAATTGTGAAAGCCTTTTTAATGTTCAAGCGACTATATAAAAGCTATAGACCATATCTAGGTGTAAAGGATATGTTTATGCAAGTCTGAATTACATAAGCTATAATCAGGGTTGGCAGTGAAGGCTTTGTTAGTAGTGTGGTTTAAAAGTAGCACAAAAAAAATGAGAGAGATTTGTGCTTCATCATGTATTCTTGCATTTGCTGTTTTTTCTGTGCCTTTTGGTTCCGTAGCTGTTTTCTTTAGACTGCAGACTTTGACACAAGATCAAAACCAGATGGGCTGCATATTGTGTAAGAAAGAGAGTCTAAGCTTTGTCATGTGTCATAGTGCTTACACGGGTTTCTAATGGATGCAACACTGTCACTGCTGAATTCCTTCAATATTCGACCAACATCCTGGTAGTAAGAAGTTTGTCATCGCGAAGGAAACACAGTTAGGCTTCTTTCTACAGATAATGTTTGAATGCCGAATTTACCAGGATGTGACTGATGCCGTACGAACACAGGCCTGTAGGGTAGCAAACTGCCATTAAATTAGATACTTAGATTATACAATTCATTGCACTTTTTCTATGTTATATTTTTAATTGTCCAGGATAATGAATTCCATAGCCATTCAACTTAAAGGGGTACAAGTTTATGTTGTCATTGATTTACTCTTTCAGGCAAATTATGAAAGAGCAATATATCTTTTTACCAGACTCATCTTCATAATGGGTAACATATAAGGTTATAGGCACTTTATATCTACTGTCTCTCAACTTATTTGCGCATCACTAGTTATTCATCGGACTAGATTTTCCAAAGGTCATTGAACAGAACACATGCCTCCTGGGTGATATTTTGAAAACCACTTTATTTTTAACAGATGTGTAAGTAATCAGTGTACATACTGCAGAATGAATGTGATTTGCTGTACCTGTCTATTGCAGATAATTAGTTATTCATAATATAATTCAACATAATATTGGGTAAAGACTGAACAAAAATATCATTAAAAGCTACAGATTTTAATGGAGAATATTCAATCGTTTTCCGGATGCTACAGATTCTGTGGCTTCTGATTATTACTGCTTGAAATGTTCTGTCACACGTATCAGTGTTTTGTCTCAAAGGCAGGATACTGTGTCTGCTGGTTTTTGTATAAGATATAAAACACAAGTGATTGCCTTTAAATAGCTGTCATTTATGTTAGACTAAAAGTGTTTGTAGAAGAAAGACATTCTTCATGTTGATTACCCATTTTCTTCCACAAACCTGCTTTTAGAAATTAGATGGGAAATCATCTCTCTGTATTTAATGGCAAAGCTTGCAAAATGTATTAATGTTGCTGCTGTTGAGAGATAAAAATGTAGCTTGCCCGTATCAAACTGTTGGTAGTAAACTTCCCATTTCAGTCCATTTATTCAAGTTACAGAATTCTGCATCCTTAAAACCATCAGATATTTTCTTCATGACATTCATCTGCATTTTGAAATAGTCAATACAGTGTAAAGGACTTCACAACGTAAAAGATAAATTGGTTGTATGTGTATTAGGGTTTTTGCACTCTTTCCTGCCTTTTTTTGTTGTAGTGGAATGAAAGGGAAGATGGTAAAGGACTGAATACTTCAGAGCATCTCCCTGCCTCTATAGACTTGGCAAGGACACCATTAACTTAATTGTAGGAGGTCATCTTTATCCATAGGTGACAGGATTTTGTGGAATGTATTCCTGAAGAGAGTCACCAGCTTAGATACGATCCTTGCCTGAGGATGAAGAGATGGCTCCTCCATCCCTTAGGGTAGTACAGGACTACTGTGTGCATGTTGGCAGAATGTGTCCCATGTGGAGCTGGGGAGCAGATTAGCAGGGTCTCAAAAATGCCAAAAGGGAACCCTGCTAAGAGACTGGGGAGATGGACAGTGCAGAGCATGCTGGCCATCACCAAGCTGCCTGAGACCCAGCTGGTATACCAAGAAATGGCTGCAAGGATCCAGTGGGCTTGTGTAGATATTTTTAAAATTTTTGCTCTTTGACATAATGATGTTTGGTTGTTTCTATTTAAAATGTTGAGTCTTAGTTTATAGTTTAACAAGACTTGGGATTTTGAGCTTAAAAGGCTTCAGCAAGAATTCATAAAGATGATGAATTTGAGGCACATCCATGCTAAAGCTGTGATCAGTGCTGCTACAGGAGTCGATGAAGTTGTAAGAATGCCTCTGCCAGCCCCCTCCGTGGTGTCATGCTCTTATCCTTTCACTCTTCTTCAGTTGTGTGAACCACTTATCAGGTACCATCATCAATCTCTGAGCCCACAAGGATCACGGTTAAGTAAGCGATCCTCATTTAGAGCTCTCGTAAGAATCCACTTGAGTAACACAATTACACAGAGAAATAAAACAAATTCTCTAAGAAAAAAGACAGTTTTAATTCCTTCAACTACCTCAGCGAATGTGTGAGTTTCTCTGCTACAGGCATAAAGCGCAAACCCACGTGTAGACTAAGATTTGGTGATTTGTAATAAACTACAATGCCCAAATGCACACTTAAGACAAAATTCCTTAAAATAAGCCGTTACTTTGGTCTAGCTTGAATATTAAAGACACCATAAAAAGGAAACTCAATATAGAAAGACTCATATTAGTCCAGTGATGTTAGTCTTCCATTACTGCAGGACTTGAAAGCTACCAAGAGACCAATTTTCAATTGTAAATCTGTGGTCAGTGTAAGAGATAACTGAATAGACTCTATGACAAAGCCTAGCCTAACTTCTCTGAGCTGGAGGAAAGTTTTAATTGAGTGAATCCTTGGTACAGTGCTGTGCTTGGAGACATATGCTGGAGAGGATTTTAATAGAAGTTGATGGAATATCAGCCAATATCAATAGTTACCTTGAAGAGTAAAAAAAGACAGTGGGTGACTTAATGATTCATGTTGGATTCATGCTGAGTTCAACATCTGAGTTCAGATATCAGTAATTTTTGCTCATCTAATCTTGTCTATTTTTTAGATTTTAGAGAAAAAGAAGGCAGTTATGATCAGTAAAACTGTTTTTGAAGAATCTTTTGATGCTTCAGCATGTATTTTCATCCTGTATCTATATAAAAGCAAAATTATAATACTTTTTGTGGACTAGACTGTTTAGAAAAATTAAATTCTATAAACCCTAGAAATAAAGACATCTAGTTCCCTGTGCATTTGCATCATGAGATTGACTGACCTTGGTATCTGAACAGGTCAAGCTCTGACTGAGAATTTTCCCAAGGTTGAGACATGCATAAATTGTCCCGCTTTTCTTTTTCTTTTGTACTCCTGTGGACTCTCTGGGCTATGATAACAATTCAGGTTATGCTGAAGAATATGGTTTGATGAACCACATCATTTTACAAAGTTTTTAGGAACATACTGTTTTGTTTCCTCCTCACTTTTTCAGATTTGCTTCCAACTGGCTATTGGGCTGTGTACAGTGGAGGAAGATAGAAGCATGGATGCTCATTATTTCCTTAGAAAATAAAGTTAAAGATCTTCTTCTTAAAGAAGAGTAAATTCGCCAAATGAGATCTTAAATAATGATTTCTCTTCTGGGAGTGCATTATGATAACTGATTAATATAATTCTGTATCAATCACATGCCCTGTTCAGTAGAGAAACTGAAAATTTACTCTCTGTCTTCTTTCCCTTGACTTGGTATTTCAGTAATATCAAATACCATGAGAGGATTTCATTTTTCTAGTTCAAGAACTAGAAATGAGAACAGCCCCATCCCTGGAAGTGTTTAAGGCCAGGTTGGATGGGCTGTGAGAGCACTTTGATGGCTCATGTCCAGCTTTTCATCCACCAAGATCACTGTTCGTTGGTATTAAGGTATTCCCCAGACTTAACAAGTGGTGGATCACTAGGCTTTCACTATTAATCAGTAGTGTATGTGGTTTCTTCCTTTTTTTGAGGTGTTAGACACCAGTTGTTCATGCACCAGTACACTTTGACTTCTCATGAGTGAGATTCTATGACATTGCAGTGCCAGGAAAGTCCTCCTTTATGAGGTTCAGACATAACAGAGCGGAAGGGAGTGGTCAAGAAATGGCCACTAGGAAGAGGTGGTTTCACAGTGTAAAAGCTTATGCTGTAGATGCTTATCTTTTGAGAGCCTAGAGTGCACAAATCAATATCCAACCATCAACAGCCCCACGGGAGTGGTCTGACATCTTCCAACAGGAGAAAGTAAATCTTTCAAAGTGAGTGTCCCTCAGGTACCTGCTGAGTTCCTCCAAATGCAGTGTTGCTCTCTGTTTACGTCTGTAGAACTGCAGATGTTTTCTTCACTATTGGAAGCTCTCTGACTGGGCGCCCTTATTACATTTTTTCTTTGCTAGGCTCTGCCTGCTTCCTAAGTGAGAGTAAGTGGTAGCTGGTCTTGCAGCCTCAGGCTGAAATAAATTATAATTCCAATGCAGAATCCTTCTTATTGACTAGTTTATATCAAGTTTATAGTAGAATAGTGATCTATGGGTTGTTTATTGCAATAAAACACACCCATGGGAATTTTTTCCTGGAAGGGGCCAGCACAGTCTGCCTACAAGAAGGGTCAGCAGTATCTATGAATGGAGCTGACTTGTCAGCAAACAGAAAATGTGTATCCCATCTTTTTTACTGTTGCACAGACAATTTGAAAAACTGATCTCCTGGGTATCCATACAGAGCCTTTGCAGTCTGTATCTCTGTGTATGTGTAATACAAAGTTCTGTAAAATTAAAACCAAAATTGAGATCCTTGAAAATACAGGTGTAGTGTGTGCACTCTCTGGCCTCTGGATGTAACGGCTTAAGCAAGGTCTGCATTCTCCTTTCATCTCTTGTGCTTTACCAGATTTTGCTTCAACCTTAGGTTGTGCATGAGCGAGCCAATGAAAGAAGCTGAAGGAGCCTGGTGTATGATCTTGCTAATGTGACACTGAAATACCAGGTCAACTTTTTCCAAAGCAACTGCAGAATTTGTTTGCTTTTGTTCAATGACCTAAATTAAGATTCCTTGGAACATTCTGATTTTTTGTAACATTATTCACCCAAAGCATGTGACTTTCTCACCTCAGAGAAGCCCTAATTTGGCACCCAAAATATAACTAATCACTGCAAAACTTTGTTCTTTGTTCCTATTCTGTCAAAGAGTCATTATGCTGAAACTATTCCTGGTTGTAGAGATCTTCATGTCTTGTGGGGGCCTGTTCCACCTGTGCTTGGCAGAGGTACAAAATCATAGAATCATAGAATGTTTCAGGCTGGAAGAGACCTCTAGAGGTCACCTAGTCCAACCTCCTATACAAGTAGGGACATCTACCTAGGTCAGGTTACTCAGAGCCTTATTGAGCCTGACCTTGAATGACTCCAGGGATGGGGCTTCCACAACCTCTCTGGGCAGCCCATTCCAGTGCTCTATGACCCTCATGCTAAAGAACTTTTTTCTAATATCCGACCTAAATCTATCTTTTCCTACCTTAAAACCATTACTCCTTGTCCTATCACTACAAACCCTTGTGAATAGGCCTTCCCCTGCCTTCCTGTAGGCCCCCTTCAGGTCCTGGAAGGTCAGTATAAGGTCCCCCCAGAGCCTTCTCTTCTCCAGGCTGAACAGCCCCCACTCCCTCAGCCTGTCCTCATATGAGAGATGCTCCATTCCCCTGATCATTCTGATGGCTCTCTTCTGGACACGCTCCAATACATCCACAGCTTTCTTGTGCTGAGGGGTCCAGAACTGGACACAATACTCCAGGTGAGGTCTCACCAGGGCAGAGTAGAAGGGCAGAATCATGTGCCAGTCCAGAGCATGCGTGGAAAGGCAGAAGAGCTGGGAGAGGGAAGGCTGCACCATTTGAGGGACAGAAGCTCCTACCTGATGTTGTTAGCGGTCATTCTCTACATTCAGTGTCTGGGACTGGAAACTCAATAAACCCACGTAACTGTCTTTCTGAAGACTATTAGCTAGAGAAGTTCAGAAACAGCTGTTAATATTATATCCCTCTTGGAGATGTGAACAAAATATTTTTATTTCTTGTTATCACTATTAACAATTGCACTGCTACAGGTTAGGAGTCTAGTGAAGTAGAACAGATGAGCTGCCCACAGTTGTCCTGAAAGCAGTGATAGGATGAGGAGGACTATTCTGCTTAATGACCTCCACAGATAGGGATGAGATAGAGTGCTTCGGAATATGCACTGCCAGAAGAATTTGAGTTGTGCAGGGCAAATACTAAAAAAGCATGTGGCTTTCCACTGAGCCTTTGTTTATGAGGAAGACTTGCCTTGTATTTCGTCATTGCTACAGCTGTGCAGGGGCGCATCCTTTCCCAGCTGTGGAGTGGCAGCACTTCTCATCCCAATAGTCACAAAGGAAAAGTTGCTAAGCCACAAAATGGGAGACAAAGGAGAAGAAAACGCTATAAGTGGCTGGGGAAGAATTTTTAACTGCTATGCTGGGATTAGGAAAAGAAGCTGAAATACTACTATACATTTAGCTCCCTCTGGGTGCCTATCAAAGAAATTCATATTTTCATATTGTTATCTTAGAATCTTGCTTCTAAATCTAAATGTCTGAAAAACATTGCATGGATGTTAGCTCAGTTAAATCAGAATAGTGTATTTCCTTGGATTTATCACTGCAAAGCCATTTAAACTCCCCTGAGGGCATTATGTCAGTGAAGGATGTCTCCTCCCATCCATGTGTGCTAGCTTTTTATTTCAGACAAAAAAAAATACATTGTTTGGTTTTACACTTGATGATTCAGGCTTTCCAAGGCAAATAATATTTTTTTTTGCTTTTATTACTTTATATATTTATTTTTGAATGCCTATGTATTCACTAGTTTTAGTAACTCATACAGTGGTTTCTGTGTATCTCTTTAGATGAGGGGTTCACAATTTATTTCAATGACTCCTCAGGTCTGGGGAAAATTATGAGAGTCTTCCTGTTGAGTGAAAAATGTTCATTAACTGAATATTCTGTTATGAAAGCTCACTGTGGTATTTTAGCATTTTCAAAATACTTTGAAGCTTTGAAGAATCCTCAAGCAGAAGGAAATTGGAGATTGGAGATTGTCTGCTATATATATTTTTTTAATTTAATAAAAGTCACTCGACACACTGAGCCATTTTGTTCCCAAAAGAGCGAAAGAAATTTCATTCTCCAATATATCGAATCGCGAGCCTGAAGTTAGTTAAACTCTCTGCATTAAAAAACTCACAGGGGATTCGTTCAGGGAGAGCATGTAAATAGAAAATACAGATACTGGAATGAAGGCATTAACACCAATACTAGAAAGTATTCTGAAAGTGACAGAAACTAATTAAAAAACAACTGCAGAAAAAATTCCCTGGTAGTGGTAACGATGTATATTCCATATCAAAAATGAAGAAGAGTTGAAATGTTAAGCAGCATTTATTGAAGAGATCCAAACCTACCTATGTGAGTAAAGGAAAAAGAATTCCTATCCTTCTCTGCTTGAAACTTATCCCTTTAACTTTGCCAAGGTCACTAAGACTTTGAGTTATGGAAAAAATTGAGTTATGGGAAAATTTAGTTCATGCAAATCATAGCGGCCCAGAGGCAGCACTCTGCTGCTGTTTCCTTTAAATTATTATTATATTGACATTTTATTTTTCAGGTAATATCACTCATTTTTTGCCTTTCTCTCATTTCTGTTACTTTTTGTATTATTTACAGCTTTACGTGAAAATTGGCTTTTATTTTGGATGTAGCTTTTTAGGATGTGGCCCTTCAGCTTATTTACTCCGTTATCTTTAGCTGACAAAGTGCAAGCTTTGTCTCACTCCTGTCTGGTGTCTGGGAAGTGAGCAGCTAATGCAGTCTGTTTGTGAAGCTGCCTTGGTAGTGCAAACCAACAGGTATCCTCTTCCACAGGGTTCATCTTTTCCAAAAAGACGTTAAAAGCCCACCAGTAGAAATCAATCTCAGTGCATCACCCAGGCAAACCTGGAGTGTCCCACCCTGCAATATTTCAAACCATTCAGCCCTAGTCACTAATGAGCAAAGCTGCAAGTGTGACTTCCAAATAAACATGCCAGTTCTGAATAAAAGCTTCTGGAGCACTAATAGGAGGGTATGTATACACTAAAAAGGAGTAATACATGTGTCTGGAATGCTGTCTTTCCCAAGTATGTGCAAATCTTCCTGTAGAAAGACTGAGAAAGCAGTGCAGAAAAAAAGTATGACAAACTTAAGAGCTACAAAGCAGTGGTTTGCCTCAGTTTTCACTTAGTTTTGCAGTTGGCATTTGCCAATAATATCTAGATTTAAAATGATATAAATAAATGAGAGCGATGCACCTCAATTTACTGGTGGAAAATGAATCATTCTGGAGATAAGAGTAATCATCTTGCAGAAAAGATGGTCACTTTCAAGGCAGGACTTTTTAAAAGGCATCTTTGATGTACTGGGTTTGTCGCTTCAGAAAAAGCAATGTTTTGCATTGCAGAAAACTGCCTTTCATTTTCGTTATTAATTTAGAATCATTTGTAATGCATAAACTAGGGCCACTCAAACTTGAGGAATCAGTATGTCACTTCAGTAGGGAATGACTTTGCAAAGATGAAGCGAAATAAGGCGAGGGGGGGTGAGGGAGGAGGAAATAATCTGCTGTTTTACCCAGGCTGCATTCCACAACTGCCATTGCTGTGCATTGTAACAGAGCAACGGGGTATCACAATAAAAATTTCTAGTTTGCTGTTTGGATGCAGCATTGCAGTTATTTTCTGTTCTTCTGCAGTTATATTTGAAGCAGTCAGAAGATCATTTGTCTTCCACTTGTAGCTAACATCCACCTCCTCTTTGACCCTATGAAGAAAAGCTTTCTTGTCAAAAGAGGGTTGACAATTATCTGGTATACTTTTTTTCAAAGTACTTTTGCAGGAGCAATGGCCCACTTTGTAGCATGTAGGAGTTCTTTGGAATTATGTGATATAGTCCAGTTCCACTCAAATTTGTCTCTGTGTTTAAACCTGCAACTAAATGTCAAATGGGTAAGGTAACTTCAGGTATGCTGAAGCTGTAAGTAGTTGAAAAGCAATGGTATGCTTCTCATGCATGTTTTATATTGCAAAATACTGCTTCACCCTAAGAATTGCACCAAGCTGGTCAGTCTCTAGAATGGCTTGAAAGTCACGTTATGCAGCTTAATGTGATATATGTATTCTGACTGAAATTTATGAATAATTTATTTCTTTGAGTGGTTTTTAATTTTGCAGAGTTTAACTGGTTGCACTTGAAGCGCAATACACACTCCCTATACCTCACCTGCAAAGCAGAAGAGAGGTCCTGGTAGCATTCTTTCCCTGTGAAAGTTTAATACTTTTGGTGCCATTAACAGGAATTAAACTATATAGGGAAAAAAGAAAAGCTAAATACTAAAATAAATTATGAGTTGCAACTTTAATCTTTACTGATGTTAAATAATGCTTTAAAGTGTAAATATTTCTCTTAACTGTGGTGATGATGATGATGATAATGTATCCAAGAATCACAGAATGGTGGGGGTCAGAAGGGACCTCTGGAGATCATCTCGTCCAACCCGCCTGCTAAAGCAGGTTCACCTAGGGCACCTTACATAAGAACACATCCAGGCAGGTTTTGAATACCTCCAGAGAAAGAGACTCCACAACCTCGCTGGGCAGCCTGGGCCACGCTCTGGCACCTTCACCGTAAAGAAATTTTTCCTGATGTTGAGGTGGAACTTCCTGTGTTCCAGTTTGTGCTCGTTTCTGATCATCCTATCACTGGGCTCCACTGAAAAGAGTCTGGCCCCATCCTCTTGACACCCACCCTCCAGATATTTATAAACATCGATCAGATCCCCTCCCAGCCTTCTCTTCTCCAGGCTAAATAGACCCAGGTCTCTCAGCCTTTCCTCATAAGAGAGATGTTCCAGATGTTCCTAGTGTTTTTATCATATTTCATGGTGGGGAAACTTGAAGCGCAGAACAGCAGGCCATCTGTAAAAGTATCATGAAAATATGCATATCCTAATCTCTAGTCTAGTAGCCTACTTTTAAAAATGATAAAATATGTGCACTAACTACTTGTCCATTATTAGGAATGAGAAATGTAATATGAGTAATTACTTTGTACAAAACATTGGTAAAAGTAGTTATAAAATAAATACTTGACTTGATCTTTTAATTGTATTTCTGAAGCAGAAATAGGGCTGCATTACACAGTGAGGTACTTATACATGTTTTTGCCAATAAATGTATAAGAAAATTAAACCACTGAATGTTCAAATCATAATTAGATTTTTAAGCAAGGAGACATGCTATACCTATGCAACTTACTTTGTAATGATTATGCTTAGAGATTTCATATTAAGCTTTCTCATGGAAAATCTAGAGATCTATTGTTATGATTCAAATGGGGGGAATGCCTTTCTGAGAGGAAGCTTCGAAAAGGAATGTGACATTTCTAGGTGTATTCATTATAATGTGCCTGCAGGGGAAATGAGTGAGTCAAGTGTGTGTGTGTGTTTGTGTGTACACCTACAGTAAAAAGAAATTGTAACTGCTTTGAGCTATAAATTTTGAGCTAAATTAACAAATGCCATTAAAAATCAATGTCTACCCTGATTTTCCATCTCCAAACGATGCCATTACTCATCTTTTGATAGAAATGTCTATCAAAAGGGGCTGAGGAATAGCCCCTGAAAGTTTAGTGCTTCTTTAACTGGGTGGAAGGAAATCAGATTAATCATAATGTAGTAAAGACTTAGAGTCTAATGCAACTCTGCATGAATAAAGCCCAAACCTGTCTTTAATTATGAGAATGAGCTAGGGCCTTGATTTTCCAATCTCATTTCTAAAGGAGTTGGTTGGACACCATCTGCGTATGTCATGCTGAGTTTTCAAAAGATCTTTGAGTACTGAAGAAATTTCATTTTATTGAAGGAGAGCTAATGCTGTGGTGGTGCTTGGGATGGTGTGAGTCATGGTATCTGTGTAGGCCAGAGTAAAAGGAGTGACAGACTGTGCCGGGTAAAATACAGTTAGGTGTTACACACTGGCCAACTCTGAAGTCATACGGTAAGAAAGAGAATACTGCCTGCATATGAGATCAAGAACTCCTGCTTGGAAACTGAAGCATCTTTAGGGGAGGCCTTGAGGCTATTGTGACTTTGGAAAACACACTCTCTTAGTGAGAGATACAGGAAGCTTCATGAATTTAGCTTCTGAGGTCAGGTGAGGGGGAAATTAAGGGGTGCCTGCTCAGGGACAACATGCACTTAAATCAGAAATAACCTTTAAGAAAATGTTCTTCATCCTACCTGCAAGGAGATAACAGGAGCTGAAGAACTGATGTTTAATTTAGACACACTGACTGGACATAAATATGTTAATAGGATAGCAATGACAAATGAGAAGTACTGGATGGAAGTTTCAGGCAAGGCAAAAGGGTGTTAGGTAGCAAGAAAGACAGTAGCTGATTAAAAAAAAAAAAAAGGAGCATAACTTAAGTACTAAGAATACTAAGAGAATATTAATGGATGCCAAGAATGTTGTTAAGCACTAACCAATCACATAAAAGGCAAAAATGGACATTTGAGGAAGGACAAGGGACACATCAGGATGTCGGTAGGTAAGATCAGCTTCAACCATGTTCATGTATACATGTGACATATAGCTGTGTATGTAGCATATTTTTGAGAGATCAGCAAGACAAACAAAATTCTCAGAAATAACAGCATCCTTTACTGCCTTCCTTCCATTACTTTATGAAAAGTAGAAGATATTAAGTGAAGAAATCATTAAAGCTACAGGTTTTGCATGAAAAATAATGTACTCAGGAAGTGCAAGGAGGCAGATGTACGCTCAGTTTCTATAAGGGAAAACTCTAGGGCCTCTCCTGGCTTTTTTCTCCTTTTCGCAGTCATTGCTCTGCATAAGGAAGAGACATTGTGAAATTAAGTTATATTTTTCTCCAGAGAGGATTTAAGTAGGTCCTACAGCCTATATTAGGCAGGAGTTCAAGGTAAATGATCCTGTCATGTCCTCTGTCTTAGATTAACGTTTACGCATTGATTACCTACTTGGACATAATTAAAAAGGTGACATTTTTCCAAAACTGTACTTGTAAATTGAATATTTTTATCTCCTTGTTCTGAGGAACAGGGTATTTCAGGTGCTATAGCATACTGACTGTTATGAAATGCAATCATTTTAATGGTGACCAGAGTCACTAGAGATCAGCCCCAGAAGTTCTTAATGTTTACCAGACGATACATCAGAGTGTCTTTTCTAGAAACCAGTCTTCCATCAATGGAGACTGAATTCTGTATGGCCAAAGTGCCTTTTTTTATAGGATCTTTGAAACCTTCAGGTAAAATAGAAGTCTTCAGCTTGCTCAATTTGCTTATAATACAGTGGAGGAGGGATAGAGAAAAACCCGAGTAAGAGGTTTTAATAAAGAAAATAGTAATGTATAAATAAATAATAAAGAAAAAGTAATGTACTTTGGAGAAATGCATGCACAATTAAAACAATTGCAAAGAAGAAGCAGTTGAAATAACACACACTTGAAATAAACAAAAATTTAAAATAGGAATAAACGTGAGACAAAAGCAACCTACCCAAAGTGGAAATAAAAACAGTAACAGCTGTTATGAGACACAAATATATGCTTTGAAAATTGTCGGATTTTCCTTCCTGTTATACCATTTTGCTATGCTTAACAAGCATTTTGCTTGTATTGTATTTTCTCAGGTAAATCTACGGTCTGGATACCATGGCTAACTAGCAAAAGTGATTTATAGATAGAAAAGCTCTTGCTTAACTGGAAAACGGGGTGTATGTATGAAAAATGTACAAGTCAAAGTGAATAATGAATCTTGGTGCAGCATCCAAGCTGGATCCTGGAGGCCAGCTGCACTTGGGAGCACCACCACGTTAACTATTTCTCAACAGAAACACATGCCACGATCCACTGACAGGACTGCGATGCTAAATAGAGTCAATATGCTCCACTGTACACCGCAGAGTCAATATTAATTGGAGGTTCTTTGCACAGAAATACATTTGAAGTATAACAATGTCCAAAAAACCCACAGAAGTCCTAGTGGCCCGGTGTACAGCAAAAAACTGTGTCATGAAGATGTTGATAGGAGCTTGAAAATGGTGGAGCAAAAAAGCTCCGAGCCAGATGGGTTTAGTTGCAGGTGAATTTTAGACTTCATAGAGATCTGCAGCCTATGATAGAGAAAAGGTTTTTTTAGAGACTGAATGGCAAACCAACATCTTTAAGGCTTAAGTTGAAAATGGAACCAGAACAGTAAACACTACTATAACTTTATCAAAATCTCAATGGTCCCAAATCCTCTCTCCTTGAAAATGTAGAGTAACAAAGATGTAGGGACAACATGCAAACAGGGGTACCCTTGAAAATGTCATCAAAAAGCAAATGCAATATTTTCTTATATTTGTTCCATTTTCAATGAGTGTGTTCATTTTGTTTGTTTTTTGCCTTTATCTTAGTGATGTCCTAGCTTTTAGGGGTCTTTAAAATCTGGTGATAATGGTTTTCTTTGCTTCTTACCTTCAGAAAAAAAAAATTTTGAAGACATTAGAGTGTAAGAATTGACTATATAAATAATGTTAATGATAAGTAAAAAGCAAAGTCATGCATCCATGAAGATACTCGGTAAATTGCTTCTCAGGATTAGTGTGTGTTGTTTTTTAAATTAGGTTTTCCAAAAAAATAAATCATTCCAAATCATCTGTTTATCCTGCTCATTCTTGCCTTGCAAATAACTATCAGAGTAGCAGTAGCAGAAAAGCTTTTACTTCTTTGAACAAAAAGTAGTGGTAAGAATCATAGTTGAATATAAAGCACCTCAAAGTTTAGCCTTGGAGGATACTATTCATGTGGATGGGATATTTAACAAGCCCTCCAGTAAAGGCACCTGGATAATCTAATAATGCATTTTTCTCCTCCTCATTTGGGCAAAAGGGAGCTGCCCCCTTTTTTAAAGGTGGTATTTGTGTCTCAGATTCATAAAGGGACTTAGATGGCCAAAGCAGCCACACAGATGAAATGCAGACTTCCAACTCTAAAAAAGTGCATAGCATTTTAGGTACCACAGGCTCCCTGTGCAAATCAGAAAGTGCTGCCGTTGATGCTGGTGACCTTAACTTCACTCTTGTGCTTTCCTGGGAGCGCTGCTGCTCGGAGATCACCACTTGTCTTTCAACTGGCACCATACGAGATTCATGAACATGATGCTGCTTGGTCTGACTCACTTGAGAAGTTTGATTTCCCAGAGGCACTCCCTGCTCACTTAATAAAGAGGGAAGAAAATACTTGTGGAAGCTGCCTATCTGTTCCTGCTCCACCATTCAGGTGGAGACATGGGTGAATGAGATCTCCTTAACCTGGGGAGCTATGAATAAAATTTCCATTTCCTTAGAAAGTACCCCAGGCAATTTGCATCCATATGACATGGAGATGCTTAAGCCTTCCTTTCAAAGGGGCAAGAGGAAAGAAAAGCTACTGTGGAGTCAAGAATTGGTGGTTATCAGGACCAGAAAGGAAATAGATTAGGGGGAATTTGTTTCTGTAGCCCAAGGATGTTAATCTTTCCCAGGGAGACTGGCAATTGTTTTAAGGGAGTACTGGGACACTGCATTTTAAAAAGTTCTAAAATGCAGAGCCAACATTAGCTCAGTGAGTGGGTAGAAAACTGGACCTCAGATCTCTTTCTATTTCCAGCTGCAGTGGATTATCTCTTCTTGAAGTGCTGGATTATTTTAGTACTCTAAAGATTTGCTAAAATTGTTATTCAGAGTGCTATTTATGATACTTGGTTTACTGACTCCTGATCTAGTGTAGAGTAAGGAATATGGCTTTATTTTCATTTCTAAATAAGAGAATCCTCATTTACATCATTGCTAGGATACAGTAATACCAGCTGGACAAATCTTGCTAGAAATTTTAACAGATGGATTTAAGTCTTTCTTTTTGACACTTCTAACCTGAACACATCTGGAAGACTGTTCAGATTAATTTTCAGAGTTTCTGGCAGTACCCAAAGCACTTTTGGGAAATTACATGAGCTGTTGTATTGATCAGAACAACTGATCCAAACCTCTCCTGCAACAACAAGGCCTTTTAAAAGTGCACTGCAAAGCATTTCAGGGATTTGAAGGTCACAGTGTTTGCATCATAGACAATAGTGTATGCTTGAAAACAAAAGCACTGCAAGGAAAGCATATATAGCTCTCTTTGGATGTAAGAAAGGGCAGCATATCCCCCTCACACAACATTTGGAACCGCTAACATTTATACCATTGAAAACCCAGTCATTAGACATTTGTCATCTAATTGATCGGTGGCAAGAATGTTGTCAACACCAATTTGAAGAGACTGCTGCGGAAAACGGGATCTGATTTTGTAAGTATTTTCTTGCGGTTTTTGAGTGAACATCTCTGTGCTGCAAGGTAGAGTCTAAATTCCTTGTACTGCTGCTGGGAAGCAAGTTTGAAGGCATTAGATACAGGCAAGCCTGAGTGAAAAAGTGAGTCACTCTTAAATAATTTTGTTGTTGTAGCACTAAATTGTTTGAGAAAACCGTGCATTGTTCTGGAGATATTGTGACAGTAGACATTAACCCAGTGAATAAGTTGAAGCAGTATGCAAACTTATATGTATGGAGAAACCATTCTTTCCAATTATTTTGTTCTGGTGTCATAAAGCCTAGACAAGCACCTGCAACTTTCCTTCCCTTTCTTCTTTTTTTTTCCTGTGTATTTCCTCTCTAATTCCTTTTATCATTGTAATATATCAGTTAAATAGTAAAACACTTAGTAATAAAGTTTCCTTGAAAAAAGCCCTACTGAATGAGCAATATTTTTTAGAATAGAATTAAGTAGCATTTCTGTTAAACCTGAAAACTGACTAAATTCAGCCAATTATTTTTTGCGGTCTTTATGCTAACCAAAACCAGTGTCCTCTCATACTTGTAGGAGACAAGAGTGTGTTGTTTCCTCGAGTGTGTTGCTTTCCACATAGCAGTATGTGGACATTTAGAAACAAAAAGAAAGCAACCTATAGCCTAAAAACATTATGAAAAGAAGCTAGAGAAAGGACAACATCCTGTATTTTTTTAACTTATGGGGGTAGTGAAGAAGAGAATACTATTGTACCTGGTGAAAAATAAATGCAAAATATGAAAAACACAAATGCACCCACCAGAAATTCTAAAGGAATGGGTATAGAGTAGAAAACAGACCATCAGAGAAAACAACAGATGGCTTGTTCATCTTGCTTTAGGCACGCACTCAGAAACTGATCCAAAGCCTCATGAAGTCAATAGGAGGCTCTTCAGCGCCACTAATGGATTTTAGATAGGGCCCTAATGAAGAGGGTGATATAGGCTAATTGCCTTACTTATTCAGCTGATAGAGCTGATAGATGTAGTTTCATAAACGCAAACAAGTTAAAAAGATTTTTATAATTCTTCAGCATAATATCGACAGGGCGAAGAGCTCGCAGAAACCACAGCAGGCAGAGGCTTTGTTCTGTGTGGCTTTTGTATTTCAATCAACAATACCATTATTTGTGCATTTTTCATGTTTCTATGCAAATATTTTATAAATATTAAATTTAATAATTTTGGACATGTGCAATGGGTAAAATGGCCCAGGGGTTATTTAGCTTTTATGCACTCATCTTAGCCTGTTTCCAGTGTTTTATTGATCTTTAAAAATACACATTTTGATGCTAGTACAGTAATTATTTTCTCATCTGTATCACCGTGACTTTCCTTATTGATATTTCCCTCTTCTAGCTGAATTTCATGATGGTTTTTTTCAATTTGATTATTTCTGGTTACTGAGAGAAGTAATGCTGGGGATTATACAGTTAAAAGAGACATAACATCTCTGTCTGTGGTGCTAATAACAGGTACTAGGTATCCTTGGATTTCATAGCCAATATATTTATTTACCAGACAGTGACTGTCACAGAAAGAAATTGTAATATTTTAGATCTTTGTAATATACATCTCACGGAAGATCTGAATTTAGCAAAGAAGTTAAGACCAAGTCCTATCAAATCAATTGTTTAAATGAAAGGAAAATGTTTTAATTGAGTTTCTCAGTGTATAAAGGGGGAACTCTAGGAAACCAAGGAACCAGTTATTGACCTAAGTTGCAGATACATGTTCTGGAAATGGAGAAGACTTCAAAAGACTTTGAATGAGTTTTGCAACTTAGTGGGGAAAAAACCTGTAAGGAAGTATCCTAGGTCTTAAGTGGAGGAAAAGATACTTCTGAAAGAATATTAAGAGTAGATAAAAGGACTGATCTGTCACAAAAATTACATCTGAGAGGTCAGGATTTTAGAGAGATGTGACAATTGGAAAAAGGCAAGCTGAAATAGAACTTGCTAAAAAAATAAAAGGAAATCATTACAAGTTGTAAGAGCAAATGGTTTAGAAAGAGAACATACGAGCAAGGAAAACTTCAAAAGCCCAAAGTGCATTTAAGTTGTGGGAGTGCAGGTGATTTGCTCTCTAGAAGGAGAGAGGGAGGGGGGTTTAGCTTAGGCATCAGGAAAAACTTCTACACCAAAAGACTTATCAAGGACTGGAACAGGCTGCCCAAGGAAGTGGTTGAATCACCATCCCTGGATGTATTTAAAAGCTGTCTAGATAGGGTGCTCAAGGATGTGGTGCAGGAGTGGCCTGGTAGAAATAGATAATGGTCAGACTCGATCTTAAAGGTCCTTTCCAACCATAGCAATTCTGTGATTCAGTTGTGGATGCTCCATCCCTGAAGGTGTTCAAGGCCAAGTTGGATGGGGTTTTGAGCAACCTGGTCTAGTGGGAGGTGTCCCTGCCCATGGCATGGGGGTTGGAACCAGATGATCTTTAAGGTCCCTTCCAACCCAAACCATTCTATGATTCTATGAAATAAACTAAATAAGGTTTTTAACACATCCATCAAGTCAGTGGTCACACATTTTACGTAGAATGTAGCAAGTTCATGTAACGGGGAAGAGCAAATATGCTGTAACCCATAGTTTCAGCTAAATAATATGCTAAACATAGAACAGCTTCGGAAGTTCTTTCATATTTAGGTCACGGAAATCAGTGGAAAATTTGATAACATTCAAAACAATTTAGGAAAGCTAGGTTGTACCAGACTGACAGCTTTTTTGTAACTGACTTCTTAGGAAAAGAAAATCTATGTTCTCTTTCTTGACTTAAGCATATTAAGCATTATACTGGAGAATGTGGGGATTAGCGAAAATGTTGTGAAATAGACAGTATCTTTTTTTTATAGGAGATGGCAGGGATTGCTCTGAAGAGGTAACTGGCAGATTGGAAGATTATTAGATGAGTCCTCCAGGATGGTCCTTGAGACACATTCTGTTTAGTAATGATCGTAGCACAAAATGTTTCTACTTGACATATATTCTATATGTCAGTGAAATTACCTGATGCCACAGCATTGGGAAGAGTTTTCAGTATGGGGAGGATTTAAATATCTGAAACAAATTAGTGGGTAATCTCAAAAACTGATGTAACAGAAAGGTAATTAAATTTAATCATATCAAGTTGTATGTTAGGTACTTGTAACTAAAAACAAAGTTCATTAACTGACAGAGGTGAAAAAGGTTTTAATGAAGTAGTTTTGTATAAGTAAATTAATGTTAAGCAGATGTAGAAAAAGACAAACTGGAAAAGATGTGCAGGGCTTGAAATATCAAAGGAGGCATTTCCTATAGATATGAAGAGATATTAAAGCTATGTGACAAAGTATCATTAGGAATATTGGAATATTGCATTTGTGTCTCGTTTCCTGTGTTAAACAAAATGAATTTAAATGAAGATAGGTTCAGGAAATGGCTACTAGAATAGTGTAGGTAAGAGGCTGGCTTCTCAGAAGACTCTAAAAACTTGTTCCATTAAGTCTAGAAAAGCAAAGACTGAGATATAATTGCCATCTTGTAAACACATTTCAGGGTAAAAAACAGAAAAAGAAGATAATTAGGTAGATCAAAAGAAATTGTTGATAGAATAACAAACGAGTCTGAATTGGCCATGTATAAATTTAGGTTGAAAATTGAATAAAGTTACTAATCTTTGAAGCCATTAAGCATCCCTCCTAACACTGACTTTGTGTTATAGCCTTCCAGTAAGAATAATTCTTGAAGTAGAGCTTGACCAGTTTATGAAAGGGATTACTTTATACAGTTGTCTGCGGCAGCCACAGGGCTCAACTCAGAAACCCAGGGTCTCCTTTCCTGTGATTCTGAGGAATGTGCTCATAGACAACGCTGTATGATTTCTGACTTTAAAACCAACCTAGACAGATAAACAGGACAGATCAAATCCTTATTTGCATGCAGAATGCATCATGTAGTCAATTGGAGCTCCAGGGCTAAGCTGTGATTTTGAATCTACACCTGCTCCCTTTGCATTAAAGCATCCTCTACATTCCTCCTCAGGCTATGTGGAACCACAGTGCTCTCTGTCACCTGAGTAGGTGGTTGCATTGTGCATTTACAACTTCAGCTGCACTTGCCTATACAGCACAACCAAACAACGAGGCAATATGATTTGCCACTAGTGTTGAAGTAAAGAGAGAAGCGAGCTTGGGGTGCCTGTGGACCATTTCAGAACGTTGTGGTTAACACACCCCCACCAGATCAGGCCTGTGCTAAAAGGCCATGGAGGAGTATCGAACTGTAGCTATACATGTTTCCTGAAGTTCTATTATTGTTCTCTCAGCACCTTGTAAATGTCATCGTGCTCTGTGTTTGTACTAGGCTAGCATAATGAAGATCTGCCTCATGACTAGCCTTCCTGGAGTTAGCACAGTACAACTGATGAGTAAATTGCTATTCATTCAATTGAAATAAAGAAGTCCAGAAGCCCTTTTAACACAGGATTCATTTAAATACAGTTGACTAGATTTCACAGAGCTACAGGTGACTGTAGCTTTGCAGTACTTCACTATTGTTTCACTGTTGTTCTGATTCTGCTATTGTTTCTTAAGTTGGAAACAGTATGCCAGCTCTGATTTAACTAGTTTTCTTCATGGCATGCAGGTACTAGATTAGGGCTTTTCTATTCATGTTATTTTTCTAAATAGTTATTAATGGACTTGAGAAATTTATTGCTGAAGTAGCTGTACCAAATAATGAAAACAAATGTCCCTTGACAGTTATAGAGGAGGAGATCATCAAAAGGACGTGCTTCTTCATCCAAACGCTTCAACAGGATGGACAGAAACATGATTTGTCTTTCTTTCTACTTTTCATTTGTGTAAGATTAGCCACAGTTGAAGAATGCACTTCCTTTCTCTGCAGTTCTCAGCTAGAATGAAAACAAGGGGTCTAATCCATCTACCATCGATCATTCTTCTCTCCTGAAAAGGCAAATAGGAAACTAATCGTTTGAATTGTGCTTCTGCAACTACACATTATTTATTTTTGAGGCATATTTCACACCTCGCACTGTGCACTCTGTGTCAATGATTTGTCCTTGATCTGGCTTATTTTTGCCACAGATGAAGTTTTTATCCCATTGTTGTTTTCTTTCTTGTCCATAAGTGCGAAACAAATTTCTTCGTCCATTCATTGTATCACTCATAACCACTATCTCCAAGGCTAAAAATAGTGGAAATCTTCTGTATGCCCACAGTTTTATTAAAGTAGTTGGAAACACACTGAATTTCAGTGGGAGTAGGGTAGTTTTCCTTAGTTCTCATTCTCTTCAGTTCATTTAAAAATTCTACTTTTTGTGAGTAGTATTTAATTTATAATTCACTGTTTAACGTGCGGAGCTTTTGGTCAATCTTATTTTATTTTTTTCATCTTTTTTTTTTTTTTTTCCCCTAATTCCAAGCAGATAAGCCATCACATGTCAGAATTCAGATATTGCAAAATGTGAAATTTGGAGCTCCCTAGCTTGAACAGATCCTTATAGCTAATGACATGCATTTTTAGCAGACATCTCAGTGGAGTGCACTACTGTGGAGCCACAGCAGTGTCAGAGCCCAGGGTGCTCACTGTGCACCAGGTGAGGCTGGAAGAGATTGTGGGGAGGACAGGGAGAAGAGCTAAATATCATATCTGATTATTTATGCAGAGCGAGTACTTCTTTCTGAATGTTTTCATGCAAGATATTACATCCATGAGAAGAGGATGTTCGTGAAGAAATTACTGAAAACATAGGTATTCATAAGAACAAGTTGATTACCCTGGAAATTACTGACAGCTCTTTTCACCACTTCTACCAAAGCAGAGCCGAGTCATTGTGCTCTTCCAATGTCTTGTTTGGCATCATTTTTTGAATAGCGCGTCTCACTGGTTTCTCATGTTCGCCCATCTGTTTGTTTGTACCGCTGGTATTCTGTGTATCTTCTTACGCTTAGGTTGTAAACTTTTAGGTTGTTTGCGATCTGTGTTTGCATAGCGCTTAACAGAATAAGCTACATTTAAATTAGGGTATGTGGGAAAGCTCCCATGTATGTCTGGTTGCATCCCAACTCCATAACCCTTTCTCTTTCCTTCCCCCAAAAGCGCTTCCACATAGTGATGTTACAAAACACAAGAAAGCAGGACATACAGATGGACATCATGGATGGCTGCAAGACTCTGAATTTAGGCCATAAGGGCGCATGGACCTCATGACTTTTGGTGCTTCTGGGGCAATTTGAGCATATCAATATTGTCCGTGATTCATGACCTCTAGTACGTGTTGCAGTGTATGATGAAACCTGCAATTCAAACAGTAAGCAATGTATGTGCAGCAACAAAACTGAGACCATTATGAAACAGAAAAGACAATAATAAAAGTACCCATAGAGAACAGCTTTACCTGAGGGCTATAGCATTGTTCATGGAGGTACAATGCTAAGCCTTCCCTTAATTAGAACCCGTTCAGGAGAAGAATGTAGTCAATAAATAATGAAAGAAAAGCCTTCCACTTGCCAATTAGCAAGTTCAGATCATGCATATTTTATGAAATTCTGAAAACATTGGTAAACATACAGCAGCAAGTGTATTAAATTATATGAAATTAATGATGGCTTCAGGGGCAGACGAGTTTGACTGGCATTTAATAATATGTTTATTTTGTTATATAAATACATTGTAAGTCTTTTTTACACAGAGTTTTAATAGGTTTGATTCTGTACATTCTCTCATTTGCCAACTGTGTTCCTAAGCTTCACCCCTATTTCTGTTCAGTAATGGTTCCAATGGAAAGGAGTTCCTGATGCGACAAGTTGAGAAAGACAAGAAAGTATCTTTTTGTGCACTTATGAGAGATCTCTGAGATGCTTTTGTAAAAAAACAGTTTTCCAAGCAAAAATTTAAAAAAACCTTTATGATACTTTCTACAAAAATATTTTAAATTAATTATATTTGCCATTTTGTTGGATCAGAAAGGATGTTAGAAAGTAAGTACTGCTTTTTCTCTCTTTCTCTTTTTTACTGTCCTTTTCTCCCCAATTTGTTTTATTTCAAGTGATTTAAAAGTTGATGTCAAGTTACCATGTATCTCCTTTGGTGAAACACCCAGAAGTAAAGGCAATACAAGCACAAGTTTTCAGGGTTGCTTCAGCTTTTCTTTGTCAATATGTCCCTGCTGTTTTAGGATCAGCTTGGATAGGTGAAGGTAGTGTGGTTTCCATAGGAGGATATTTCTTGGCTTATCTGTTGCTACACCAAGTTACCATTTATTAATGATTCTCATATGATAAATATTAATGTTCATAACATCACCCGGAAGACTTAAATAGAAGTGTGCTTTTGTGGCTTGGCTGTTCTGAGGCTTTTTCCTCCAAAGAAAACCCACTACTAACCCTTCTAGCACTGAGAATTAAATTTTTCACCCTTTTCTCTCAGCTTCCTGCCCTCTCACCAAGAGACACGATGTCCTCTCCACCTCCTGTCCACTCTCACCTTACTTGCTTTATTCATCTTCCCAAAGACTTCCTCGGGCTTCTACAAGCTCACTTCCCCTCTCCTAGTGTGCCTGTGTATTCATAAATGTCCTCTTTGTCCCTCTTTACCTCTTCTAATCAGATCAGCCTTGTGAAGCATCTGATATTCAGCATGTGACCTATTTTGGGGAAAAATTCCCTTTGCAGGAAAGAATAAGAATTCTCTCCTGGGGAATTTTATGAATATGGTTTTAAGTGTATGTTTGTAAGGCAGCATAACCAGTAGATGTCCAAAGTAAAAAGACATACAGACATCTTCATTAAATATTTATTAAACCTAAGACTCTAAAATTTAGCTTTTTTCTTAGATTTTAGTTGACTTAGCAGCATTTTGAGTTGTTGATTAACTAGACCTGGTGTGAGGTTTCCTTAGTTTTCTGTTAGATTTAATTATACAGGGACTGCAGTTTCTTACATTATTTTGACACTACAAGAAAGCTTGAATACATTAAAGTCAGTATCAGGCAAAATAAGAAACCCAAAAAAGAGTAATCATAGGACTTACTAGAGAGTTAGAGAAAAGGAAAATATGGTAATGAAATTCTGAAAAATAAGAAAGCAGAAAAATGTTTGGTTTTTAATGGAAGTATTATCAGGAAAGAAAGAATCATAAGGTCATAGAATCGAAAGAGTGGTACTGCAGAGGTTAAGCAAACCGCAAGACTAAACAGGGAGTAGAGAAGTGTTGCAAGGAGATAAAGAACTAGTTAATTTACTTTGCAGAAATGGTTAATATCTAGGTTTCCTGTAGCAATGGGGAAGATTGCATTAGAACTGAGTGGCTGCACTGCTGCTGGTGGCACACCAATGGGATATGAACAACATTTGGACCTTATTAGGAGCAATTAATCACCCTGTTTTCACTTTAGTACTGTGATCTGTGCCTGGGGCACTGTTTCTACACCAGTCAAGGCAGTTGTTTTGTACCTCATGTACCTTCCGCTATTCCTCACTGCTGCTCCAGCACTCTGGTTGTCTTCTCCATCTTCTGCTGGAATAACTCATAAAAGGTAGCAACAGATCACACAACCTGCTTTTGAGCTGTGAAAGCAGAATGTGACCCAGTACTTTGGATACAGGAAACTTTTCCTACAATGAGAAACGTATCAATCCTGGGAGAAGAGAGCCAGAGGATGTGGTGATATCCTATCTCATCCATTGTCTTACACCAGGGAGAGTCCGTTGGAATGCCTCTAAAAGCTTCTCTCCCATCTGTTGAAAAGAAGCTGAGCAAAGGAGAGCAAAAGTTTTCTGAAAGGTAAGCTCACACAGAGCAGTTGTAGGTGATGTCAGTTGTACCATCTGGAAGAAAGACTGCCTTATACTTTCATTATAGTCGCTATGAGCTTTGTAAACCTTAAGAAGAAAGTCAGCATTCTGTTTTCTTGGATTATTTGGTCAGAAGACTAATTTATTCTTCCACAAGAGTTTGTGTTTAAACTGTAGAGTAACTGCACCAATGCAGCAAGAAGAACCCCATGAAAACAGCATGTCTTTTTAGGTATTACTTGAAGGATTACAAAGTACAAAACTAAAATATGAAGTGCTAAATTACTTCTACAAGTTGTCAGATAAGATTTCTATAACACTTCAGATATCGAAAAAGAGCTGAAGGAATTCAAAGCGAAATGGAATTTTAGCTTCTAAATAAAATGAAAAAAAATACATCCTCTGCAGGAAAAAAGACCAGAAAATAATCTGTGAAAGAGTTCTAAGAATAGGCTTAATAGAATCAAGCTCAGATGAACTACTCTTCTGATTTTTAGTGTTAGAACTACTATGCAGGAGCCAATTACTCTGCTATAAAGAAAAAAATTCAAATAGTTGCAGGCATGATGAGGAAGAATGGACTGATTAACTCAACACAGTAGTCTTTCTAGTCACTGGGGAGAGGGTAAAAATTTTGTGAAGACCTTATTAGAGAAAGAGAAACAGAGCTGAAGACTAACAGTACACTGCTGATCAATACTAACTAATCTTGAATTTGTCCTGCTGAGAGAGTAGAGTATGATGCCGTGTACGAGAAAGATGATATTCCGTGTAGGAGCCTGATCCAGGATGGAAAATCAATATGATTATTGTTGACAGAAGTAGTACATGTGGAGTAAATAAGTACAGGATTCGTTCCTGAAGTTGGAAATACCTTTAAGCAGTTTCACTGAAGCTTCAGCCACAACTGTGGAAGGTGCTATATCTCTGAAATACTGGTCTGTTGCTTTTTGCAGTACAGTACTCACTGGCCACATTTCCACTATAAAACGCTGTCTTTTAATGATTTAAGCATTCTCATGAGCTTAAAAATTTCTGACTAGTTCCTTTGAGAAGCTGATTTAATAGATCTTCAGCAGGTGAGCAAGGGAGAGCTTTTCTGGAAATATGATATTAATGCTAAACCAGCACAACTCACTCGTTTAAATTAAGTTTTTACTTTTCAATAGAGAGTCTATTTTATGGCCACTTTAAATAGAGCTGAATTTACTTTTTTAATACTGGGTAAAGCAGAGAAAGAGGGATATTATTTTTTTCTATTTGTAGTGACAAAGCTTGATATGAAATCTGCAGGAAATCTTATATATTCACTGAGGTGTCATTCATTAAGATAATGAGGGGTCTAATCATGTTTCCATGTTCTCGTATTCTTCCTTTTCCATTTTATGCACCCCCCAAAAAATTACCCCCCTTTCAATTCAATGCCCTGTTTGGAGAAGTTTGCAGTTAAATTAAATGAAAACAAGTATCTTCTTTTATATTATTTCATACGTTGACAGAGTAAGTTTAAATTTGAAAAGTTTTATGAAATGTAGTTATGGGAATGTTGAACAACAGATGGTGGATAAACACTGTACACTTTGAAATTTGGTATTCATAGCACTTGTTCTGTCTGTGCTGTGGGTTCACTCTCTGTGGATGACTCACACACAAATATGCATTCACAGATAATGCAGAACAAACTTAAGTTCAGATCTGAAATTTTCTTGCTTTCCTGGCTGTGTTGTCTAACTGCTTCTAATGAAGCAGGCTGGCTTGCTGCTTTGCTGAAAGGAAGATGTTTTTGTTAACTGTCATAATGATTTTCATCTCTGTGTTGGCAGTTTAAAAAAAAATCCTGGTAATTAGGGATCATTGTGGGTAGCCAGGTTGAGAGCAGGAAAAGATTAGTTGCTTCTTCTAAGTAAGTTTCACAAAGGCATTTCTTAGAGAAGTGAGTAAGTGGGATAGTTACATGTTTTCTCAGTTTTACCAAAGTGCTCCTTGTTCACTGTTGTTAAATTTGACTGGGAAATAACTTTTTAAAAATAATTTAAAATATCTATTACAGAAACATTTGGACCCAAATGAAAGAAATCTCTGTAAGCATCTTGTCTCAAAATGAATATTGAGTATCTCAGGAGAACAGAGAGTGGGCGGTGATCACAGAACCATAGAATG
>VZZY01006911.1:58418-141763 GCA_013400335.1 Eurystomus gularis | reverse complement strand
ATCTTCCTTTTTTAATTTAGATAGATACAGAATCCATACAATCTATACAAGCTAACCAGTGTTGCCAAGGATTTCACTTATGCTGTCAGGTCAGATTTTTAAAAGGAATCAAAACCCAGTGTGATAATCATGTTAATATTTGGTATTGAAATGGAGCTGAACATATCTGAGAATCTTGGCCCAGTGTGAACTGTATAGGTGAGGAAACTACCAAGTGAGATGAATGATCTTTAGAAACTATTGAAATGAACATTTAGTAAGAAGCAAAAAGATCTGTACTGCCCAATTAAGTTTTACTTAAAAGTAATCTTTTCCAAATGAAGTTAATCTTAAAAATACTGGAAAATTTTTTAGAAGTGAGAGCATTCTCTATGTATAGCATTAAGTTTAATAATGCTCTTTTTTTTTTTTTAATAGAGGCAAGAGACATGAAATTCCAGACTAATAAAGTGAAAGGGAATCTCTTAAATGTTTTGTAGGAAATGTGTTTGGTTTTTTTGCTTTCTGTCTTCAGCTTGGGCTTTTTGAAAAGCAGAGGGAGGGGAGCGTTTGCCTTTTTTAAAAATTTATTTTTAATGCTTTTATTTCCTAGAATATAAAAGAGAAGGAGAAATAAAACTTGTTTGAAAGGCAAAATATAAAATTGGTTTTGACCTATTTCAGTAACAGCTTTCTTTTCCAGGAAGTAGAATGTTGATTTTAAATATGTGGAGTCAATGAAACCTGGACATATGTGGATAACTGTATGTTCACTCAAATGACTCCAGTGGTTACTCAGGTGCTAAATGAAAAGGAGAACGTAAAATGTTCCTGACTGGAAAGTTAAAATATTAATGAATCATGAGAGCTCTAAAAATATCTAGATGTTTTATTCAGGCCCTTTAAAAGGATTTTAGGTGGAAAGTCACTTTCTTTGTTATCTTTGGTGCTCTTGATGTAACTGTGGACATATATGTAATCATGTGCCATCTTCACATAGCAACATCATAGTCAAACCAATAAAGAGTCTGTCCTTGAAGCTCCTGTTCCAAATAATGTCTTCTATTTCGGAAATGTGACTAACTGTGGAGACCTCCACAGTATAAAGTGTCCTGGGATACAATGAGTTGGACATCTACTGTTGAAACTTTTGTTATGACTTTGGATTTTGTTTTTGCAAGAAGCACAGTAGATGTGAGGGAACAGAGGAATAATGTTAACAAGCTCTGTTGGAAAGAGTTGACAGCCCCTGCAGTTTTATACTGAATATGAATTCACAAGCCCACTGCAGATGAGAAGGTGCATTCAGTTAGATTATAAATAGACTGTAGTTAGCTTTGAAATGCATCCATTTTGTTCTGAGCTTCCAGCAAATTCCTACAGATATGCAGCTCCAGTGAGAGCTCTAAAGTTGGTAATAAAGAGAAAATGACAGGGGTTTTATTTGGAGTCTTCTGACAGCTGTGGAAAAAAAAAAAAAGACAAATCCATACATTGTTGTGGCAGGTTTTTTTTTTTTTTCTTTCTACAAACAGTGAGGTAATAGATAAAAAAACATTTCTGTTCTCAGGAAACAAGTCCTTGTTCTGAAAGAAGTGCGCTGTGTGTGACTGGAAATATATACTGTTCTTGAACCCTTTTCTTCACTCTGTCCTTTCTTATGCTCAGATGAGAAGTAATCCCATGTGTGCAGAAGAAGACAGGTGCTGTTCTTTTCTTGTGGCCAATTGGAGGTGGAACGGCAAGACCTATGCCTTTGCTTTTGCCAGCAGAGCACAAGATATAGACCTACAAGCTGGTACTCACCTGAACACAATGTTCAGTACAGCGCTTTTTGTGATGCCAGCAGTAAAGGCAGTGGTATGTGCTGCCCAGTCTGAATTAATAAGCTTTGCCCTGTAGAGGGTTACTAGTATGACGTGGATCCAAGGGCTAGTAGTCCATGTGTGACTAGAATATCTGCAGAGTAGACAATAGTCAGCACAGTGTAGCCCTGTCCTAGCTGAAACAGAAATATTGCACCTTTCTTAAAAGTGTATCGCAGGAAGCATGTTACTCTTTGCATATTAAGGAACTGGATTGAGAGCAGCCCTGAGCAGAAAGACTTGGTGGTGCATCTTTATGAAAAGCTCAGCATAAGCCAATAATACGCAAGTGCAGTCAAGAAAGCCATCTGTATCCTGGGCCGCATCAGAAGAACCAAGAAAGCCATCTGTATCCTGGGCCGCATCAGAAGAACTGTGACTAGCAGGTCAAGGGAGGCGGTTCTCCCCCTCTAGTCTGCTCTTGTGAGACCCCACCTGGACTACTGTGTCCAGATCTGGAGCCCCCAGTACAAGAGGGACATAGATCTGATGGAGTAGGTCCAGAGAAGGGCCACAAAGATGATCAGCGGGCTGGAACATATCTCCTATGAGGATAGGCTGAGAGAATTGGGGTAGTTCAGCCTGGAGAAGAGAAGGCTCCAAGGAGACCTTGTTGCAGCCTTCCAGTATATGAGGGGGGCCTACAAGAAAGCTGGGGAGGGACTTTTCATGAGGGCTTGTAGTGATAGGATTAGGGGTAATGGCTTTAAACTGGACAAAAGGAGATTTAGATTAGATGTAAGGAAAATAAGTTCCTTAAATAAGAAAAGATGTAAGCTCTTCATTATGAGGGTGGTAAGTCATGGGAACAGGCTGCCCAGGGAAGTTGTGGATGCTCCATCCCTGGAAACGTTCAAGGCCAGGTTGGATGGGGCCTTGAGCAACCTGGTCTAGTGGGGATGAGTCCCTGACATGGCAGGGAAGTTGGAAGTAGATGATCTTTAAGGTCCCTTCGAACCCAAATGATTCTATGCAGTTCTTTCTTTGTAGATCTCCCCTCGTTACCACCTGAGGCAGTACTACATTTCTTCAGCCTCCTTTTAAGTACATATTTTAGTGGCTGAATGGACAGCATGGGAAATGGTGAATTCAGATGATCATATTTAGCTTTTTAGAATGTGACTGAAACTGGCAATCTCTGTCCCATCACCAAATATGAAAAAGGGCAAAGTGTGTGGCTTTTTGATAAGCAAAATCAGAGCACAGCCCTGTAGATTATTCAAATAATTTGATGTTGTATCAGAAGACAGATGGTAATAATAAAGCAGCAGAGAGCTGAGAAACTTCAGCTTGCATCAGGAGCACATTGGTCTCCTAGTTGTCACCAGTTTTGGACCCCATCTAACCAAAAAGCTGTTATTAGAGGGCATATAAGGGTGAAAGGCAATGCAATCACTGCCTTTACATGGAGTGCAGAGGTCTTCAGCATAAGCCTTAGCTCCTGTGTAGAAAATAAACTGTGCAATGGTGAGTTTCCTCAAAAGCGATATATTAGTGCTTGCACACTCTGGGATTTGTCCTTGCATAGGTATGAGGTAAAATGAACATTTATATACAGTTTGATATTGCATATAATTTACTAATGGAACAGAGAAAGGATCAGTTTGTGCAAATCTGGTGACTAGCTTAGGTCCTTCAGCTGCTGTGGAGGACTTCTGGGTAGTAGGAGAGCTGGTGTAGTCCTAGGTGGACACTGCATGACAAATTCTGGTTCCTGTGGGCTTTCTGCAATGCTGTTATAGTCAGTTAAGCATAAAGCAAAAATGGGCACATCTTCAATCTGTAAAATTGAAAGAATAATGCTGTTCCTCCTAAGAATTTACGTAACACATAACTGTGGGAAGGAGAACTATTCACCCCTTGATACAATCCTTTATTATCACTTCTGTGCTGCTACTGGGCTTTCCATCATAAAATAACTAGATGAGGTTTATGCAGCAAAATAAGGAGTTGCAGTTATCTCAGTACTTTTTGATGGAATTCTGAATCGTGGTTTTGCATTCATGTGAGCTTTTGGGTTTAAAGGCCCTCTTATTATTCCCAATTCCTAACAGCCCAATTAAGAGCTTGTCTTGACAGCTCTCACTTGCAACTTTACTTGCTAAGACATTCTAGGAATGAACCTGCTGGTCTTTGGATGGCCTGTATTTTTCATGGCAAGTGACTGGCCTTTATCTTCTCTTGAGTTGGATGTGTGCATCTCATTGCTAAGAAGTGAACCAGGCCTTTCAAAAGCCTGGTGGCGGTGGTGCTACAAGTTATAAGACATGTTAGGTCACTTGGCACTGTCCAGACTGGAAAAATGTTTAGGCAGAGCTGGGAATTAGCAGGGCAGAAAGAATTCTTACCATCCCTGTTACGTGTCCCTAATCAAGCAACTATCATAACGTACATGGCTGCTACTCCAGCAGAAATCTTTGGGTTGATCCCACAGTTTGATGTAAATCCAACAAATTATTTTTGTTTTTTTCTTCATAGTAACTCTTGCAGCAAGTGTGTGAAAGATTTGATAGCAATTAAATAAACCAACAGTGTAACTGGAAAGGAATTTTTAAGCACTAGATTGCCTTTCACACTACTGTTAATTACTTGGTGTTCATAGATTCTTCCTTGTTTGTCCAAAGCCAACTGCAAAATTTGCACTTCTGTGGGTCATAAAATCTCATATCACTGTATTAATCCAACTGTTAGACTTGTTAGAGGCAAACTAACATGAAACATTACAAATCTAGTACTGAACAAAACCTAGCTATAATGATCTCTTTTATTTCACCTGCTATAATGATCTCTTTTATTTCACCTGTTGCTGCATTCTGAGCATTTTTCTTACTGTTTCTCAAGCTTCCAGGCACTATTTTCTTCCAAGAAGTCAGGTCTCCATTCTCTCTGGATGTTTAACAGTCTTTGTTTCAGTGCTTGTCTCTCTGCCTGCCTCATTTATAACAGATACCAGTGCTGTGAATTTAAGGCAACTGCAGTCATTGTAGTTGATGAAATGTTTTGGGGCAATATCCACTCTCTCATGCTAAAGCAAGAATGCTATGTTCGGTTTTTTATCACAAAACACTGAGAACAAAAGCATGCTATTGTTGCAAAATATTCTGCTAGTCTGTATACAAGCTCACATTATCTTTAGGGCACATTATCTTGAGATCATGCTTATTGTGATCATTTTCTGAAAATTAATAACAATTTTCTTTTACATACTCATTTTTCCAATGTGACTATTCTAATGCCATTGTGCCACTGAGTGTAGTGCACATTTACATATCAGCCTCCCTTATTGAGTTTACTTTGCTGAAAGCTAGACCAAAAAAATTATTTTTTTTAGTATGTAAACTGAACACATTTGGTCATTGAGATACAATAAGCATGGAGCATAATGATACCATTTTTATAGCCATATTTCAAAGTACAAGTACACTTTTTTTTTTTTTTGACCCCTTTGTTCTAATGCTGGAAATAGATGTTAGCTAATTGAATGAACTTCCATAGTGTCACATGCAAAGTTTGTTAATCAAGGACCTAAGAATCTTATTCCATTGAACAAAAATAATAATTCTGCAGGAGGACTGAAGCTTTAAGATTTTTTTTCTTCATTTTTTTGCAATAATTAATTGCAGTAGGCATCAAAGAGTTTCTGTTTTGCAGTTTGGAAGGAGCTCTCATCTGTCACTCAAAGCAAGTACTGAATCCCTATAGCTACATTGCAATAGCGAGCATGTAATGATGACACGTATTTTCTTTGTCAAAATGTTTGCCTAACTTTAGAAAACCTACCCTCATCCTAGGGAGAAATCATCCTGTTTCAGGGACATTTCTGTGGTAGCATTCACAGCAAGACATTTGAAAGGAAGCAGATGTGCAGAGTGGTCTGGAAAGTTAACAGTTCTCCTAGTGAGGCTTCTTACTAGGATCTTAGGGCTCATGCTCATGAACCTTAGACACTTTCTGTATCATCCAAATACTGGGTGGTACAAAATCCAATTGCTCTGACCTGAATGTAGCATTTATCTTCTCAGTGTGTGGCTTATGAACAATATTTTGCATTTCCCATAATTCCCTCCCCCTTCACACATTTCCTTTTCACTTGTACAAATGAAGACGATAGTTGCCAGTCTAGCACTGTTGTTTGCCTTTTCTAACAATATCTCACCAAATCTGTAGAGAAACTTCAGAAAGTCAGGAAAACATAAAAACAAAGAAATGAAAACAACCCAAAACTGTAAGCATGGAGTAACTTGTTTTAAGATGCTACATAAGCAACAGAATTTAAGTTCGAGGCTAGTTCATGGATTCTGTGACTCTACTTAGCACCTATCATGTTATTTGTCTGTTGTGTGTATAAGCGTGTTTCTTAGGTACATACTATACTGAATTTTATTTTAGTGGTGCTGGTTCTTAAAATATCTCAATTTAAAACTGGAAGACATATCTTTGAAGAAGTTTTTGTTCTTTATTTTTCACCTCTGCTCACAAGAAAACTTCTCTACCCAGTCCAGCTCCCATCTGAGTAGGTTGCAGATCCTCTTTTGTCCTGTTTTCCCTCTTTTAAAGATGGCAAACCAAGATGCAAAGAAATGTTAAGCTCTTGGTCAACAAGGAAAAATACACAGGTATACTTGGGTGAATTTTGCATGGTAATGTGGCATGATTAGATGGTTGTTAGAATCATTACCAGCCTTTGATACAAGAGCTTTAATGCGGTGGGTTTTTTTTCTCTCAAGTCATTGACCCAAACATTCTCTCCAAAATTCTTTCTGAGATAATTTTCATCATCTTTTCTCTGCCCTTGCCTCATAATCTATTGCATTTCCTATCATCACTAGGACTAGCCCAGGGAAGGATATCTTTCCCGATTTCTTTTACATGGTTTATGAGTTTTAAAAAACTGAGGGAGTTAAAATACAAACAAACATCTGTGTGAAAAAAAAGCTAGGTGATCCCATCTGTTCTGTAGCTTTTCTTGTGCTCTAGTATCAGAGGATAATTTTATTGCTCATTGTAGTGATGTACAATTAACCTGACTGTATTTACTCAAAAGCAATTTTGATATTTTTAACCTATAATGCTTGTATATTCTAATTGAGACTGTATCAGGAATGCCTGACCAAAGCATTATGGATGTGTACAGGATAGCTCTTTGTATTTTTAAGTAATAGACACAAAAAGGAAAAATGAGGAACAGTATCAATATCTGGAAAGTATAATTATGAAGTTATGTACCTAGATAATTATTCTTCACTGATTCTTAGAAAATAAACTTGATGGTCTAAGGAATTTGTTTGTAAGATTTCAGCTGGGTCATCATGTTTTGTGTGGGTAGAATGTGGGACATATTCTAGTTCAAGATTGCTGAAATATTCTGAAAGCCATTTGTCAATTTAAGGAAAATGGAGATTTTTGGTTTAAGGGCATGGCACATAAGCAGCACAGTCTGAGGTGTTTGAACTACTTACTACTAAACCTGAGAACTCCTGAGTAGATGTTGGCAAAAAGCCTCCACAAAAGGGTTTCATCTGCCTTCTTTGTAGTTGCTGTTGAGTCTTCATTTCTAGAAGAAAGTCTATGCTCCAGTCTCATTTGTGAAGTGTCCTGTACAGCATTAATCTCCTTTGTGCTCTGCCACAGGCTTGAGATATATATGCCCACTTGTGGACTAATTTGGGCACAAACACTAAATCAGGGTACTTAGTGGGTTAAAGTCCAAGACTTGGGGCCCGGGTCACTCTCTCAACCTACATATCATTGCAATTAGTTCAGAAATACAGATGCTGCTGCCACAAAGAGCCCATCTGGACTTCCTTATATGTCTTATCCAGAAAAGGCTGGTAGAAGGAGGATCTGATTTATGTTGGGAACTAAATTTTGTGTGGAGTCACTAAAGAAGAATAATGCAAAGCCGTTCGCTCTCTCTACCCCCTACTATGCTTTCTGTGAAGTTAAGAGCAATAAACCATTTTAAAGCTGTTCTCAGACACCCTAATTTGCCTCACAAAGCTTTTATTGGTAAGTATCTCCTGACTGACACTGTAGTTTTGCAGGCTGAGTTCAGTGTACCATAGTAGACTGAACAGCATCTTGCATATATGGTATATAACCTTGATAGTAGTCAGCCTGTCTTGTAAGCTGAAGTATTTTACTGGTTGATTTCATAGTTCATTAAAAGACTTGCATTTCCCTCCAGCAGCTGGGTGGCAAATGAAAATACCACTGGATTGCAGAGACTATGCTACTAAGTAAATCTAGCTTAACTGCCCATGCCTTTAGTAAGCTGTAAAATCATTAACTGTGACAGGACCATTATTAATAACGTCTCGTTCACCTCATATCCATGTTCTTTGACTTCAACTTCTTTTTCTTATGCATATTATTTAATGCCATTTTAAATTATTCCCTAAAAAAAGAGAATGGATTTAATTCATCTCCTTTTAAAAAGCTCTGATGCTCTGTCTTCAAACAATTACATCCTCAAAATTTAGACAGAAAAAAAAAAATTCACTTGTTTCCAAAAAGCATTCTTATTCAAGGCTTGATGTGCCTTGATTAACATTGCAATTTACCACACATTTCAAGAGGTGTTGCTAGTATTTTTAGCTCAAAATAGGTTTTAGATACTTTAGAATTTTGTACCATGTGCCATCAACACTGTTCAGATTTCAAATGCTATTTAATTTTTGCAGATACAATAAGATTTCATTTTAAATAGGTTTTGATAAAAGCTACCTTAATCAGTGAAGTGATAAAGTATTAGACTTGTATTTATTCTTTTCATTTTTTTATCAACACTTTCCTGGCTAACTCCTTTAGAATGTATTTTTATTTAAGTAGTGTGATTCTAATGAGGTTAATATCCCTTCCTCCTTTTCCCCAGAAGTCTTTAGGAGCAAACTCAAATGGTGTAGGCAAATGGCTTCATGATGTTAATCCATGTTTCTAAAAGTTTAACTGAATGGTTGCAGTGTTTCCCAGGGATCTTGGCTGTACTAAGTGCTGTTGCAATGTAAGTCTACAATTTTCTAACAGTTCTGGAAATTTCTCCTGCAAATATGAATGGTTTCTGTGCCCATTTCAAGAACAAGCCTTTGAGTGTCCCTGGAGGTTATGTGAGGCACACAAGTTATAGCATGGCTGTGACTTCAGTGAGGTTTCTTGTTACACATTCTAGGGTAAGCAGTTTGTTGTGTTCTATGGTTGCCATATTTTCTGAAGTCCTTTATTTTTCACTAAAACAAAGTTTAGTGAAAGAAGATAAGCATGAACTTAAGAAAATGATGCCATCAAGTTAGAACGTAGCAGAAAAAGCAGCAGCCATTACCGTGCCACATCCCCCCCCCAAAAAAAAACTCCAACATCAACAAAAACAAACAAAACCCACAAAAAACACCAAAACAAACAAAAAACCACAAACAAAGAAAACTTGCTAAGCAAACGAAAATTCTCTCTACAGAGCATTTAGAGTAAGTCAAAATATTTGTTACAAGGTTTAAAAAAAAAGAAAGTGGATAAACCAGAAGTCTTATTTCCATGTATTTTCCTTTTATTGAGAGAGAGAATATAGAAACATGTCTGCATTATAAATATAGACACAAACTATCATGACTCTTTGTCCACTGGTTTGTCTTAGTTGGTCATTCATTTTCAGAAGCACCACTCCTTCCAAGTGTATGTGACTGCCATGCAAAGGAGTTACCCCTCCCAATCTGGCAGGTAGGTAGATTTGGTGCAATAGGGGTTGGGTGTTTTTTGGGATGATGCACAGGAGTGCTTCACTTGTCATTAAGTCATATCTGTACAAGCACAGACAGCAGTAATGATTAGGAGCTAAAAAACAAGCCACTCAATCTCTTTGCTTGCTTCCTTAGCATTGGTTTGTTTAATGCTTCCTACTTTGCAAACTTTCATAGGCGCAAAAAGGTCACATTGACACAACAGCTCTGATTGTTTCTGGAAAGAAGGTTTTGAAATTGAGCCCATTAGCAAGCTGGAAATAAGGAAGGAAACAGGAAACCTCATTTATCATGGTATTTTATCTTCCTTTTAGGGAAACAATTGACAATATGCTATACAGCAGTTTAATCTCTGAATAGTCTATCAAATTTTGGGGGGAAAATACAGTGACAAACAATGAAACAATTTCTACAGGGATTAAAACTTGACTTAAAGTAGGAGTTGGAGCACTTCTCCTAAATTGTTGAATATGAAAGTAGGGATGAGGCATTGAAACATGTAGATTGCCTTAGGTGACTTGTTGTATTAGTGATAGAGTAACTTCAGCTGCCTTTTTTATTTTTTTTGTCAATGCTTACACAATCTGTTCATAACACCGTGAAACAGAGCTCCACTAAGAGTTCTGAGGCTGGATACAGAAGTGTGCATTTGGTTCTTTATTAAGTGTAAGACCCAGCCTGGCAGGGAGGGCAGCCGGGTGCTTGTGGTAGTAGCAAGATCATGGTGCTCTGGTGAGATCCAAAAGAGAAGCCAGAAGAAAGCCAGCATCTGGCCAGGACATCATAGGGGAAAAATAGAATAATGAATGCCATAAATTTTATTGCTTAGGAAAGAAAATAAGATAAATGGAGATCTTGTAGACGTGGGAATCATTCTCTAAGTAACTTGTGGGTATGCATATCTACAATGGTAATAATGGTCAAAGAGGTGAAAATTATGGGTAATGCACTGTCTCGCAAATGTTCTTGGATGATTTGTGTGTTTTTTCCTACTTTTGCATATAATGAACCTAATTTTAATTTATTTTTTTTTTTACTCAAGTCAGACGTGAAAATGTTTTAAAAGTAGCCAGAAAAAGTGCTACCACTGATTGACATATTCAAAAATCTAGGTAGAAACAGGGATTATGCTCATCTTTATCTTTAAATGGCCTGTAGATTTTGTGACAGTGTGTGAAACATCTTCATGTGACACCTTTTCCTAGACTGCAAGTGTCTTATGCGATTCCCAGGGGTTTCAGTGTACACTGAATAAGGCTCACAGTTAATACACTTGAAAAAAAATCGACAAAAACAGTCAAACACATCTTTGTGCTTTTTAAAAAGAAAAAACATTTTTAAAAAAAATCTTTCTCTATATATTTCTGAATTATTGTTCTTGTTTAAGCCACTCAAGTTTTTGCTGTTTTTTTACTGTAGTATTAAACAAGCTCTAGCATACTATTACTTTAGTAAGAAACTTAAAAAGAAAATTCTTCCAAGAATTCCTTCTTTGTCCTATTTTTGTTATATAGTGTGTTACTCACACTTTAATTGATGTGATTTTTTTTTTTTATTATTACTAAATTGAATGTTAAAAAAGTAGGGTGTTTTGTGGTGCTATCCTGATTCATTAAAATGCATCTCATCGTTCACTGTCAACACAGAAAACTTAAAGGTATTTCTGAGGTTATTCTGTCTTTTTAACATGCTCTTAAAATGGTCTGTCTGCACTTAAGAGGTTTTCTTCTAGGGGTCAGTCTGAGTAGTCTACCTGGCAGATAAAATACATTTCCTTAGGCTCAAAGACAGTTGCTGATAGACTGTAGCCAGACCTCATATCTTGTAATTCTTTCAACTTTATTTTTAACTCATGTTTCTCCATGTCCTGATTTTTCTCATTAACTCCTCTCCTAATGGTACCATACCACCTGAGGTGCTTCAACACTTCATTTCTACTTAAGCTGCGTATTCTGGTCCAGTGATGCAGGATGATTCCCATTCATCACTACCATGGTATTATGCCTTCCTTAATAAATTCCCTACTTTCCAATGTACCAAATTACTGAAACCAATTTTTGGCCACCTCTTCACATTTCTTAGAATGATCAGTGACTCTTGAAACCTTTCCTTAGCTTTATGGAGCAGCATACCTTGCTGCCTATCTTTTTCATACAGGTAAGTCATACAAAAGGGGCAAACCAGGTTACTAAACAGAAGCATCAAAGGAATGCACAACATGATATCTAAGACATCAGCAAAGTCTGGGCAGGTAGGATATGTGATTAATGGGAGAAGCTTCTGGAGTAGCAGCTGAAGAACACACAGGATACTTTAAAGCACTAGATGCCTGGGTTTAGTCTCCGAAATCCCTCCCCAGCATTACTGCTCTGAAACAAATTGCTATTGCAGTTAAAAAAAAATGCTCAGTCCAAAATATGTACTTGACTTTTCTGTTTATTTAGTGATTTTAATGGTTGTAGTTGCAATGCATAAAGTTGCCAAAACATAACTGTATGTGGTGAGGTCTTCTGAAAAAATCATAATAAATATTTGAAATATGACCAAAGAAAAGAAATTAAGGCACAGGTTGTCTGTAAAGAGCCCATTAGTCCTAGCAAACATGAAAGAAAAACTTTTAATGGCAGTAATTGTTTGTGAATATTGTGTGGTCCTGCACTGGAGGGAGGAAAAAAATTGTTACTAAAATACAAACACATACACTTAAAACCTTCCTTTTTTTTTCTCTTCTTATACTTCCTTCAGCCTGAGGAGTAAAATAGCACCAAACCATTCTTAGATAATTTAATTTTCTGGTCTTTGTACTGCTGGACTATTTTCATTTCCTGATAGTACCAGAATATAGCCGCTTTAAAATTTCAGGTTTAATTTTCTTGAAATTGTGAAAGCATTTTTTGGGTAGAAACCAGGCTTTCAGAGAATGTCTTCTTCCTTACATAAGATCCTCCTCTTGAAGGGGGAAGGGTGAGGGAATGAATATCCGCTTGTATTAATGCTGGAAATAAAGTAAGGCTGAAGTATAATTTTCTTTCAGTGAAGCAATGAAAATGAGAAGGGATGCTTAAAAAGGGCTAATGAAGGACTCAGTTATGAAGAAGCTGCAGAACTCAAAGAGCACCCAGGAAATTGCCACTTGTTCATATTGTGGTGAAACACATTTGGTCCTATTGGGTAGAAATTTTTTGTGTGAGCCAAAGACATCATTATTTCAACTGTTGCATAGCCTTGACTCCTACACACAGCTGCACTGGTATTTGGGTTTGGATGTGCAGGAATAAGCATCATTGTGGCAAGTATCTCCTCTTTACTTGGAATGGTTAAAAAGGGGAAGGGCAGAACCTGTTTTATCTTGGGAGTACAATGAAGATAAGTAGGAAAATATTCCTTGCAGCGTCTAATGGACAGTGCCTCCCTTGCTCAAGGCTTTGTTTGAGACCACTGTCTACCCTTGTGTGTTATTTCATCTGCTCTGCTCAATGGAGAGATTGGACAAAAAAAAAAGAATTATGCTGCATTTAATAAGTCCTGTGTCAGTGAACTGACATTTCTGTGTTGGAAAAATACCAGTAACAATGGCAATAGCTCTAAACTAAGTATTTTCACATCCTACTTTGAAATAAAATAGCACTTAAAGTATAGAGCAACTAGTGGTTACTCTAGATGTGTTCAAGGCATAGTCTTGATTAAGAGCAGAGCCCTTGTTCTTTTTTTTTTTTTACTATGATTCCAGACAAAGGTATCTGAAGAGATTTGCCTAATTTAACAGATGTAGTGGTACCTCACATTTTTCCCATTTAGGAAACAGATTAAGAGCTATTTGCTGGTTGTTCTATCATTAGTGGCAAACACCGGTCCACAAAAGAAAGAAACATCTAAATTATTAACTGCTTGATCAGCAACTCAGTTGGGAATTTCATTGGGTCAAGAATGCTGGCACGTTGTCAGGGAAACAGGAATAACTTAACCAACTGCTTAGGTTTGAAAGACAAAAATCTTTTTACATATTTTTGGTAGCTAATAGCTCAGCTTGATTTGCAAATGGTTGCTAAAATGGAAAACACAGTAATGCTTTTGCTTCAATACAGGCAACTTAGTCAATTTAGGTTTAATTTAGAGTCTTGATATATGGATTTCTGTTTTGATTCATTGTAAGCTCCTTGAGTTTTCATCATTCTCCCCTTCCCTCACCTTTTCCCTGCTCTAACCGTTCATTAATACCATGTATGAAGATTTGATGATAGCTTGGCAATTTACAAGCAATTAAATAGTGTGCTGAAGCTCACTTTAGATTAGTTTCCCTGAATATGATGAGCCAAATTTCCAATTGGTTCAGGTGCCACCATTTCTGCTCAGCATTTTATCTGAGGCTGGCTTCTTTGCCAACCATATGCCCTTCAGGACCAGCAATGGGTATTTGCAATGGCTGAGGCAGTTTCCCTTTGTTCTGGATCATAAAACAACCACCTGGAAAGGCAAGTTGAGAATCATAGGCAGGAGAAAAATCTGTGTTCAACTGGGAGTTTAAAATAAGATTCAGTCTATGATTTGGAGAGATGGGGGGGGGGACTGTTGTGGTTGGTAGGAGGACTTTCCTGCCTTCACTACCTGCAGTTAGGCAGTAAGTTGTGAAATGAAGTCTATGGCTTTGAAACTCTCAAAATGCGCTGTGACAAGCTTATTATAATTGATTACTAGTCCATGGGGCTTGACTGTTCCCCTGAGCATTTGCTCATCTGCTGTGAGGGGGGAAAAGCCACTGCTACAAGAATGTCTTTATCCCAAAACTTTGTCTGCTAAAAGAACTAGTCGGTCTGTCTGTCTGTCTGTCTGTTTCCTGGTTCCTAAAGCGTATGCTAGCACTGGTCACCAAAAATAGGCAAATGGGTTTTCAGTCATTGAATCACAGAAATAAAGGTACCTGGTTACTGTAGGTAGCTTCATTTTTGACCTCTGCTTAGACAGTGTGTGGCCATTAGTGACTATAATTAGTATTCACCAAATATAAATGATCAGCGACTGAACTCTTGAGGCTTTTGTGCTAAATAGGAGCAATCATGAGCAATCATGCCACTGAACATTTACTGAGAAGACAGATATAATTCTCAAGTTTCAGAGTGGTCCTGGGACAGTCTGTAAGAATAATGACTTATTAAAGTCTGGAATCAAAAGGCATGCAATAATCTTTGACCAGCAGAATATCAAAGATGGGGCTTTAAAGTATTAGCGATCTTCAGGATTTCAGATTAAACCATGTGACAATTACACAGCAGTCCTATGGTATCTGAAGACAGGTTTTCCTGAATTGTCATCACTGTAGTTAGAATAATTATCAAAGTATTTTTTTCTCTTCCTCATTCTCTTATGAAGTATTGTACCCATCTGATATTCTTAGGGTGGATAGATTAAAATATGTGGGGAAAGTATGTATGTAGTGCTGATCTTTACCATTCAAATGTGCAATAGAGAAAATGATATATTAATATTTTGATTTGCTGATTCTCTTTTCTCACCACTTTATAGGCTCTCATCCTTTACAGTGCTTGAAATGACACAGCTTGCCATCAGCATAAACTTGCTGTATTCCTAGGTCTGAATTCTGTCTTAACAATGGAGAACAACTCATCACTATTAACTCAGCTAGTTGTCTAGACCCACTTTATACTTAGTGGAGAGAAACAAGCACTCTGAGGAAGCGGTCTGCTCCATCCAGCAATGTAAATACCTACTTTTGGTGTCAGTCCACTGTCTTAATAGAAATGCACATTCATTTCTACTGAAGTGGAGTTAGGACAATGAGCTCTGATACCTGAACTATTTAAATCTGCATCCGGGCCGATGAAATGCACCAAGCTGATAAAGGGTTGGTGAAATTATAACTTGGATTTGGATATGAAAATAAAGCGTTTCTCACTCAGGCTTTCTCAGATCCTAAAGCATTTCCTTGTTGGTTAGGAGGCTTGAGTAAAAACTTTACTCCAGGTAGCAGTCCAATATTTTGCATGATAGAAAATTCCTTTGGTAAATATTGTGCTATATACATTACTAGATCTAGTTCCAGCAGGATTTTTTTATTTGTTACAAATAAAGTTATACTTTGCACATTCACAAGAGAAAGTGTCACTTTCTTGCCCAGACTATCAGCACTTTCCCAGAAAAAATGTACTTCATCTCTTTTCTGGCTTAAATGTAGGAACAACTTTCCTTTTACCTGGGCTAGCAAGATAGAAATATTCTTCAGCTCCTCTTGCTTATATTTTTGTTTGGTTCTTTTGCAAGCAAAGCTTTTACAAGTGTAACATCAGTAAAATAAACTCTTTATGTTGCCTGTCAGTAAAATGGGGAAGCAAAACTATACTCCATAGTATTCAGCATCATCAAATCCATTTCTTCTCTATTTCAATGTAGTGAGTTTTTAAACTGCTAATGAAAGCATTATAAAGATTGATTTCTGAAGGGGAAAAAGCTTGCTTTTTTTTTTTTTTTTTCCTTCTTATAGTCTTTGTGCCAGCCGGTTATGGTTCAGAGGCACAACCATTTTTGTCTTCAGTACTAAATTCATTTGATGCACTATCAAAGTGTATTTGAATTATCAAAGTCTCATTCTTGCCCTAGAATATGGTATTGAACTGAGAACACTGATCTGCTGCCATTTCATGGATAGCTTGAAAATATTGAGCTAAGAAACTGCAGATGAAATTACACAAAGTTTCTGCTTGTAGGTGATTATCTGTTTTCCCCTCCTACCACATATTAAAGTATAATTTCCCTGTAGGTTGATTGTTTTCCTGCTTATCATCTAGTCAAAAGCTTCAATTTTTTACTTTCTATAGTGATCACTTAAACTGGGGGCTCTGAAGCTTTCACAGCTGAAGAGTTGCTTTAATATCAAATATAGTTAAAGCAAGCTACAAAAGCCTTGCATACAATAGGACCTCAAAGAACACAAATATTTATTAATGAATTTTAATGAGAACTGTTATGGTAAATGAAGAGCAGATCATCAAATGAGTTGTTTGTTGTTTTTTTTTTTTTTTAATTATGATTTCTTTAAGTTGTACTATCACTGAAGTATAGCACATGCTGCTCATACCAACCTGTAACTGTGACTTCTGCAGCAATCTGGGTGAAGGAGAAGAGGAGCTAGGCTATGTATGTGAGAAAAATGAGGTCATCAACTTTTGATGTTGTTATAAAATCTTAACAATCATCTATTCCCTCAAGTTCTGCATGCTCTGCAGAGGTATTCCTGAGCAGCTAGTGCACTACTCACCATTGTAATACACCCACAATATCATATGATACTTCAGCTTGCCTCCAGTAGTGCCTGAATGGTAAAATGCTTCTTTTTCTAGGTAAATTAATGACTTGCATGATTTTGACATCTTTCATATTTTGTTTCTAATACTCTAATGTTACTGAGGAAGGCAGATCATTGAAAAGGGCAGATTAAGTAAAAGAGGAAAATGCAGAAGTCAGTCAGTAGCTAAGAATCAGTACTTTTCAAAAACAGATAAACACCTACCAAGGATTTGGAACTTCAGAGATACCTATGCAACATAATGCCATTAGTATGGTTGCTTGTAAAACAATCAAGTATGAGTGCTCTTGTGTCAAGTATGGATGTCTCTGAGCATGTCCCTCTGAACATTGTGGTTTCAGTTGGTTGTGATGTGAGTCCAAAACCAATGATATATTTTACCTCTTTTTGACAAAGTGGCATGCTGTCCACAAATGTGGTTTGAATTGCTTAGGAAAAAGGTTATTGTCATGTCAGGTGATATTAGCTACATAAGAGTCACTGGTAATAGAAAAAAAAGTTGTGGCGCAAATATTTAAAAAAAAATTATACACATTATTTTAAGCTAGAAAAGGGTTTAAGCTAGAAATTTAGGTTAGACATTAGAAAGACATTCTTTAATATGAGGGTGTTCAAGCACCGAAACAGATTGCTCAGAGACGTGGTGGAGGCCTCATCCCTGGAGACATTCAAGGTCAGGCTTGATAAGGCTCTGAGAAACCTGACCTAGTTGGAGATGTCCCTGCATATTGTAGAGGGGTTGGACTAGGTGGCCTTCAAAGGTCCCTTCCAACCCAATATATTCTATGATTCTATTAGATCTTGCTGGATGATGCTCCTGGAATAATTTCCACATTTCTTTCTGTCTAGACTCTTGTTGCAAAACAAATAAAAGAGACTATGAAGTACAATTTTATGGTTGGAGGTCTTACAAGGTCAGCATGAGAAGCTTGAGATGTAATTAGCACAAGATGCTTTGCATGAGGCATAAAGATTAAATACTAAGCTAAATTTTGAGTGACAAAGATCAAGATATTGCACAGACAAAAAGAGATAACAACATAAAGGAATGTTTTTCTGTTCCAGCATTTATAAATGGTTCCAAGTGCTTACAGTCCATCAGACTTTCTTAGAACAGACAGGGTAGTATCACTTTTCTAATTCTGAAAAAGGGAATGGTACTATTAGTTCACAGCTCAAAAGCAGCTGAGTCATCAACAGCTGGAAGATTTCTGAGGAAAGCAATGGTGTCTGGCAAATATTTGGATGAGAAGGACCATTGGTGCCTTGATCTATGTGCTTACTGCAGTAAGGGCTCCCAAGAGCTTTTCTTAAGCACGTAAAACTCTGAAAATACTTTTATTTCTATTTCATACTGCCTAGGCAAAATAAAGAGTTTTACCAGCTTTCAGTTATATTTTCCATATTTATAGATTAAACTCAATAATTAAGTATTTATATAATCTACAATAATTAATTTTGTCTGCCTAGCATTGTAAAATATTCACACTTGACATATTTAACATCTTTTTCTTGTGACTAATTAGCAAAGTGACAATATTAACTTATTTCAGTTTTATGCAGGGAAGTGGCATTATGGTTAAACAGTCATTTATCATTAATATGTGTAGTTGAGGAATATGTTTCTTCATTTTAGAATCCTTTCAAATTACACATTACATTATATTAATAACATGTTACACTGGTATTTTTGCAAGCTCTTTTTGTGAAGTTAGTAGGCATCCCAGTTTTCAGTCTATATTCCCCTTCATCCTTGGCACTCACTGAATGACTGTTGCTCTTACTAAAACTAATTTAGAGGATTGAAGGGATCAGAATCTCTGCTATTATTTGTTTTACTATGTTCAAGGATAAAAATGTGAATAAAATTGTGTTCTGATGGTTTGGTGAACCGACCACATGATTTTTCTGCCTTATTAAAACAGTGAGCAAAAAACTCTGGTTTTAAATACAGACCCCTATGAAAGTGACTTGTTCCTTGCTTCTCTCAGACTTTGGAAGTCTTTCTTTATCTACTAGAGTTCCTTAGTAGCAATTTTTTGGACTGTGGGCTGTAATTTTAACTTGTTGGCTTTTGTGCTACTTTAACTGGGTTTATTCTCACTTTATTGTGTGGAAAATAGTAGAGTGTATTTGTTAAAGCCTTTGAGAAAGTATTTTGACTTCCAGCAAGAAAAAGGATTTCTACTTAAGTGACTTGTTTTCGAGTGCTTCATGTGCAAGTTTTTTGTTGGTGGTGGTTTTGGGGCTTGGGGGGTTTTTTTGGTTTTGTTTTAGTTTTCTCTTTCAAGGTCTGAGAGAGCTCAGCAACCTTCAGAAACCGAGGCTATCTCCTACTGAGCAGTTGCATTTGCTTTTAAATTCAAGTAGTTTGGGTTCCTTTTCCCCTAAGGTGTGACATTCATATTTACATTCTGCCATCTTTAGAAAATTTTCTGTTGGCCTTCAGTTTGGCCCCAGTGTATACAGCCAACCTCTTTAGCATTTGAGAGGGACAGCCTCAGGCTATCCGATACGTCCTCTGTAGAGCATGGTATTCCTCCATATCTGCCTTTTCCTCTATAGGTGCCCCTTCAGGATATCTATATGCCCCTTCAGGACATCAGATGCCCCTTCTTACATCTGTGATTAGCTAAATAATGACAAAGTGAAGTCCAAAAGTAACATATTTGTTTTCCCATGCTATATAAAATGAAAATACTCTTTTAGAGCCTAGGGCCAGATTTCATGGCCACACATATTAAATGGCAAGGCACTGGCCTGTGGGCTTTCTCTGTTTAACAGAAAGCCAGGGTTGGTTTGTGATGGTGGTTGGTGGTGGTGAGATATGGACTCGTGGGAAATACGGTACAGTGCGAATGGTTTATTGCAAGCTTGTCAGAATGATTAAATAATATTGACAACAAAATTCATTCTTTGGGTTGTGTCTGTTGAACACTTATGAAATGAATCAATTTCCACTTTTTCTTATCATACATGTTTGCCCTTGTCTGAACAATCGCTGCAAACCTCAGGCATAAGAGCTTAGTTCTTTACTGATAGAAAACAGGGATGGTAACCTAGTAACCTTTGTCTTGTTCAGAGGCTTAAAAATGAGGCTAAGTGGTTCTTTCATGGTTGTAGTGATTATAGTGTTTCAGCTTATTCTTTTTAAATTACATTTAACTCACTTCTAAAAAATGAGAATTGATATAATGCAGTTTTGAAAAGGACTAACCCAAGAACAGGGTTACTACAGCTAAATCCTTCCCATTTTTCCCTGCTCCTCCCCTCTCTCCCCCCAGTATGTAAGTAGGGTATAAAATAAACATGTTAGCACTGTTATGAAAATACTCTGCTTATGTTTTGTCTGTCCATCTCATTGCAAATGCAATAAATGGCAAAATCCAGCCAGAGAGTGCTCTCATTTCGATAGATAACTAGATACAGCCAGAGAACATGGAATAATGTTGTTGCCATGTTCTCTGATATTTAGTCCTTGTACTTGTAGGAGTAATTTATGGTTTTCTTGGAACTCTTTTTCAGAGCTAGGGGTCTTAGCCAAAACTCATTCAAGACAACAAGATAACTTTCTTGGATTTCAATAGCTACAAAATCTTTCATCAGTACTACATTTTGGAACCAGCATCTAGCTTTTATTGCTAGTGAAATTTTCAATATAAAAGCTGAAACTACAAATTCTGGCTGTTCCTTGTCTACCAGAAATGATCTGCCAAAGATGGAGTCCCATAGTAAGACAACACTTTTACGAAACATAATTAGTAAAAAATGCAACTTCATATATGCTGTTCTGAGAAAACATTTTTTTCTAGGGAAAGATATTAAAATCTTCCAACAATCACTTACACCTACCCATTTTGTTGTGTCATGTTGGAAGAGCTGCTGAGACATATGTAGGGAGCATGAGAATAGAAAAACTCCTTTGAATACTTGAGTTTGTGGAGTTTTATTCCGCTTTGCCCATTGCTTGTTAGGTATCAGATTTTATTTTTAAATATTAAGTGTTTTTTCTTATTTACTGAATGATAGTGTCATCTGGAGATAGATTAATCCTTCTATTTATATTATTAATTCATGGTTTAGCAATTCATTATTTTTCGATTTGGAGTTGGTGCCTGTTTTATGAGTGATAACCCAAAGGCTACTTGTCAAGACTACCAGACCATGAGTTACTTCCTAACAAATAAATAAAAGAATCACTTCATAAATATTTAAAGAAAAAAAATTTTCTTCAGGCACATTTTGGCCACTCATGCATTGTCTATCATATTTTAAAATGTTGAAGGGTTACCTCTCCTCTCCCCTCTGCCGTGATATGTAAATTACATTAGAAATGTTACTTTTGCAGTGTGAAAAGCACTGTAAAACTAATAGATTTTCATTACCATATAATTCTAAAAGTGAGATTAGAGACTTTTGAAGAAACTTTATAGCATGGCCAAAATAATAATTCTAATTTATATGCTTGCTTATAAACTTGCTGGGAAAAGCCTACTCTTGTAGGTAAATAACTTTCTTTTTTATGCATGAATGAATAATAAAAGCTGCTGTGAGAGTGAATAAAATTAAACAAAGACATTCACTAACACATTGAAGATAGGGAGCAAAAGTAATTCATCTACTGTAGGTCGTAAAGAGAATAGCCATATGTGGAAAGCAGTGAGACCAGTAACTTGATTTTACTTGTGAGACAAGTAGCATCATAAAACCTAGCAGAGCATAAGTGCATGTGCAGAAGTATTCAGTGTAAAGCACTGTGATGTTTCATTTATGGAGAGTACAAACCCTTAAGAATTTACTTGCCCTTTTCTCCTACTAGAGCAAGACTGAAATCTTGATGAAACAATATTTTTGGTAAAATAATCTGACACTGAACCATGGTAATGTGAATTACTGCAAGATGGACCTATTGATGTAACAGTAGTTCTACAAGATATAGAAGATAAATTTGAGTCTATCTTATGCCAGGCTAGTAAATTTTTAGATAACTTTAGATTTTACTTATCCTTGTTTGGCTTATTTGTTTGATAGCCCAGTCAATAGTAAAAGCAACTGTATGATAGCTATTAAGCAGCCTGTGTATCCTTAAAAAACAAACAAACAAAAACCCCCACAAAACTAAAACAAGCATAAAACTTTCTAAATATGATAGGTTTAATTTTTTTTTTACTACAATTCTTCCATAGAATTAGACATTTAACATCACTGTAGATTTTATATAATCCTGGGTATTAAAAATACTTTTGGAATTAAGTAAGGCCAACTATAAAATTTGAATAAGTAGTGAACCAGCAGTCTTACTTTCCAGGTCCTACAGAGCTCTGAGTTTAAAACAAGTACTGGCAAATATCTGGGAAACAAGCATATCTGGAGGAGTTTTGGTGGGGATTTGTTAATATATGCTTAATGATTACTTGGTACTGGATAAGTATTTGCAAATTTAGTGATTCTTAGGAAACTGCAATAATGGTAGTGTTTAACATACTTTGTGTGATTCTTTTGGTCTAGGAAAAGAGAATATAAAGTAGTTCTTTTGGGGAGGTACCTCTTCTGAGTGTATGAGATTATTTTTAAGATGGACTCATTTAAATATTTAATACATCAGAAGGAGAAAATAAACAAAGGAGATTATTTGTCAAAGGCATTGAAGATGTTGTGACATTTTTTCCCTCGTGTGAATCGTGTTCAGAAGGGATGATGCTGGTTGTATTTATGAAAGCTCTAAAACATCAGATATTTAATATCCAAATGCATATCTAGTGGAACTACACGTTTTACTTTTTAATAATACATTCAATCTACTGGACTAAATGAAAACACATAACCAACTTCCAGGCCATTAAGTAAAGAATAGTAAATGTATAACAAATATATGCTATTATGTCCTCACTTTCCAAGCAAATTGTTTATCTCACAAACAGTGACAAAGCTGTCAGTCTTTAGATTCTGTACATTTGTAACATTCAGATGACAACAATCAAACATGTTTAAATGATCTATTAGTTAATTGTACATGTCAATGATGTGGTAAAGTTTTGTATGCATATATGGAACCGCTGCTGAGGTGATCTTCTCAGGTGTTAACACAGATAAACAATTCTGACTAATCTATGAAGGTGTTGGATGCCTAACTAAGTGGAGGTCTGCATACTGTATGAAGTGACAGGGCTGCTGTCAGAAACAGGAATAGGTAATTTCAGAGACTTAAAAATCTGAAATACAGAATATTTAATTCCAGTTGCAAATTTCTGTAAACTTCTCTGTTGAAAGAATCTTTGTAAGAGGCAAGTGTCAATAATAATAGCAATACCAGTGAAACAGGTGTAACTATGCCTGTAGAGCAATTCTCTGTGAAACAGTGAGCTAGTACTTGACTGTACTTTAGTCAATGGCAATATTTCCACTGGCTTCAGTGGTTTCTGAATGTAGCCCTCTACATCTGGCTTAAACTCTGCATTGGAATAACTTCCAATTTTTCTAATTATCTTAACTTTCTTCATTTCAGAAGGGCAGTTCACCTTGGGCCTCATGAACTAATGATATTGCTATGGATCAAGTTAACATTTCTTGTCACATAGCTTGCTTGCTGAAAAAGGAAAAGATATTTTAGAATGAATAAGATCAAGTGTCCATCTAACCTACTTTATGGGCAGAAATCACCTATCCTCGGGCACCATACAGCTCTTGCAATATTTCTCAACCGTAATTATTTCCCTTTGTGTGAGTATAGTATATTAAAGCAATGTGGCTTTAGTATTTCTCATTTTACAGGTGTAGATGCCACATAAAAATTTACACTTAAATATTGAAAATCTTACATAGCCTCTCTCATTTGAAGTTCAACTGTGTAGTCAGCAGATTCATGTGGGTTCTTGCACTGATAGTACTTCCTATAAGTTCAGTTCGCTGTGCATTCAGAAAGTGTGTTGGAGTGAGAAGGCAGAGGGACTGCAAATGTAGAATAAGTTCATTGTACATGTTAAAAATTCATACAGAAAACATTTGTGGTCACTTTCTCAGTTTTTGTTCCCAGAGTCCCTTGCCTTGTTGCATTGCACAAGGCTTCTTCCAACCCACAGTCAGGGCTAGGTGATGGTGCTGCTGGCACCCTGGCAAAACACATTTGTAGTCTCCTTGCTTTCACCTGGGGGAACCTGATCCGGCTTTCTCCTGGTGTTGTACCATTACAGTTAGAATCTGTCCCTACGTGTTTTGGGGTGAAAGAAAGATCACAAATATCATGCTGCTTGAGATTGTTTTAATCTATTAAAGACAAAATACTGAATGCGTAGGTGGTGTTCCCCTTTTTCTTTCTGCTGAGAATATGCTATGTCTAAAATAGACAAATAATAACTGTGTATCATTAATCATTAATAGGCTAGTAGCAAAACACAGGATCAACTTAATCCTTTTGGACTTTGACGAGTGCACACTGCCACTTTAAATAATGGCATAAAAGGCATCATTGCTACCCGGTATGGATTTACCATAGTAAATGAATTTGAGTAACTGTATATGTTTTGCACTCCGTACCCTGTTATCAATAACAGTCCTCAGGCCTCACAAAGGGCAACATGCGCAGGAAAAGAATAATTGCCATTCTACATGGAGCCAGTTTATTGATGAGGTGGACAGAAGTAATATTTTTAGCCTGCTGGGTGTCCATCTGTAAGCAGTTTCCTGGAGCTGCCACTTCTCCTTTCTCTGGAAACTGTTATGGCTTTGTCTGCCCAAGGAAAATAATGAGATCCATCTATCAAACAGAGAACAAACAATAAACTCTATACCTTCCAATTAATTTGTTTTTCACCTCTGTTTACCAATGTGCATGCAGTTAACTATCCATCATATTATATGCATGTAAAGAAGTACATTTTTCAAAAGGTTGAATCTATTAACCCTTTTGCTAGCAAAATATATCTGCATGCCCTCCAGCTAGCCAGGAGACTTGGAAAAAAAAAAAATCAATCCTTTTGAAGTGCCAGAATGTAGCAACATAGTGTGCTGTAAAATCATACCATCCAATCTTAAGTCTGTATCCTCTCATGTTAGTAATTTATAGTCCATAAAAATCTTTTCATGGAGAAAAAAAAACCAAAACAACAAAACGACAACAAACCCCAAAATAATGCATTTCAGTCTGGCCCAAAATCTGCATGACTCTGAGTTGTTTCAGGATGTAGTATGTCTACATTAAATGTAGAGATCCCTCAGAAAATGCATTGAGCTGGTACTTGAATCTGGAGTAGCTTCTCACCGCATTACAGCTAGGACACAAGTAATTATCGTACTTACCTCTCTTAGGTGGTTTTCCACTGTTCTTGCATGGGATTTTTTTCAAAGAATGTGGGAACAGCTATTCAAGGTCCAGATGCTGACCAAGCTATATAGTCCTTTTGACCACTGATATGGTAATGTGAAAGCTTGGGGGTTTTGTTTGTTTGTTTTATTGGCTGGGGTTTTTTTGGTCTGTTTCAGAACATTGGTCTATTATGGGGTTTTGCTTTTGTGCCTACACTCTTGCCATTTGCATAATTAAGAACTTCTTGAAAACAGGTATTATTCATCTGCTTATTCATCAACAGGTTTGTGTGCTATTTCCATGTATAAAACATGTGAGTTCAATTTTTCAGGACACAGATGGCGTATGAGAAAATCCTAAGAAGCTGACTAGACACAGAAACATTAAAAATCTGTCTACCACCGCACACACACACACAAAAAAAAACCTCAAACACCTGAGGAAACCGGCTGCTAGGAATCAACTTTTTCCTACTATTTCATTAGGTTTTAGTGCCTAAAAGGCTTGAACACTGAAGATGATTCAAAACAGTATAGTCAGCCTTCTCAGAATATGTCTGGGGAAATGCCTATTGCTAGGAAAGGAGTGATGCTTTAGATCTTGGGAAACTGTCTGGCTGACTATGAGCAATCTATGAATGGCTCAAGCGCTGTATCATGGCCAGTAGCCCCTCTGAAATATAGCAAAATTCCACTGGGGGAGAGCTTGCTTGCTTTTTAAAAAAGGAGAGGAATCTGTTGTGAAGAAGAAGGTTAAAAGCCTTCAGAACTGGAGTGTGACAAAAGGAAAACAAACTGCGAAAGTGACAAAGCCAAGAGGAAAAGCTCTTCCAATGTTTCTCTCTAAATCAAATTTTTAGCTGCCCAAAGTTTAAACAATTGGTAGATGACATTTTATGCAGATGAATTAACATGTTTCTAATGGGAGTTATATATACAATATTCAACATGCAGTCAGCATTTTAACTAGTATTTTTTAGCAAGCTGCTCTGAGCTCACCCACAAATATGTCATAGAGAGAAATCTGCACTTTCTGAGGAAGTGTGAATTAGAGAGGCAGATGTATAACCTGGGAAGACTTCCAGATTCATCTTTCTTAAAAATGGATATGTTCAGCATTGGCTACACTGATCAAGATATTTCTTTGTGCCACAAGCCATCATCAGTATGATAATTCAGAAAAAAGCCCAAGCTCACTAATAGATTGTGTATTTGATCCTGGTGTCAGCCATAGAAATTGGTAAGTCTTAAAGGAAGGAATGTCTGATCTGGTGCTCCCCTGTTATTTCTCTCTTGATATTGGGTGGCCAAATACTCAGCTAGTACAAATTGGCACAGCTCCATTCAATTCAACGCTTAGCTAATGATCTACATAAAAAATAGCACAGCATATTTATTAGTCATTAATTTCTTATTAAACAGCTGAAATTATGAAAAGCTATCCTGCACTTCCCTGCATTTTTTTTGCTTTTGTCCTCCCATCTAGTTTTACAGTTTTGGTTTTAACTTCTAGCCTTTACTACTTACGCATTGTTTATCACTGCTACTCTGCCTTTTTCTCTGGAGCAGCAACAACTATGTGTATAAAGCTACTACACAGCCCTGGATCCCAGTGTGGTTCATTTAGCTTGAATTTCAACACAGTTCCTTTGAAAGCCATGCATATGAAGTGCTTTCCAGCAGGATTGCTGTTATTTCAGTAGGGCTGCAATTGTTTGGTAATGTTGACATGTACACAGCACTTCATTATGATGTCTCAGGATACCTGTACCACAGGGAATTTTTAACATTCCTTGCTATTGTTTTAGTAATATCTCGCGGGATAAAGGTTGCCAATAACACAAAGTGTGTGATTACTCTAGACTGGCAAAAGGCTATTAAGCGCAACAAGACTGCTGTGGAAGGGTGTGTTTTCAAGCAATAGATTTGGAGGTTCCAGGTACTCCAGTCCTAGTGTTTCAGTGTGAAAAGGGGGTGGGGGGGGAGTATAATTTACTGAATTTACTTGTATAAATTTTATCTAAAGTGTGAGTTCTCAAACTATCATAAACTAGAAAGTAAATGTTGGTGAGACTCTTTTGCCCATATAGGGGACTACATCTGAAATAGGTAAATCTTATTGAAAATCTGTTCAAAAGTACAGGATTTTAAGGTCTGGTTGTAGGCTGAAATAATTCTGAAGAACTGTACTGAAGTCTACAGAAGATATATGACTTTATACTTTCCCAGAGCATGACCTACATTTTATAAGGTCTTAGAATATGACACAGTGGAATTAGAAGAATTTGGCTTAAGATATTTCTAGAAGATCAATTTATTTCATATGGTCAGACTCCTTAAAGCCAAATTGTTTAGCTATCTGATTCTCACTATTTATAGTTTATTTCAGACCATAGGCCATTAAGTAAAACCAAGCATTTTTTCCCCGAGTTACTCTGAACTAATTTTGGTTGCAAGCTATTAAATATTTTTTGGCGGTTGATGAAATTTTACTCATGATGTTTTATATCCACTACTCAAGGCTGACTAAACTCGCATACATCTACTGTTGAGATGCTGTATTGATAACACCAGATATATGTTGCTGAAAAGACTATTTAGTGTAAGTTTTTTTTACAGTTCAAGATAATTTAAAGAAATAGCACTAAATGGGACAGAAGTGCTCCACCACTGCCTAGAGATAGTATGTAAAAAGCACAGTATTTGTGTAAGGTTTGTCTGAGGGGCGAAATGCATTAGTCTCAGTAGTGTAGGCTTGTTTCTGCAAGATTATTATGGTAAAGGTGTTGCAGAGTTTTTTAATATGCATCACATACTTTCCAAAAGAAGGCTTAGTATGATAGACTGGAATAGCTTGGTGTCTCCAGGTACTGTAATATTTTGTAGTGAGTTTTTTTCAAGTGCTTCAAATATTACATAATTGAATAATATGACTGATAAACTGAAAGTAAACGTGTAAAAGGCAGGTTTCCAAGCAGAGCATAGACCATTCAAGCTCTGCAGGAGATAAGCCACCTGGCCTCAGTCCACTAAAGCACTTGAGCGTGAATGCAGCTTTAAACACCTAGAAGTCCCATCATCTCACATTTTAGGTATCAGATCACTAACATCAGGGATACTATTTGTGTGCCTACATTTATTAACAGGCTTAAATTATCTGCAAGATTGGGATAGGTGTAAGGAACTAAGCCTAAGTAAAAGAGTGCTTTCTTCAGGGAGAGAGTTCCATAGTGGGAGGGAGACACGACTATGTCTTAGATCACTTTGTCTCCAGAACGAAGTAGAAATGTTTTGTGGCTGCTACAGCAAGAAGTTCTGTAGGAAAAACAGATAAAAAATTGAAAAATGGATGCACCTGCTGTTCCTATTTTGATTATCCTTATATGATTTTAATTAGTTGTTATAAGGCATAGCTTAAAAATGTGGCATGAATGATTTTGAAGCAATATCCATCCACTACTGCATGATTAACGTATTTCTAAACTGGAAGATGTGGTGCCCAGTGTGTGATGGACTGTGAATTGTCAAGTGAGAGTGCATTTGCAAAAAAAAAAAAAAAGCATAATTTATGACAAATATTCAGATCTGTTTCAGATAATAGCATAGTATATGAAAAATAGAAGTACAGCCATCTTGAATTGCTGTTTCTTTCTTTTCAAGTTTGTTTATTGGAAATAGAAAATATTATTTTGTTGGGGAAATACTTTCATTGAAAAAATAGATTATGTTATGGAATTGAATCTGATTCTGATCTTTGTACTGATGCTATTTGCAATGTTTCATTTAAAGTAGAGACTGTCAAGAGATGCTGGACAGCCATGGCTCACAGCATATTGTTAGAAAACCGAGGAAATCCAGCAAAGAACAAAATAACAAGATGAAAAGTTTTGGTCAGTGGAAAAAAGCTTTCAGCATTTTGTAAGAAGATGTAGATCTGGAGAATGTATGACTGTTAAGAGATAGGAACCAAGAGTTCAGGCATCAGATAAAATGACACAAGGCAGGCATTGCAAGATGGAAGAAAATAATCAAATGTATAGGAGGAAGTACCATGTCTTTGTATTCTTTTATAGCTTTTTTACTTTCCATGTATGTTGTTACAAATATTTCTGGGAAATAAAATCCAAAGCAGACAGTACTTGTAAATATTTTTAAAATTACTTTTAAGCTTCCCTAGTACTATGTATATGACTTAATTACTGACCTGATTTATCAAGTGTTGTCACAAGCCTGCATAGGTATACTTACGCTTTCACATCTTAAAACCTTTTTCAAACCAAAAAGAAAATCATAATATGCAAGTGTTCATAAAAGGAACTGACAGATATGCTACAGAACCTGAAATTCATTCTTTGCTAATAGAACTTTGTCATCCAGACAAGTCCTGGTTAACCTTATAGTACATGCTAAAATGACACGGACGGGTTTTGTAGCTGTAATTTCATAACCATTTAAGTAGTAGAGGTTATTTTCTAATTGGTCCAAACTGATACAGGACAGTTAGATCATTCTAAGTAGAAGTCACAGGAGAAATCATGATCTTAGCAGACAAATGAAAAGGAAGAGGGCAAAAGTGCACAGACAAGAACATGTAGTTATTTAAGGACATTAGAAGCAGGAAGGCAAGAAGTGCTGGCTAACAATGCTGCAGTACTCTTACTTTTCTTACTTGCTCATTATACTTTGGAGTTGTCAAATAGTTGATCTGGCTCAGTCTTAATCATAGAGCATGGTAAAGAAAGACATGCTTGCTGTTAGGTGTTTCAGCTCATAGATGTGAAGTAGAAACAGTTTGGTTTAACATTGTAACTTACTGGTTACCATTCAGTGTTTCAAAGGATAGGTCACAAGGAATTATGTAAAAGGCTGTAAAAATCAGACCCTAAGATAGCCTTCTGCCTTACTTAAATGGTCAGAAGGTGCCACATGTTGCACATTTTTTTTAAAAGAAGATATTAACAATTAATCTAGGAGTTAGGCTATTTAAAATATCACTTCACCATTTCTGAAAGTGTTGGGGGTGGGGGGGGAAGAGAGGGAAGCCAATCGTGATTTTAATATGAAGAGCGTTAAATTCTTTACTAGTGGAACTATGATGTATAAAACAGACTGTCCAGATTAATTTAAGGCAAATATATTTATCAAAGGTGCACTAAAAAAAATTATGAAGTGATCAATGAAGTGTGATCAATAATTACTGCAGTAATTTCTAGCAAGGAGAGAAGAAATAAAACAATTCTGTATTTAAACTTGCAAACAAATGCATAACTTCCTATGAGGGAGATCAGGTCTAGCTTCCGCAGCTGTTGTCTGCAGATGTTAAAATAAACAGTGCCTGGTTTATGTGCATAATATTTGTGTTCTTGAAAGAATTTAGAAATAATTTTTTTTTCCTTTAGCGGTGTTAAGTTTGTATGCTTGGTTAACAGAAGCCAGTGCCCCAGCTATTCCCACCAGGACTCAGGCTCCTGCTATTTACCTCTTAAGGTAATTAGAGTTTCTCATGTTTATATCTGAGACCTTAGACACATAAATGAATTTATCCTTGCAACATCCCTGTTGAGATCTGGTGATCCAGACCTGAGCTTACCCCCAAATTATTGTATATGTTGATCTGCAGGAACCCCGGGAGACTAATCCTCCCTTCCTGCAGAGTGGAACCATACTGCTTCTCTTGCCTGTCAGGTTTTATGCATGAGAAATAGGGCAAATTTTACCCATAGGGTTTTCCTTTTTACTTTTTAGAAAATAAGATGAAAACTTGTTACTGAGCATGTTTTAAAGACATTCTTGAATCCTTTTTCTGAGGTATATTTTTCCTGTACAAAGCAAGTGGTAATAAATATTTCACTTTGAAAGAATGCTATAGATGTGAAATGGTGCTAATAATTTCAATGTTGTGTTACAACATTGTGGGCTTTGAAAAATGAAGTAAGATACTCAAAGCAATTAACAAACATCAGATTTCTATTCTGGATGCTGAATGTGATTAGAAACTGTAAATGAACAGCTGTTCTGGGAGCAAGTTTTCATGCCCCATAGCCATACTATAAGCATAGCTGTACTGCTATATATTTTCAAAGTCCATCAAAATAGTATTTTGAATTATGGGCTTTACTCTGTTAGAGAATTGCAGAGTTGTAAACTATGGGTCTCTTTATTATAACAGAGAAGACTGTAAAAGTTGTAGAGATTCTATTCGAATCAAAAAGTCTTTGAACAAAATTCATATTAAGTTTCTATTTAGCAATAATGTTCCAAGGTGAATTTTGGGCTTTTGTTTAATGAAAAATGCAGGTTTTACATATAGTCATATAGTCTGCAGTAGTAATTGCAATAGGAGCTAAAGTTTATTGCCTTCCAATTGTCCAGCACAGTGTTTTCACTCATTTCAAGGTTGGTTTGGTTTTGTTTGTTTGTTTTTAATCAGTTTCAAAACCTACTAAAGGAAAAAAGAAAATCCTCCGGCAATTTTTTTTTCATGGTGAAGGCTCTGGCTTTGCTGTCAGTACACTGAAGTTACTGTTTTTATTAGGCAAGTGAGGAATGTAGCAGTTTTATAAAAACAAATCATGTACAAGCTCTTGGCATTGCCTGAGATAGCTCAGATTTTAGTGCTAATCATATGGGAACCCTTTTCAGTTAATCACTAGTCACACCCTAGTGATAGAGTAATTGTAATTCTTTATAGTGTTTTCTTTCCTGTTGATTGTGATACTTAAACTGTGAAAAACTATATTCGTATTTAGAGTAGTGCTGTAGATTTGGAGATGGGAATTAAAGGTTTTTGAAGAATTTTTCCCCATGTACTTTTTCTTTGTTAATTGTGTAAAAGAGCTTTTTTCTGAATGTGCTTCTAGGGCTTTAATCATTCATGTGCTTGCTCAGAAGCAGCAGCCTCTCACTTCATCATGTATTATCCAAATGACATTAAGTAATTTCCATATTAACTTTTCCATTTGCTTACAATAGTTTTATGAATGGCTGTTTTGTCGATTCTCCCCCACCCCCTTCTTTCCCTTCTCCTGATCCTTCCTTTCTTTATGCACAGGGGCTTAGCTGAGAGCCTGCTTTCTGACACACTCTTTGTGCTGCTCCAGAAATAAAGCTAGGGCTTCCCTTGTCATGTAAGCTTAAGTTCTCTCATTAACTGCTTCTCCTCATTGATAGATGCAGTGAGCAGAGAACTGCACACTGCTTGGGATATCAGCATCTGCTTATGCTTTGTACTAGTTCTTGATTCCCCATTGTGTTGTTCCCATTGTCATCTCTGCAAATGGGAAGGCTGTGCCATTTGAAATAAAAAAGTTTATTTGTGTAAAATGATATAAAAAAAAGAATAAAGCTCATCTAGTCAATCATTTTGTCCCTGGAAAGCATCGTATCTTCATTCATCTTCTTTGCAAGATCTTAAAAGCCTCTAATGATGGAGACAATATAACTTTTGCAGGCAGTCCTACAGTACTTCAGTGTGTTTGACAGTAGGACATGCACCCATATGTATGTGTATGATTGTGTGTCCAGGCAACTTTAACACCTTGTCACAGCAATTAAAGGCCCCCTTGCTACTTGTCCTGTCCACTGTTGACTCAAAGAACAATTCTCTTGCTTGCAGCAGCCTTTTGAATGTTTTAATGTGTTGTTTTATCTCCAATTGACATCTTATGAGTGGACCAGCCCCTCTTGTTTGTCTCATTTCATTACAAAGAAGCACCGGAGCGCAACAGTTTTATGTTGCAAATTATTTGGATGGTTTTTTTTTTTCTATTCTTTTGTCTTTTGCAAAAAAAAAAGTCCCCAAAAGAGTGTGTGGGGTTTTTTGCAGGTGTTTTTTTTTTTTGTACACTTTGTTTGTTACCAGCATTACTCTGTGCAGCTTTGTGGACTATTTTTAATTAGAGACTGCTTCATGGGTGGTGAAGGCACACATACAATTGTGCTTACGTGGGCAGACATCAAAATGGAGGCTTGTGTTTTAATTTCTCTGCAACAGCACAGCTTTGCTAGGAAACAAGGTGGTTAGGTGTTGTTTATATAATCTCAGATACATCTTCACATTCTCAATTATTTTAGTACTGTTTCTCTAAAAGCTGTGCTACATTATAATAATTTAATATAAACCATCAACAAGCTAATTGTAAAATTTGACTTTAGAAGTAACAAGATAGAGGTTAATCTGATTAAAGCTTGTTTTCTAAAGAGATTCTACATGGCTATTGTAATTATATTTGCAAAACTGAGAAATTTAGCACAGAGGATAATTATATGTTTCTTGGCATTTGTTTATACATACACACATACATAAAATATGGTGTATATTGTTTCATTTTCATATTGGATTGGACCTTTAGTGAGTTTGAAGTGAAAGAAGCAGAACCAATTTGCTTCTTTCTCCAAAAGCTAGTTGTAATACTAAATGCAGGCACCTCAAGCCTTCAGTGTCTTGAGCTAGTGTGGCAGATGAGGCACCAGGCATTTCCTAAGCACCTTGTTCCTTGTCAGGCCCCGGCTCCTCCTGGGCTGCACTGGCTCCCCTGTGCCCAGAATCAGAGCTGACAGCCCTGCGTAGAGGGAGGGGGTATCAGCGGGCCTGGGGAGCTGCATCTGCCAAGTGGAGGAGCAGAGTATACACACATCACTCCTGTGTTAGTACACCTCAGCACCTACCTCCCCCGGGGGACATCCTTTCACTGCATGAAGAACTATTCTTCAGAGGCTTGCTTTTCTTTTGCTAATCAACAGAACTGACATTATATTATTCCCTTTTTGCTTTTATCATCATCCACTTAGCTTATTTTCCTCTAGCATCAAACTCTCTCTAGCTTTAATTCATCTCTCACACAGATAAGTCAAAAGCTGCAATTATTTACAATATGTGAGGAGAAGGGAGGTAGCACGTTAATTTATAAATCATTTTAAATTTATTATTCATAAAAGGTAGTGTATGGAGAGCTTTGGCCTCCATCCACTCAGCCAGAAAACAACAGACCTGTTTAGTCAGAAGTAGCGCCAACTAGTCCTGTTTCCTACAGCAGCTTTGTTCTGCAGGGACCACCTGAAAGATAAGAGGTCTGCCTTTCCCTGAACCCTGCACAGTTTGTGGCTTTACTGCTGGAAAAGACAGCACCCCTTCTAGTTCTAATGCTGAGACTTTTTCCCTTCTAGAGGACTGGGTAGTGACTGTTGGCTTGTTTTACCTAGATCAGAGAACCACTTCAGTATTGCTTTCAGGGTGATAATCTGGGGAGTGGTGGTTGGCAGACAGACATTGGAATACTCTGCACAGGATACTAAGTTTGCCAGAGGTTCAGTTGAAACTGTGAGGAGGAAAAAAATAATTTCTTAGACTGTATGCCATTAAATTACAGAAGACTAGATGAGCAATTTTCTGAGATAAGCAAAATGTAAAGAAAATGCGGAAGAAAGAATATGTGAGTACTACCAAGGATCTTCTCAAGATATGAAAAAATGCTCAAAGTTACAAGTGGGCAAATATCCTGGTATTGGGTTTGCTTGGCCAGGTTTTGGTAGCAGAGAAGGCTACAGATGTGGCTTCTGTGAGAAGCTGCTAGAAGCTTCTTCTATGTCTAACAGAGCCAACGCCATGTGGTTCCAAGATGGACCCACCACCAGCCAAGGCCAGGCCCATCAGTGATGGTGGTAGCATCTCTGTGATAGCATTTTTAAGAAGGGGAAATAGTTGCTGCGCAACCTAACTTTAGCCAGAGAGAAGAGTGAGAACGTGAGAGAAAGAACTCTGTAGACACCAAGGTCAGTGAAGGAGTGGAGTTAGGGGCTCTAGACACTGGAGTGGAGATTCCCCTGCAGGCCATGGTGAGGCAGGCTGTCCCTGTGTGGTCCCATGGAGGTTGATGTGAAGAAGATATCCACCTGCAGCCTATGGAGGACCCCATGCAAAGCAGATGGATGCCTGAAAAGGATGTGACCTGGTGGGAAGCTCATGCTGGAGCAGGTTTTCTGGCAGGACTTGTGGACCCTGTGGGAGACCCACACTGGAGCAGTTTGTGGAGAACTGCAGCCCATGGGAAGGACTCATTTTGGAGAAGTTCATAGAGAACTGTCTCCTGTGGGAGGGGCTTCACACAGGAGCAGGAGAAGGGTGTGAGAAGTCCTCCCTATGAGGAGGAAAGAGCAGCAGATACAATGTGTGATGAACTGACAACAACCCTCATTCCTCATCCCCCTGCACCCCTCAGGCAGAGAAGGTAGAGAAAATAGGGAGCAAAGTTAAGCCCAGGAAGAAGGGAAAGGTGGGGGGAAGGTGTTTTAAGATTCAGTTTTATTTCTCTTTATCCTACTCTTACTGGATTGGTAATAAGTTGAACTAATTTTCCCAGATCAAGTATGTTTTGCCCATAGCAGTAATTGGTGTCCTTTTTTTGACCTATTAGCCTTTTGTTATATTTTCTCTCCCCTGTTTGGCTGAGGAGAGGAGTGATAGAGTAGCTTTGGTGGGCATCTGGCATCAAGTCAGGTTCAACCCACCATAGTCCTGTAGCTTTTAGAAGAAAATTAAGAGTATATTGCTTACAAAGTATGCCCTGTGTAAGGAGCATAGGTGAATTGAGATGGATAGCTGTTATCCAGCAGGGCTTCACTGATACCCCTAAAGATGTCAGCAAAAATGTGTGTTCATCAGTCTTGGTATATGCAGTAAGCTTAGATCTAGATAGTTATGTGGGCTTTGCAAAAGATCAATGATTCCAATGACACATCCAGAGAAAATGCTAGGAACTGGGTGTTGTGATACCCTGTATTGCATGTGATTTCGGGTAGTCTCTTTTCCATGGCACAGTGCCCAAATCTAGGCTGATAATACCTACCCAGTTTTTAAAGATTATTGGTTTCTTCTTTAAATTCAGCCTTATTTTAAATGAGTCTTTCCTGTCCCAGCCTTTCATGTGGGTGATGGTGAAGGATGGCCAGGGCCAGGCTCTGCAGCAGTTAGAGCTAACTTTTAAATTACCTGCATTTGACACATTTCACCTCTAAAGAGCCTTTGAAATCAACACAGGAATAGATGCAGTCTTCCAGATTCAGCTGAGTTCAGTGCAGACAGTACTACCCAACTGCTGGTCGATGCTGAACATTTAACTTTTACCACCCGTAGAGCTCTACTGTTTAGAATTAGCTGAGCTGGTTCATCTGTGTCTGCTGATGAAGTAAATGAGGTGTGCTGGGGCGATTTCTCCCTGAAGAGTTCTAAGCTGCATAAAGGACCTCTAGACAGAAGAAGGTAAACAAGCATGAACACCTTCGCCAGCTTCAGTCCACATGCACTTAAGGTCTCCCACTCAGATTTGTCACCCTATAAGCAGGGAATTCTTGTTGCATAATTGAGGGATGATACACATTTGTGCCATATGGCTTCAAAACTGGTCCTTTTTGTACTGCCTAGAACAAATGTGGAAGGCCTTGGGAAAAGCAGTATAAAGCAAGGATCACAAACAAGCAGTGCTGAGACTTACTGGTACCACTCTCACCTAATCTGTTGTATGAAGACAAATGTCTGTGGTACGTTCATTACAAGAGCCTCCTTTGCAGCTACGCTTTAATAACTGTTCTCTTCTTTTCCTGACAATGAGAGCAAATTTTGCAAATAATGCTCTGTAGCACGGAGCAGCGGATTCTGTGAGAGTTTTAAGCCTAGGTATCTGATGCAGAAAGGGAGCTTTGCAGCACCATGCTTTACTAAATAGGTCCCTATAGTGTTATAGTAGGAAATGAATGACCTGCAGTGGACAGCAGGGGTTTTGCATGATGTTTAAGTACTGCAGCCTGTGACTAGTGGTATTTTTAGAATACTATTAACCTCAATGAGAGCGCTTGCATGCTTTAAGTGCAACATACTCTTAAATATTTTGCTAGAGTAAAAGGGGCAGTATACTCAACATCTAGTAATTTCAAATATTGGATTAATTCTAGGGTTATACAAATCCTCTGGTTTGAGTAATTTGATTTCTGCGTTATTTCTTTGACACCTGTGTTCTGGGAATTGTGCATTTGTTTTAATGATGTGAATGCTGAGGTGCAAAAGGACTCATTTGGAAGTGACTAAATAAATTAGGCGGGAGTCAGACTATTTTATTGTCTTAATTAAAGTCAGAATTTATGGTGTAAGCGTAGTTAGAAAACAGCTAATTCTTGGCTGACAGGATTAGAATTTTCATAAAGAAATGAGTGTATTCCACCGTATTATTTCAGCATATTATTTTGTAAATGTAACTAAATTGCTATTGCTAGTCATATTAGACATGCTATTAAAGAACTGGTGTAGTAGTAGTAGTAGTATTACTATTTTCTTTCTGTTAGATGGTAATCTTTGAATAGAACTAAGTATCAGCCATAGTCCCCATCACAGTCAGTGGAAGAAGGGGAGGTTAGTGTTTTCATGCACTCAAGGGGCTTAAAAAGTTATTGTACTAATTTTCATTTTAACTAGTTCATCTAGAAATCTTTTATGCCAATACAGAATTAGTCTTAGAGATATGTGGTGATGCTTACTGGCTTTATATAATAGTTCAAAATTTGAGAATATGACAAATGTAAATATGAGGATTGTTTTATAACTAATTTTAATGAAAACATCAGTTGCACAGAAGTGTAATGATGGGAATCCTTAATCGTCTATGCTAATAGGAAGCATTTTACAAAATTTTTAAAGTCATGAAATTCAGAGCAAAAAGCTGAATGACAGCCAAGAGTGGAAGCTTCAGATTTAAAATGTTAGACTATAAATTGTGAAGAAAAAATCATAAATATGGAAATCAAATTTCTTACTATGGGGAGTAATACAGAGTGTGTCTTACAACTGTTGCCCATTAATACTAGTTTCCAATCACTTTTAAATTTTCAACTTCCACAAACTAATCATAAGTAAGTGCAAATAGTAAATTTTCACCATCCAAAACTATCCAGGATTTTAGAGAAACTGTTAGAAAGAAACTGAATTTTTAAAGGCTGTATTTTTAATCATATATGCAAGTCCAACAAATGCATGCTCTTTAAAGTTTTTCCTAAGTTACAACTTTAAATTATCATTTTGCTTGTGAGAGCAGTTAAACCAAATGAACCTAGTCTAGAATGGATGTTACCCATTAAGTCTGATTTAATGTAGCAATTCAAAACTGCTTAAGGGGAAGGTGATTCTTCTACGTCCCACTACCTCAATCCTGTACCTGGTGGTCCTTCCCCCTTGTTGGCTCTGCAACTTATCTTTGGCTTTTCTGGGTCTAATTCAGCTCACTAACTTTGTAGAAAATCATACAGTTGAGATTTCAAAATCACTGTTATTACTTTTAGTTTAGTTGCATGAATCACACTGGAACACAAAGTGGCATAGGATGGTGAGAGATGGAAGCGTACAACTGATGTGAGCAAGACCACTCCCCTTCAGAAGCTTGTGGTGGCTCAGATCTGAAGTGTCATGTCATCTTCAGCAGAACAGGTGCTCAGACTGCATGATATGGTCTTTAAAATCTAGATATTTGCAATTTTCTTTTTCATTTTAGAAACTGGTTAAAGAATATATAAAACAATATATAAATAGTCTTTCAATATGTAACATGGGGCTCATAAGGAAGATGGAGAGAGACTTTTTACCAAGATCTGTAATGGCAGGACAAGGGACTGTTTTAAACTGAAACAGAGTAGATTGAGATGGGACATAAGAAATTCTTTACAATAAGAGTGGTGAGACACAGGAACAGGTTTCCCAGAGAAGTTGTGGTTGCTCCATTCTTGAAAGTGTTCGAGGTCAGGTTGGATGGGATTTGAGCAATCTGACCCTAGTGGAAGGTACCACGACATGGACAGGGTTTTGACTAGCTGATCTTTAAAGTTCTTTTCCAACCTAAACGATTCCGTGATTCTATCAAATTCTTCTACCCTTTCTCTGTTACTAGTGTATAAGTGTATAACTTTAAGTGTTGCTGTCTGCAGTACAACTCCTTGGTGTTCTGAAGCATGCCTGAATTTGAGGTACCAACCTATATTCCCTCTATAGGCTTGCTTGAGCTACTGTTGCTGTTTTGTTCCTCAAGCTGCTGTGTTTTAATCTCTTGAAGAGTATCTCTGAGTTTTGAGACTCATTCCTGAGGGACATAAGCTCTACATGATACTCCTTCTCATGGAAGGGTTTAATGAGACACTGATCTGGCACTAGTTTACACATTGCTCAGAGGGACTGAATGACTGGCTACCACCAGAAGGAAGAGGTCTTTCTTCCCACTTCTGGCTGAGCTGTCCTACCCTGTGGGCTGTGCTGGTCCCAAAAGGAAAGCAGCAGAAATTTACCCAAGGGAACGTGGCAAATTTTGAGGGTGGATGGATACATAGAGTTTGAGCACTTTATTAAAAAATAAATAAATAAAAAGTCTTAGTAAACCACAAAATTTATTGAGGTTAATAAGGAGGAGAGTGGGGACAAAAGGGCAGATGGAAACCAGGCACAGTGGCTTTCCATGATATAGAGCCCTTAGCTCAACTGCAGGAGACACTATAGCTGAAGAGATAGTCCAGTGCTCTTGCATCTCCAAAGCAGCACTTTTGTAGGTACCTTACTCACTATTCAGGAAGCAAAGAGAGGCTTAAATATCCAAGGAAAAAAAAAAAAAAAATCCTGCAAGTGAAATCTTTCCTGCACGTTTAGTAATCTGAGGCATTCAGAAATTTTTTTTGACTGTTTGGAGATACTCGGACTCTTCAGTATCTTCATGCCTCACTTGCCCGGTCTTTACAATACTTTCTAAGTAGATCTTATACAAGCAGTAAAAAAACCCCTTTCCCTTGAACTATTATCTTCTCTGAATATTGCAGTAGCTATGAGGACTTATTTTGGTAAAAGTGTGAGGAAAGAGCTGAGAGTATTTGTATGTTCATTTTCTATGTCTTGTAACTCTATATTTTTTCCTCTTTTTTTAAAAAAAATTGTGATTGTCTATTGTTTTAAGCTCACTCATGCAGCCAAATTTTAGATAGGTTGTATTATCCCTTTAGTTGTTTTTCTTTCTTACTTGAAAGAGTGACAATTCTGGTGAATCATGCCCATTGTTCCATCCTGGGAGACAATGTAGCACAAGATCTTTCGAAATTCGAAGACTGAAATGTTGGCAACTGAGACCCTTGAAACTGAGGTGATGTTCAGAAACAAAAATGTAGTTTGCAATTGTATTTTATTTATGTGTGTATATATTGGTTTGTATGTGCATGCTCATGTGTATATACACAATTTTTTAAAAAAATGTACACATAAACACCATGCGTGTACACACAGGGCTGCTAAATTGTAACACTTTAATGACCTGACATCAGCAGCTCTAAATATAAACCTCAGAAATCACTATTGCTTACTTTATGATCTTGCTTTTCAAGTAAAATGAAAAAAAGCACATTTAGAATAGAAGTACTGTTTTCACAGAATCTCTGCCTGAGCAGCACCTCTGAAATTTAGAGACTGGAATAACTTATTCTTGTCTAATGATAGATTGAATTAGTTTAGTTTATGTATTTGAATTGGAATATTTGTCTTAGTCTTCCTTTATCTCTCTAAGATATATACTTCAGCACATTTTTCAATTAAAAAGAAAGACTCTTGGTCTGAGTTGCTAAATTTCAGCATAAATTTTTATTCTGAAGTTATAAGCACCCAAATATAGCAAGGGGAGAAGATTATAACTGTCTGACACTACCTTATCTATGTAGCTGGGAACAGCATCACTACAATAAAAGAAGATAGCAGTGTCTCCCATTGATTGTTGTTTGATGAATGTAAAGCAATTTACTGGAATGCAATTAGCATTTGCAATCACATTACTGTGGGGAATTTTTTTATGCTAGCTTTGAATTGAAAATCTATACATTTTCTGTCTGAGTCACTACTAAGGAAGCTTTCTTTCTTGCTTCTTTTTTTTTTAATTTTTTTTTTTAGCTTTCAGAAGTGTAATTTGTGGAGTGCTGAAAGGAAGTAAACCTAGCATTTTTTGAAGGACAAATTGTACAGTATATCTACTGCAGTAGATTACTGACTTGGATTTAAATTTGTAATGCAGTGCATTACTGGGGAATTAGTTTTTCAAGGTTTTTATAGAGAAAAATACATCTTTTGAAAAACAAATGGCTTTTAGATATGGATATCTTAGCAACCTTGAAATAATTTTGAAAATGTATGAATTAAGAAGATTCAAGTACACAGATTATTTAATCAGAGTAATATGCTGAATAAGATCTGTTTATGGTAGCAGGGTAACAATAGTGAAAGAAGTAGCAACACTACCTTTTCACAAGCATCCAGAACACTAACAAAAGAAGTACATTCATGGAAGTGTTTGATTGGACACACTGTTCTGTCTGCACTTTAAACCTTTTAAAATTTAGTTACTTCCCAGTTGTGATTCTTTCTGCATCACACAGAAATTATATAGAGATTTTAGAAAAAAGCCCAGACAGTTCTGTTGATTCACAATATGAATTTTCTGTGGACATATATGTGAGTGATTGTCAGTGTTACTGAACAAACCTCAAATAACATGCAGAGGGTATCAATGAAAAATATGTGTGGGCTGTCAACATCATCTTGATGGTGACACAGGTATGCAATACCAAGAATAACCTGTATGGTGATTTTTTAATGGCTTTTGTATTTTATGGACCAAGTGTTGCTATCCTAACTCAAAGATGACCAGAGATAATTATTTCCATAGAAAACTATCTGTGAAAGCTTGTTGTTTTCAAAATTCTGTTACTTTTAACACTATCAGTTAAAGTCGTCTTACTGTAATGGTATATAGTGTACCTTAACCACTCAAGGAGAAGTTTCTCCTTTATGTGTTTGACCTTAGAGGTCTTACAAAGTCCCATTCTCTATTGCACCTTGTGTGCTTTTAATCTCTGAAGTCTAGAAAGAATTGCTACTGAATTCCTGGATAGTATACTAATTTTCCCACTGGGAAGGTTATATTCTGAGATTTCAAATAAATATATATTTTTAATGAAAACCTTTAAAGAAAGTGTAACAGACAGGAATAGGAACAAAGGAGTTTCTGTGTTTAGAAATGTAATATAGTGCTAGATCCTGTTCATTCTTTTTTTCCACTGAAAACTTCCTTCAGTTTTAATGGTAGCAATGGCATTGTTATGGTAACCTTTTTACCTGGGGTTATCATTAATATTTTAATGGAGTTAGAATTATCCGTGTGCCCTATTACTGCCTTGTTTAGGAAAAAGAATGCTATCCCCATTTATCGCCATACACTGCTGTGATCAGGCTGTGCTCTGGCATGTCTGCCATCTTAAGGAGAGGCTTTGGAAAACGTCTTGTGTTGGTAATAAGCAAACATAATTTAGGAAGACTTTCTAGGGTAGCAATGCAGTCCCTGCTTCCTTCAGAGTTAACTCTGCATTTTCTTTTAACATCAATAAATAGTTAATTGTTTCATATTTTCCACCCTTTCTCCTTAAGGAAAAAGGCTAGATACTTTTGCCACATTGACACTGCCTCAAATTTTCTGTCACTTAACTTCTCTGAAGACCGTAGTCAACCAATATGAAATCCAATATGCAAGGAATGAAAATTTTCACTGTATGAACAGAAGCCTTGATCATTTTCTAAAAATAAAAAAAATAGATTTTCTGTTTCCCTGGCTGAAATACCAGCTGAGTATTGCTGAGTTTCAAGGCTGGATGTGTTCCAAATATAATTATTGCAAACAGTTTCCTTGAGAAGGGAGATTTGTATTCTTTATATATTAAACTTTTAAAGTTAACCTCTTTATGCCTCTCCTCTTCTGTATCGCTGTCTTTCTCAGACCACAAATTGCATTACTGTGCTCTTAGTTTCTTCACCAAACAGTTCTAAGTCTAAAAACAGATGGCTTTGTCCTGTATGAGGCAAAATATTTTCTTTAAGTCTGTGCTGTCATTTTGTGTTTTTAAGGCTGGTTTGGCACTTTCGAATATATTCACCCAAATTCTGTCTTAGCTGCTATTTTTCTGGAATTTCCTAGGCTTCAGTGGAGTTCAACATTTCCTCCAGAAATGCTGATACTAAGCTCTGTGTGTAATACTTGTAATTGAGTGCTGGGTGGTGTCTACCCAGTGGCCAGACTGGGGAAGATGCTGTGCTGCTGCTTTTTCTATTCCATGATCAGTGACATATCGTGGCTGAGGGACAGGCTAGGTCAGGAAGGCAGGAGGTGTGCCAGACAGCTCTTTAAATTATTTTTGCTCCTATGTGATCCTGGCTCCTGATAACCTTAACTTAACAGAAAGCAGTGCACAGCAGGGGATAGGAGCCACTGTTTGTTGTGTTATCGATTATATGATTAGTGTTGTCTCTGTGAAGGCAACAACTCCTGTGTCTTGAAATGGTAGGACTTGTGGCTTCATGCAGGGCCTTCTCATAGGTGCAAAAGCAGGGTTCTTGCCCTGTGCAAGCTCACTGCTGTTGTGGGATTCTCTGCCTATCTTGAAGACAGTTTCAGTGGAAGCCCAGAGCCATTGTTTCACATGGAGGCAAGAATATAAAGATCATATAGGAGGGAATAGGACAGGCAATTGTTCCTGTACATACAGGAAATAAGAGGGAAGCAGGTGATCCTTCACGGTAGAATGTGGATGACTTCAGGAGCTCATAAAACATCTTTCCACTTCCATGTGAGGCAACATCCTAACTTATTAGGCTTAGTGACACTTTCCCTCCACCCACCCTGTGCCCTTCAAACATTATGTACAATGATACATTTGACTTTTTTTATCTTTTTAAGGACCTTGACTAGAGGTAAAGGATGATAGCTGTTAAGCAGAAGCTTTTGCAATAAGGTTAGTCTGGGCTGAGCCTATGCAAGCTCTATGCAGTGCTTTGATTTCAACACTGGTTTTAAAATCATTGGAAATTACTCAGGGGAAAGAATGGATTTTGGTGATCTTGCCACTCTCTACCAGCTAATATATATCCCATTCAAGCCAGGGAAAGCTGTTGCACGAGTACAGTTACTTCAAGGGAGGTGAACCAGAGGCATTTCTTGTGGAAGCTGGAGGGCTTTCATTCAGCCTAAACAATGAGTGCTCAAGACACGCCAGTGGCTCTGAGTGTTTTGAGAACAGATTGCAACAAACACAACTTGCTTTGATTAAATATGCCACTTAAATTATGAACATTGGTAAAAGTTGGAAGATCAGGAATTGCTTACCTTTCTGAGGTTAGAAGACTAAACTGTGCATGTTATTTTCACCAGTGCAAAGTGGAGTAGGCAGGAGGAGTTGTCATCATAGGTTGGAGCTCCTTAGAAGTCATAAACTGAAAACATTTAAAATTGCTTTTAATGCAGCTTCTGAAACAAATGAGGTAGTCCAGACCCTCTAAAAAGATGTCATTATCACTGCGGAAAGTGGGATTCATTTATAAAAATAAACAAACTGCTGCACAGATTGGCATTACCCATCAGGAGGACAGAGCAAACCAGCTCAGCTCATCAAATCAAATACGGGATTTGAAAAATGTACACTGAGGAAGAGTTCATAGAAGCTTCAATCACAGCATTTTGCCCAGAATTGAGTCTTGGGAGTAACTTGGAAGAGAAAACTGAACTCCATCTGCCAAAAGTGATGCATATCTTGAGGTCTCATTTGCATCTTTTTCCTGATAATGAACTGTACAGGCAGCTATCAAGAATGGAACAAGAGCCAAAAGAACCACCTCAGGATTTCTTAGTTAACAGTCCTGAGTGGGAATAGTAAGTGCAATTCATTTTTGTAGTATATTCTCACCTCACGTCTGTTCTATTTCTATCAACTGTGTAATTGTTAAGTCTTCTCCTGTTGTGGTTTATAATCTGTGCCTCATTTCTGTTACCTTTAGGAAGGTAAACCAAGAATATCTGACTGTGTGTTAGAATGTTAACTGCAGCTAAAAATATTATTAATTCATTTAGGAAGACTGAAGTTGTTGCCTTTAACTTAGGCTGTAACTGTCATCCCTACCTCTACAATTCTTAATACTTTATAGCCATAAGAACCTGCTAACCTGTTTTCACTTCTGCAAGGCTGAATGTTACAGCACACTGGTGGGTAGCAGAATTACCTGACTGCAACTTTGAGAGGGTGTTTGTGTGGCAAGATTTTGGTATCAGAGGAGGCTACTGGGGTGACTTCTGTGGGAATCTACTAGAAGCATCCCCCACGTCCTACAGGGTGAATGCAGCTGGCTCCAAAATGGACCTGCTGCTGACCAAGGCCAAGCCCATCACTGATGGTGGTAGCGCTTCTGTGATAACTTAAGGAGGAGGCGGAAAAAACCTGCACAACACTAGCAGCAGATAGGAGAGATGAGTGAGACTGTATGAGCGAAAGAACTGTGTAGGCACCAAGGTCAGTGAAGAAGGAGGGGGAGGAGGTGCTCTAATAAAAAAAAAAAAAAAGGAAAAAAGCACCAGAAAAACATGGGGAAATTAGTAAAAAGAGCAATCCAGAACATAGAAGGGACTTACGGCAACTAAAATATGTTGTAATATGAAACCCTCACAAAGCATAAGAACTGTGACTTGAGAGACAGAAGTATTTCATCTGCCTCTGGGAAATGAACTACTGCAACAGGTAGTTCACAGGAGAAGTCTGCAAAATGGCATGTATGGCAGGGCAAGTGGAGGTCACTGAAAAAAGAACTACCAAACTTAAATATTGGGACACCTACCTATCAGTATTTTAGTGCTTTTGAGGACAGCAGATCATGGAATTCTATTTGGTTTTTGACACATCTGTTATTTTGTAGCTCTTCCTTTGTGTCACCATGCATCTTATTCAAGACTGGTTTGGTACTGATAAATTACATGACACTGATTTGTTATAAATGTTTTTCAAAATCAAAGGTCTCATAATTCTGTGTAATTTTATCAGAATGATTTTGGTCATTTTTTAAAAAAAAAGTAGTTTATACCTATCAACTTTTAATAAATATACCTGGAATACAGTATGATTATATTACTAATATATCATAGAATCATAGAATGTTTTGGTTTGGAAGGGACCTTAAAGGTCATCTAATCCAACTCCATTGCAGTGAGCAGGAACATCTTTAACTAGGTCAGGATACTTAGAAGCCCCATCCAAGCTGACTTTGCATATGGGCAGAGTAAACTATTCAGGTGAGATTATCCTTTTGAAAGGCGGAATTACAGCTGCCATCATGTTTAATATCGACTAAAATGAAGAGAGATGCACACATACATATCAGTTCTGCTAATGACAACAAGAGCCAAAAGAAAAGGGTGCACATCCCAGCTGTCATCTTGTAAAGGATTGTTGAACTTGTGGAAATCTCCTAAGGAATGTTAATGTAAGTAGTAATGTTAGAACAATAGTGAACTATTCATCAGGGGGTGGCAGTGGCATAGCAGAATATGGGGCTGATTCAGCCTTCACACATTAGGTGCACCCATGTCTGCAGAGGACATAGAAGGAGACCCAAGGTGTGCTCCCAGAAAATGGGGAATTTTTTAGGAAACTAGTTAAATTGAAACTTCCTTGAATTCTCATATTCGGGTATTAAAACAATGAAAACTCGGTAGTAACCACCCATTCTCTAAAAATACTGCAAGTTTACTAGATGTTTACAATGAAATATCTGTAAACATGGAAGGTTGTGCTATTATGACCATAAACAAAGGCTCTTGAAAAGGATGTAGCTTCAGAAACTTTAGGAATTAGGATTGTTAAGAAGTAAGGATGACTGAGATAATCTGTGATGTAGTACTAATTTGCTCATGGTTCCTGGGGTAAAAGTTCCTACTAAATATAAAATAATGAACTATTCCCTTGTACCAGTAAAATCAGTCTGTCATATTTGAACTCCAAAATACGCTTAATCCTCAGTTTGTGTTGGGTTTGGTTTTGGAGGGGAGGGGTTAAGTATCAAAAACTCTTCACACCTTCAAAAATTTTATGGCTTAATTTTGATTATTGTAAGAATTACTGCTTTTTAAATCTAATTTGAACTGTACTTCTTACCTTAATGACTCAAAAAACATATGTCTTTTTTCTTGATCTGAGCATTATGAAACATGAAAATATATGCATCATTCTCTAATATTTAGTAAGATTAATCACTGTCTAACAAAGAAAAAAGTTACTTTAAAGTCTAGGAACTTGTGCTTCTGTAGAGCTTAAAAAATAATTTCTATCTTGATTACAAATTCTAATTCCTTTGGATTTTTATACTTCAATATAATCTCATTCTACAAGACGGTAAGATCACACCACTTAAATTTGTGTTTGGGTTTGTTGGGTTTTTTTGTTAATACTAACAAAATCTTGCTGTGTTCTCAGGAAAAAAGTACAATTTTTATTTTGTGTACTCTCTTGAAGAAATGTTTAACATGTGGAAACTTTTCTGGATGCAAAAGGTGCTATGAAGCTGTTTAGTGATTTGAAATGTTAAAACATCTCTCATGGGAATGGATGAATGAGCAGTTGATTTGATCAGGCAGATAGGAGACAAAAATTGTACTGTTGTGGTTAATTTGTTCTAAATGTACCCATATCCTCAAGCACCCACAACCCCGTTACTGCTGCCTTTTGTGAATTTGCACTATGAGAGAATATTTACATATTTTACTGAAAATTCCTCCTTTTGTAAGAGTAATATGGGCTCTAATAAGCATTTAGCCTGTCAATATACAGGAAACAGCTCTTAAGGACTCCAATTTTATTTTCTTTTGGAAAAAGAGTAGGAAGTGATCCTATTTTTCAGCAAGCTGCTTTATATTAAACATCAAATTCAGTAGTTCCCATGGGTGTTATTATATGTACTATCATAACGGCTGCTGTGCTATTTGAAATAGCAGTTGGTGAAGCTTACAGTGTGTATGCAATAATATGAATGTTCCTGTTTGTGTGAGCCTGAGCACATTCAGCACCTGTGTTGAACATTTTTCAAATCTCTGTTCATTCTTTGATCATATTACTTTCATAGATAGTTTATGGACCTGATAATGCCATTCATAGGAGCTTGAAAGTCGTAGTTTGGAAAACACAAAAGAAAAAGAACTCCCCCCAAAAAAACCCTGAAACAAGTAAGCATTTATCTAATGAAGTAAACAATGATGTTTGCATGAATATGTCATTGCTCTATTTGTTAAACTGATTGACAAGGGAAGTGAAAGTGCTGTGCTAGAGTTGCAGCATTTCACCTGCCTCTAATGTCTTACAGTACTCTGCTCATGATGGCTTGTAGTGTTGTCTTTGCAAACTCTGCACTCTGCAAAGTTGCTCAAGTTATGATTTAATTAGACAAAATATAGGATGTGATAAACAACTGGGTAGCCTTTCCTGCCTGTTTATTCAATTAAAAAAAAAAAATGCTCATGACTAGGCAAAGAGCTCAAGATAGCCTACATTCACAGCTTTTTTTTTTAACAGAAACTTGCTTAATTATAATTATCTTGGTATAAGAGAGGTCAAGCTGTTTGTCTGTTTTACTGTAGAGCATGTTGTATCTTGTACTATGAATTTGCATGTACGATTTGTTTGACATTCATAACTGGACCATTGAATCTAGAGAAGTGTTCCATCAGTCGTACTTTTGCTCACCATTTCTTCTGAGTTTTTAAACTGGAGCAGAAATATAATGTACTTAAGATCCACAAAAACACTTTTCCTAAGCAGTATGTGTGGATACTTTCTGACATGGGCAGAGATTAAATACTTTTCTTCAGATGTTTCCTTGAAGAAGAGAGATAACAGAGAAAAAAGAGAGGTGTAAATCATGGCTGCAATGGCCTGGGCTGAGGACACTTATTTCCAATGCAAATGTAACTTTTTTTGTGGTTCGATAAGTCAAAGAAAGACAAAGTTGTTTCTAGACAACTTTATCATATGTCATGTCAAGAGAACTTTGCCTAGGTATAAAGAATTCTTTGGAATTTTGCAAAGGACTCTTGAGTTGGCCACAGCCTGGGAATGTAGGTACCTGGCTTAGCTTCAGAGAGCAAGCCAGAAGATACCACAAGGTTCCCAAGACTCCAAAACTGTTCCATAATAGAGAAAGAAACTTGTATCTAGATCAGAAGTCATTCTGGCTTGTACTGGCTTCCCATCTGCTGATTGAGACATATTGAAAAAAAAAACCAACCTTCCAGACCCTTTCTTCTTTCACCTCATTTTCCAGCTGATCTAGGCCCCCTTGCTTTCTGCCCATTCTCAGGGCTGGTGTGGTGCTGCAGGAAATCTCTTGCTCCTCGCAGAAGTGTCCCAGCCATCCTGACACAGCATGTTACCTGCCTGCTTTCCCTTCATCTTGACAGCCCCATATGTTCTCTAGAAGTTTCTCCCAGCTGGACATGCTCACTTGCCCTCAGAAAAGTAGTACTTTCTCTCTCCCGTCAGGAATGTCTGCCTAACCAAGAGAGATGGGAACTAAGTGAAAAGATGGCTGCCACTGCCTTACTGCATTGTTTTAAACAATAGGTAGCTTATCAAGAACTTGTGAACTGGAACAGATTTACATTATGCCAATTTATTTGTTAGGTGCAGTGAACATGTTATTGTTTCCAACCTGGAGCTATAGATTTTGTGCCTGACCATCTTTATAGCGCATCTACTGTTCTTGGTGGTGGTACCCAAAAATTAGTGATGCCTTCCTTGGCCTTCTGCATTCTGAGAACAGCATGTTTTATGGTGGTAACACAATCTTGTTACCTTTTTCTGTCATGCATATCTTCTTCAGACATGTTGCCCAGTACATTCATAGACACTATCACAATCATTACAGTCTACTATGTGGATGCATGGTGCAGAGTCTACTATGTGGTACAGTGGTTTGGGTCTTATTTCCTATTTAATGATCATTTAATATGCTGCCTAATTTGTCATTTTAGTTTTCCCATCTGCAGTTGAACTTGTCTACCTTTGGATGGTTTAGAAACACATCCTTATCTTATTGTAATTGTCATCTGAAAAGTTCTTCAAAGTATATGAGGTTTTCATACTCATTTTTTCTAGGTGTAATTCATAATGCCCACAACTGGAAAAGAAAATTAATGTTTTCTTAAAAGATAAGTATGGTGCTTCTTGTCCTAATCTGTACAAGCTGTAGATGAGGTATAGTGTATCATTTCATAATCCATCCTCTCAGTTGTGCTGATTTGGCATTATCCTGCATCATATTGGGATTGCACTAGCAGGGGCTGTGTCATAAGGCATGCAAGCAGTGGGCAAGCCAAGGCTCTGTGCTGGTAACTCCAATTCTAGCATACAGATTCTGTGCTGCACATCTTAGTGTCATGTTTTATTGGTATGGCAGCTGTCTGATTAGTGTAATTAGTGAGCTGAATTTGAAATTATAAACATTGTCTCATTTAGGGGACTTTTTTTCTTCTGGTAACAGTTACCTTTGAGGTATTTCTGGCAGTTGAGATGGCTGTAATAGTCCCTGACAGCCTGCCTTGCTCAGTTCTTTCCCTGGAGCAGCAACTACGCTGCTGCTGTCATCCTCTATGAGAGGGCAGGTTTTTTTGCTGATTGAAGGCCTGTTTTTGCAAAGAAAATGCGCTAAATATCTGAAAGCTGTTTGTCTCTCTTCTGCACCTGGTGTTTTAGATTTCCACTGAGTAAATTGCAACCTTTTTCTACTATACTTTTTTTTTCCTCAAAGGCTTAGCCTTCTGAATTTAAATAATAAAAATCATAGAACCAATTTGCCAGTGTCAGAAAAAAAATTGTAGAGTCTACAAAATATCTGCATTCACTATAAACCACCTGTAATTGCATAAATTATAATGAGAGTTACTACTAGTAGTTATCCTAGTAAAACAGTCATTTTACTATAGTTAAATTACTATTCTGAATATTTGAGAGTTGTGTTGTCTTTCAGGTTAACTCTTTACCAGACATTAATGCTTTAATATTAATCTATGTTTAAAGAATTGTGTTTATAAATAATAACTGTAGATTTATATCCAGCTTCTCTGGGGCTTCAAGGATTAGGTTAGAAGAAGGCACTACTGTACTTTAGCAAGCCTCTATGAAAAATCCATGCTCCTTCTGTTCTGACAAGGAAAAAAAGAAGTCTAAGGAACTACAAACCTATACTTAATCTTTACATTATCCTTGAAGATTACAGTAAAAGGCTAATTTTCGTTTGGCTTACACAATTTTTCTCAGATGTCCTACATCCTAAGTACCACATGCACACTCCCTGATTTCCATGTAGAGTTGCTTCTTGCCTGTGATAATTATACTTTGGTTTTGTTTGGTAGCACAAACCTACAACCCTAGTGACCTAACTGAGGTGTAGTGAAATCTGTTAACATGTGGATGTTCTGAGATGCTTTGTACTCTTCAGCTACTATTTTTGCAACTAAACTACTGCTTTTGTCACTTATTTAAATTGTGTTTCATAGCTTACTTTGGGGAACTTCAGTCTTTTAGTACCAGGAAAGCTTTTGCACCTGGTCCAGAGATGGCACTGCACTAATATTATTTCATGGAGCCTCCAATCGAATAAAGAAAATGCAGTCATGTAATTACAGCAGCAGAATTTCAGTTATAATAATATTTTGAGAAAAAGCCTCTCTTACCCAAAGGACCCAAGTGGCCTTAAATGGTAGCGTACATAACTGCCTGAGTATGAAAAGCATGATATACTAGAGCCGTCAAAGAACGGACATCTGAACAGATGAGGAGAAAGAGTAAATGTCACTGAAATAAAACAGATAATGGCTTTTTGCTGCCACATAAATGCTGAGGCCACAAGGTGAAGCAGAAGACATTTCGAAACAGGCAGCATTGATCCCATGATAACAGTCCCATTACCATGATTTTATTTCTGTGACACCGCTTGATTGATACAGATGTAATAATTTCATTTCCCAGTTGCTGGGGCAATAGAAGAGTATTTCCTTAGTATGTGCAAAATACCCCTTTCCTTGCATGGTCAGAACTCCCACTCCTATCTCTGTACCAATACTAACACAGCAGGACATAGCCCAAACACAGAATACATCTGTATTTTGCTTTGAGGCAACCATGTGTAATTGTATGTGGTGTTTTTATTACATATCTTTGTGGTTTATCTAGATGCTTCCTGAAGTTTCATAATCCTTAAGTTGCACCGTTAGTAAATTATGGATGCACATCTAGCAGTATAAGTCATAAATACTGAAACTGCTAACAAATGTAAAGCAGGCATTTTGTCAAAGCCGAAACCAAAAAGAAATGAAGGACCAGTTTTCAAATGTAGCAAGTTAGTTAAAACCAGAAAACTCGCACCAAGCTATATGAATTCTACTTACTCCACATCTAGCTCTAAAAATTATGTAGCTGTAGGATACTTTCTTTTTATATTTTAAGAAGTAAAAAAAGAGTATTTTTCGTTCTAAGAAATGTTATTGTTTACAAGGAAAATTATACTTAAACACCTACCAAACATTTAAAGGGAAAATGTGCATATTGTGTGTGTTTTGTTTTTTATGGAGTGATTAAAGACTGTATACCTATGATTGTTTAAGGATGTAAGTGGGGAAATGCCTGGAATATATATTTTATTATGGTGACTGATATAGTGGAGGAGGGAGACAGACAAGATTCCTGGCACACAAACCCTTTTTCCTGCGTATGTTTGTTCTGTCATTCAGGAGCGCACTTCAGAGACTGCAAAATATGCCATACATCTTTGCTGAAGTGTTTATAGTTTGTCTTTAAAATGAATTTCCTTAACTTGTACAAACATATTTCAAGTTTCGAAGAAGTTCAAAGTATAAAAGACCTTTTCAGTCTTACAAGAAATTATGTCATAATTTGCCTTATCAAAATGACTAGTACCGCTGTTAGAAGAAAAATAAATTACACTTGTACACTTATTCTGCACATTCTTTAAAAGTATTTCTGCAGATAGTCTAGCTGGTACCTTCTCCTTGGTTTTTTGAACAGCAATAAAGACCAGTGTGCACTGAAACAGGACTAGGAGAGAGATCCTCTGGTTTTAAATCTCGTTTGCATCAGTGTAACTCAGATATATTTCTGACCTCTCCAGTTAGCATCTTAGTTCTAGTGAAGCCCCTACCCAAGTGATTCCCAAGTAGCTTGATAGCTACAAAATCAGAATAAAAGAAAAAAAGAATACAAGCTAACTTATAGGTGACATAAGTGAGCCTAGTTTGTCCACACTTCCATTATAGTAAAGACATTGGACAATTAGGCCTCTATTATTTTTTCTTTTTTTTTTTTCCTATGCAGTGGGGAAGTGCTTAACTGCTACATCTAGGGTATTGTCAAGATTAATTAGTTCATCTTTGTTCAGTGCTGTGAAGAGTATTATTGATATTAACCAAGCATGAGATGATTGAAGTTTTTTTAGTGCTGCTATTCACTACAGCATTTACAGAGGAAATTTACTGTGAGCGTATATGTTCACTTAGGGTTAGTTTTGAATCATTCTGGACAAAGCAATTGGAGTAGAAGATTTAGCTGTTTGACATGTCACAGATTTTGTTGACACTTTCACACAAAGTTGAAGTTAAATCACAGTCTGAATTTTGATGTCCATCTGTTCTGGATGGCTGGCATCTCAAGAACTATCTGCATCTCAATTTATTATTTGAATTCCTATAATAGAGAAGGCAAGAAAAGATTATCAGGCATAAAACTCTAGGTGTTTAGGAAGTTCTTATGCCATGATTTCCCTTTCATATGAGACCTCACTTGCCATTGGCTTTTTGCAAATCCTTACTGAAAACTACACTTGAATTCTTTTTTTTATACTGATGCCAACCTGACCTCAAAAGAAAATATGACCTCTTTAAGAAATTCTGCATTATTTGCCGAGGACTAGGTCATGTCTTTTTACTGTATAGAATCATAGAATTATAGAACATATTGGGTTGGAAGGAGCCTTCCAAGGTCATCTAGTCCAACCCCCCTATAGTCAGCAAGGATGTCTCTAGCTCAGGTTGCTCAGAGCCCCATCAAACCTGGCCTTGAATGTCTCCAGGGGTAGGGCCTCCACCACGTCTCTGGGCAACCTATTCCAGCATTCCACAACCCTCATAGTAAAGAACTTCTTCCTAATGTCTAATCAAAATCTACCCTTCTCTAGTTTAAAACCATTGCCCCTTGACCTTTCACTACCTGCCCTTGTAAACAGTCCATCCCCAGCTTATGTCCATCTGGACATAAATACCAACCAAACACTGAATTCAAACATCTTGGGATGTAGTCGTTTGTGCTGAATACAGGTCACTTTCTCACCATTTTGCGGGGGATTTTTTTTTCCTCTTCACTACATTTTCATAGTTCATTAGAAAGAGCATTTCAGTGGAGTCTACCTTCCAGACTAAATATTTTTGTTCCTTGAGTAAGACTCGTTCCATTACTACAGTCTCCATCATGAAGTGCCATGTCCAGTTGCCCCAACCCAAAGGCAACAATAAGGAGTGGGTTTGTGGATTTTTATAGGTTGTTCTGACTGTCCTCAATTCTTCCAACAGTTATATTTTCTCTGAATCTATGTCCAGTGCCATAATCTCACTCAAGACTGTATATGGTCAGAGAAATATTGCTCCCATTTAGTTATCACCTGCCACAGTCTTTTTAGTGACAGTGTGAGGTAGGGGGGACAAATCTCCTTGCAGCTATACCCATTGCTTATGGTCACTTGCATGGAAATGCCTTTGAGGTTTGGCCCTGTCTGAGGCAGCTAAATTACCTATACTTGCTGAAATTTATCAGTTGGTTGTTTTTTTTTTCCCCTCAGTAACAGAAATTTTACTCAAAAGCTGGTTAAGATTCGCTGTATAATTACTATGTATTAAAGAAAGTCACTAACAAGACGACGAAATTAAAACAAAGTCTGTAGTTTTGCCTCCTATCATAATAAAAAAAAAATATTCTTCTGGTTCAGCTAAAGATTATTATAGCCTTCTACAGTAAACGTGCTACCTACAAAAAACCTGTTGCACATTCACTTTTCATTGAAATGGAATTCTTGGTGCATTGGTGCAGTTACACCTTTGGAATTCAGTTCAGTAACAACCTCAAAACTAATTCACTGTAGATTGTGCAATGAGAGGGAAGAATCTGAAATACTCAGTGGGACCTAGACAGGCTGGAGAGTTGGGCGGGGAGAAATTTAATGAAATATAACAAGGGCAAATGTGGAGTCTTGCATCTGGGCAAGAACAACCCCATGCACCAGTATAAGTTGGGGATTGACTTGTTTGAGAGCAGAGTAGGAGAAAGGGACCTGGGGGTCCTGGTGGACAGCAGGATGACCATGAGCCAGCAATGTGTCCTTGTCACCAAGAAGGCCAATGGCATACTGGGGTTTATTAGAAAGGATGTGGTTAGTAGGTCGAGAGAGGTTCTCCTCTCCCTCTACTCTGCCCTGGTGAGACTGCATCTGGAATATTGTGTCTGGTTCTGGGCCCCTCAGTTCAAGGACAGCGAACTGCTTGAGAGAGTCCACCGCAGAGCCACAAAGATGATTAAGGGAATCCCTTATAAGGAAAGGCTGAGGGAGCTAGGTCTCTTTAGCTGGGAGAAGAGGAGACTGAGGGGTAACCTCATTAATGTTTATAAATATGTAAAGGGTGAGTGTCAGGAGGATGGAGCCAGGCTCTTCTCAGTGACACCTAATGATAGGACAAGGTGCAAGCTGGAACATAGAAGGTTCCACAAAAATACGAGAAAAAACTTATTCACGGTGAGGGTTACAGAGCACTGGAACAAGCTGCGCAGAGAGGTTGTGGAGTCTCCTTCTCTGGAGACATTGAAAACCCACCTGGATGCGTTCCTGTGTGACCTGATCTAGGACATCCTGCTCTGGCAGGGGGATTGGACTAGGTGATCTTTCAAAGTCCATTTCAATCTCTAGCATTCTGTGATTCTGTGAATCTACGACAACAAATCAATTAAAAATGCATGTAGCATCTGTTTTTCTCAAATTTACATCTTTTAAAAGGGGTTTACAATATCTGATGTAGTCCAACATTAACTTAACCTCAAGTTTTTAATTTTTCTTTTGGCAGAATTCTGAATTTATCCTTCATCTAATTTATTCTTTGAATAAGTTCTGCAGTTTGTTTCCCAAGACCACCATGTCCTAAAATTCTCTTTGCTTCATTGATACCATGACATTTCAGTGCCTGACATTAAGTCTTTTTGCAGAAGTAATTAGACAACACTTTATAAAAGGGGCTTTATACAGTTAAGAACAGTGTACAAAGTGTTGAATTGTGTATGCGTTTTCAAAACCATTGTTCCTGTTTTGTAGAAATAACAACTAGTATTACAGTTATTTTCAGGATTCTCTAAGAAGAATCACAGAATTCCCAGACATTCCTTTAGAATATTCCTTTTAGTATTTTCATAGAAACACAGAAATGGCCTGCCTGTTGTTTTGAGGCTTACATAAAATGTGTGACAATTTTCATGAGTATTAAAGGAGATTACATAGAGCAAGCATCTAAATTATTTGGAGATCAGCCTCTAAACGTAAAGCAGGACCTGCAGGCTTAGAATTGATGAAATACATAAATCAGTGTGTTGCATCACAGACCCTGAATGTGATTAAGAACTTGCTGAGGTTTCATCTAATCAATAGAATGATTTTTGTAAGGAGGTGGAGCTTCAAACTGGTATCAGTGTTCTGCATGGTTTTACCGAAGAGAGTTTAAAAACACATTTTAAATAGTTAAAATATTTCTGAGGTATACCATACCAAAGGTATTTCTGGTTTTAATATCTTTCAAGATATTTTCTGCCTGATTTTTAAGACAGATGTTGTGTTTTAGAAGATGACAAGCAAAATAGGTATTCTGTGGAGCATGGCTGCCTATATAGCAAAGAATGAAAAATATATTGCTAGGACTGTTCTTATTTGAGATAACTCTCCTATTATGAGATTTAAATTTTCTCCTGACCCTGAGCTCATATGCTGCTCACATCTATTATAAATAGAATCAAGAAAAAGTTACCAATTTCATGGTATCTCAGTAGTAGACCTGTTCTCACTTCTTGGTGATTGTATTACAGAAAAAAAAAAAAGGGGAAATAAGCAATAATTATAGCTGAAATATTTCAGAGAACTGGTACTACTTAGTTTGTTTTGCTTGTTTATGGGGAAGTCTGAGGACAAAGAGGTCACAGGCAATACAGTAGAGCAAATCCGTCTCAAAACTGTAGTAGTGGTGAGTCTGTGCATGCATAGGTAGGGTGAAATTAATTGGAATAAAACTTATATATCCTCAAGTTCACTGTTTTGATTTTATTTGTAGCAATCTCTGAGAAAGATGTGTAATGTTGTATTGTCGTTTTATCAGTGTTGATAAATAATACCAAGAATTAACTCATTTAAGTAGATGTGTAAATTTTTCAGCAGTGCAAGAAATTTTTCCTGCTATTAATTATAGTACTACTGTATTTAACCAGGATATATTAAATTATTTTTATGCCAAATGTGTCATATAGGACCATGTTTAGTGTGTAATACAGGATGCTATTTCTGTAGATATTCTTCTTTTTGTAATATGGCCTGTCGCACTGGTTAAGGGCTCAGGTAGACAGGTTCCTTTTTTTGATGATGCTAAGTTTTTAAGTTAGTACCTGTATTGGTTGTGCTAAATGAGTGTATATATAAATCCAAATAAGTAATGAAGCATGCATATATTCTTCTTTGTAATCTATATTTAAGATCTCCTTTACTTCATGAAGGCAGGTTGTTGGATTGCTATTTATAGTGGAGTTGAAAACTTATGAATATTCATGACATTTAATATGTCTTCTATCTGATTATCATAAAAAGTACAGTTCCTATAAATAAATATTTGAACGAGCAAATGAACTGCAATAGAAGTATAATGCATATTAGTGTTACCCAAAGAGTAGTGAAGCGGGCACTTCTAGCAAAAGCTAAACCTCTGAATACAACAACTTTTTTTTTTTTTTACATATCTCTTATTTTCTAAATAGGAAAGGAATACGTCATATGGAGGTGAATATGAGTTGTCTAATTAGAAGGTGAACATAGAAAAGTAGCCTAGACAGAAATATATTAAAGAAAGAACACAGATGTTCCCTGAAAAATCTTGAACATGTTTTTTAGAAAATCTGTATTCACCATGATCTCTATTATGCCTCAAGCTATATCGTGGTTTGTCTTAAAGAACTGCACAAACTTTGCTTACTTTAATATGCCCTAAATGCAAATATTCAAGACTGAGTGGGAGATGATCTCTGGAAGCATAAACTGAAAGCAGATGAATGTTTCAAAGTGTAGTCACAAATAAAATTAAAAGGAACTAAATACATGGATTTTCCATTCTAAAGTAATACAGAAAGCCATTTAGAAGCAATTTAAACAGTCAGTTTGTAAAAGGCTTTTCAAACCTTAAAAAAAAAAAAAAAGGATCTGGAAAAGCTGAGGAAAGCAATTATGTTCTTGTGGGAGTTCTGACTACTTAGAGTTCTAGTAGTGCACTGCAAATTCAAATTAGATATAGTTCCTATAAATGCTTTCAGATCAAACAAACTTGAACTAATAGGACTTGCAAGTTATTTTTGTAATCCTTTCAGTGATAGCCATGCACACCACACTTAAAAGATAAAAATTCTCTCATCTTGGTACTTAAGAGAAATGTTTAGAAAAAAATCATGATTCAATTTTTGCTTCCAGTGAGCTAAACCATTATGTTCCTTTTTGCTATAATGTCTGCAATATGAAGCAGCTACACCACTTTTGGAGGGTTTAGGTGTTGGGGGTTTTTTTTGAGGGAGGGGAGAGAGGACAGAGGATGTGCAGCTTTTTTGCTTTCTTTCATGTCCATTATATCTGGTGAATAAGATTAACACCAGGGATGCCATGACTGAATTCTCACCCTTCAAGGTTGTTTACTGAGCAGAAGCAACTTTATTGCTATTTGTATTGAGTTTGTGTTGTAGTATCGGTTGCACCTTTCTCCTGAAGGTGCTTCCAACTGCAAAGAGGAAATGAGAGAGGCTGGGGGTAGGTATCCACCAAACAACTGCCTTGGCAGCTCCTGGCTGTGCTGTTCTCAGGGAGGTGCTGATGGTAGGGCAATCCCAGATGTGGCCACTGCACCCTTGTAATATCCCTTTTATTGTGGGAAGCTGGCCCTTCTTGACTAGGGAAGTTAGGATGCTTGTAGGACATTTGGCTAGGAGTCCTTCCAACTCTGTCTCATTTGTCCAAGTGCTTTGTGAGGATCAAGTAGATGCCATCTCTGAGGCAGTCTCTCTGGTATCCCTGCTGCAGGGTGTAACTTCAAAACCACAATCTAGCCTTGTGCACACATGAGCTAATGACTCAGTTGCTCCAGACCACAGCATTGCAAATCCAGACCACAGTTTAAACACGCCCAAGTTGTGCTGTGGGTTAAAGTGCGTATAGATGAATAAGACACACCAGGGACAGTGCGGTAAGACTCAGCATGGATTACTCGTAATTAGGATGGGGAGAATAAGGGAATGGCATACTAATTACAGGAGCCTGAAATGCTAGCCTTAGTATCCCTTTGCAGCGATTGGCAGCTTACCAGTTCAGAGCGCTCAGTGGACAGCCTGAGCAAAAGCCATGGGTATGCACAAAAATAAATTGTATGAGTATTATTACTTACTACTGCTGGCCAGATCTGTTTGTGCAATTGCCTAATACGAAGTCTACTTGAATCTTCTTTTATTGTTAGTTTAACACAATTTACCTAGTATCAAATACTTTCACCAAGTATAATAATCAGAAAATGGGGAACTAGTACAATGGGATCTTGTTTTAAGAAAGCAATAATTTCTTCAGAGTAGCAAAAGGACTTGTTAATATGGAGGATAAGTGACCCTTGAGAGAGAATAATTTTTTCATACAAATTTCAGAAGGTTTTATGAGAAAGTGTTACATAAAGGAAGAAGTGTTCACTGAACTTCTGACTTCAATAGAAAGGTCAGTTTCTTAGTTTGTATGTTCTGCCATATTGCTGCTCCCTGCATTGTATCAGCTTCTTTTGCCTCTTCTATTTAGTTAGCTCTAGGATTATAATAGTTTGCAATGCCTTTTACAGATTATTCCTGTTTTGTTGCCTCTTACTTGATGCAAAAAAGCCCACTGAGTCATCTGATTAGCACTATTTTCAGTGTCCACCGTTTTCTAGATGATCATCAACGATGTACCTATATTTTAGTTATTTTTTCCAAGCAGCCCTTCATACTTGTGCAAGAGTTTTGTATTTTAATATAGCTGACGTTATTTTTATGAGCGAAGGAAGACACAATACAAGATTTGGAACTAAAATGAAAAGGAATGTTTTTAGCTTTTATATCTGATTTTGTTTTGTTAATGCTCAAGTCTTAGACCTTGGTTTCTTCAAGGTGATTCAGCAAATAGGCCTATATGGAACCACAGTCACTGTCTTGGGTCTTGTCTGAGAACCTTCCAGACAGCCTTCACTTACCTGACTTTTACCAAGTACTCCAACCTAGTCGTTTAGAGACCAGAGCTTCCAGAGGGCAATTCAACTCACATATTTTAAACATCAGCTTTTTGGATTGAACTAATGCCCTTCTAGAGGTCCCTGTTGATCCCTAGGTCTCTCCTCGGTCAGAAGAGATGCCTCTCTAGGAGAGCTGAATTTGAGATCAGTCTGCTCTTTTTCTTCAGTATTCTCTCCTTCTGATGAATATGACTTTTAGCTTAAAATACTGATACGGGGGGTAAGGGTAGTTTATTTTTATTAATGAAGGTGTTTTAAGGAATCAGGCTCCTCTCCTATATTTGATCTTTCTTAGTACAACAATTTTTTGAAAAAGGTAAAAAAGTGCCATAATGTGGCAGGGACTGGTGTCAGTGCTGGCTCAGTGACCACAGGAACTTCAGGGAGAGACTTGCAGCACTCCGTCCTTCCCCATAGACAGTCTTTCACACTTACCTTACTTACCTGTATTTTTATTGTTAACAGCATAAATGTAATTGTTCTTTTAGCTACGGTCCCCAAGTATCACTACTGCTGTCACATCGCCCCAGTTCCTTTTTAACATTTAGTTGTTAATGACTCATCTCTCTTATTTGTGAAAAGAGGCACTCTTTTCTCATTACAGTTCGCCATTTCCATTTCCTAGTTGCTTCCATCTCTTTTAGAACACATTCATAGTGCTTCTCATTTTTGTTGTGTTTTTAATGTTTGCATAATATTCCTAGTAATATTAAATGTTCTTAACCAGGAGTGTAAAAAAAAAAAAAGTTGGAATATCTTTCTTCTCTTGCCTAAGCCTTTTTTGTTTTTCACTTGTTTCTGTGGTTCTTTTAAGGTATTATTTTTTTCCTACTTTTTAAAGCTAAATGCAGCTCTCTAATAGACTGTGTTGCCTTCTCTTAGTACTTTAATTGGTATTATACCTCCTTGACCTAGAAGAACAAGGACACTTTTTCTAAAGCAAGCAAATTATATACTTCAGGTTGTGTAGCAACATGGTGCTGATGAGTAACTCTTTTAAGGGACTTCTGTAGAGAGCACTTTCGAATTACAATATACTGAACTAATAACATCTACATTTTTAGTATGGTATTCTTATGCTGCTGTTAACAATGCAAATCTAATCCCATCATTAAAGTCAATGTAGTACAATTTTCTATACCTAAATTTAGATCTAAAACATTTCAAATAATTTCCAAAATATTGTAATAAGATTAATTATTATTAATTATTTTCATTAGTTAAAATCCAACTTTGAGTATATAAAGAAAGTGAGACATAAAACAAAATAAAAAATAGACTTAATTAAAAGTAAGGAAAAAGATAAGTCAAGCTACAGAATATTGTTTCTAGAAATTACTAAGCAAAGCCATCTTCTTGTGCAATTGGGAGTGGAAATACATGTAAACCTATGTTTATTATTTAAAGTCTTCAGCTATGAGTATGGAACAAAAGCAATGTTCGTTAATCTCAAAACTTTGATGTGGCCAAATGTCAGAATTATGCAGCGGTGCTGGAGTTCAAGCCGTCTCTTAAACTCCATGGGGACTGGGGTGATAATTAAAGTCCCCTTCTATCCCCCCAAGGTCTAACTGTTAATTCCCCTTTCTTTCCAGAGGGGGCTGAGATTCTCCTTCATGCTGCTCATTGCCACACATCAGCAGAGCTTATGGTTTCTGTAACCAGGGACTGGACATAGGAAAACAAGGGCTTTGGCAACAGGAATAAATTGGCTGCCAGCATGGGACTGTAATTGAAGCACAAAGCTAGACAAAGCTCACCTTCCCACTGCCCAGCAGAGAGTCATTTGCAATGCTCTGTGTCACTAGCACAAGCATGGGAAGAAGATGTCAGCCTCACCTTTAATTAGGTGCTGAAGGCTAAAAATATTCTCCTTGTATGCAACAGAAAGACAAGATAAAGTACACATGCTGACTCCTACATGCTGCAAACCTAGTAAGGTTGCATTTGCTGAATGGCAATTGAGTTAAAACTGGGAAAATGTAGTTTCAATACAAGCTTCAGAAGGGAAAGCCGGAAAGAGCCGTACATTTTACTTGCATACAGAAAACTTCACCTCCCACACACTGAGCTCTAATAGTGGCAGTGTGTCCCAGTACAAACCTGCAGACATGCACAGGGTCATACAGTTCTGTTGAGCTCTCTCCAACTGCAAACCATTGAGAGAGCTGAATAATACCACAAAGGAAAGAGAGCTATAGTTCTGTTACCAAAGACATTCTGTCACCTTTTGAAACTATATCTTCCTGTAGCAATTCAGAGTCACTTTAAGCTGGGAAATGGTGTATGTCTTTGGCAGGAATAAATTTTCTAAAGAAGATGTAGAGCNAATAAGAGCACCAAAAAAAAAAAAAAAAAAAAAAAATCAGACTTAAAAAGATCAAAAAAAATAAATTGTTCCATGAAAAGTCCCTTGGCAAAAAGCTGTTAGCATTTTCTATTCTTGGTGAGATTTGTCTAGTTTAAAACCATCTCAGCTACTCTGTATTGAAAAGCACTGCCATGCTTAAACTTGAATGTTGCTTTATTTGCATTCTATTCAAAGAGGACCTTAATCAAAAGCACTGGGCAAAACACTGGACACAGCAAAATACTTTAAAAAAACAGCCCCCCTTCTCTTTAGGTATATTGATTCCCATGGGAGACTTAAGTAAAGTTATGAAAAATTAAATGTGTTGATGATGATCTTTTTCCCTTTTCTGACACTAGCTGTCTGGTTACATCACTGTAGCTACTCTGTCAAAAGAATGTTGAAGTATGTGACATTCAGTTCAGCTTTCCGGTAGAGAAGTGATGACATTAGCTTCACAGGATTCTTATCTTTAATATAACTCATTTTAATTGCACACAAACATCAGTGTTTGACCAAAGGTAGTCCATTAGAATGCAAGGCAATAGTTTCCTCTATCTGGTACCAGACTGCTCATAGAGAGTAAAGCTAAGAAATTCTGGTTTTGGTATAACTCTTCCATCCAGTGTATAACCTGGTCAAAACCCACCACATGCTTTCCCTCCATGGATGAAATCGCTAAGCAATCAAGCAAATCAGACTATAGTTATCATCATCTGGTGTCACTTCCCAGATCAAATGTTACAGTCCCATGTCTGCAAGTTGCCTGGGTATGGCTGGTAATACTGGGAATAAAAAAATCTTCTGAGAGGAATATGCTGTATTGTATAGGAGGAAAAGAGTTATATTAAACTGGATTTATGCTGATACTGATCCTACTGTTGGTTTTGTTTTTAAAAGTTTTGGGGGTTTTTTTGGAAGGGGTAATAGTGTCTAGAGTTGTGTGGATTGGCACAGCAAGGCCCAGTGAAAATTTACAGCTGAGTAGGAAATGAAAAGTAAATGTAATCAGATGTCAATGGTTTCAGAGTAGTGGAAAATACCAGAATTTGTTTATTTGTGTGAATTGCTGTTTCTATTTTCATAAACATCTTCAATGTCTACAAAAGATTGTCTCTCTTGTCTATGTACTTAACAGATTTTTTTTTACCATGTTATTGAAAGTGCAATCTGTAAAGTATCTGACTCTACCTATGCTGACAAGTTTTACAGAGGTTTTAATACCTTGTGTGCTTGTCCTTGTGTCATGGAGTCCTTCATCCATAATAATCAAATAATTTTCTTTCTAGTAATCTAAATGCTTGTTCTTCCATTGAGCCCTTCTTTGACTAAGTAAACTTTTTTTCAGCAAAAATAGCAATGCATTAAAAATATTTAAGACAAATCTATATTTCTGAGGAACAAAAAGCATTTTTCTTAAAAAAATGCTTTGTTTTATTCAGATTTTTTTGCATATAGATTAATAAAAGTACTTAGGGCTTAAAATGAGTCCCTCAAGAATCAGAGTAACCTTAGTTTAAGTCATCTAAAAAGTGGAAGCAATGCTATTCAAAGGGTTGTTGTCAGTAAAAGGGTAAAATGAGGATGCACAATACCACCTAATTTATCAACACAGATAGCAATGAGAAAGGTTTTGAAAGGATTTAGAGAAGCTTTCAAGATGAACAGTAGATTTTCCAGTACTTTGAAGTACCTGGATGGTAAACAATTAATTACTTCATAAGAGATGAATGAAAGATTGTAGTAAAGGAAAGGGATGGGTATCATAGGATAATAGTATAGACTTGCAGTTAATATCCAAGACAAAGCAGGTAAAAATGAGCAAGAATGTTCGATGGAGAGTGTTTTATTTAGGTTGAAAGTTTGGTATATAGGCTCAGTTTTTACCCAAGACAGTAAAGAAAGCCCTGGCACATTTATCAAGGCACTTAAAAATCATTCTTTTGGAAGCACACTCCTTTGGAAGACTGCAACACCACTGATTTTTTTCCAATATTTTATTTTATCTTTTAAAAAGGCACTTGAACCTAGGTCTTACAGAGGATTGTTTAGCATTGTGTAGCCAGTGAAGGAGTCTAATGGCTTGGTTACTTTCGTAAGGAGAGCTGTGTGGCAGAAGATGTTACCAACTAGAAACTGAGTCAGTAAATTGGAATTTGTGGTGAGATGAGAGAGACAGTCATTCAACGATGCCTGGATGAAGAAGAGTACAAGTGTAAATGAAGAGTGAATGAAATTGATCACCCATCACTCAAAGATTAGTGATAATTAAACCACTCTGGCAAGATCTGATTTATCACAACACCAAATCTCAGATCAGTTATGGTTAGTGATGAAAGTAACGGATAAAAGAAGTAATGTTTACCTTTATGAAATCATTGACATATATTACATCATCTCTTTTGCTAGCTGTTGGAATCCTGCACACCCTGTATCCCATCCTGCCAATGTCTGTAAGTCTTGTCTGTAGTAGTGACTGGTGCAGCATGAAGAAAGAAGGAAAACGTTGATTTGCTGTGTTCTGCTACTGTTCTAGGAGTATATATCTGCATTTCATGTTTTCTGGCAATTAATTTGATGCTAGTTACTAGTTTTAGGTACAAAAGATGAATTTGTATCCAACAGATGACAGAAAGGAGATTTCTGTATAGCCATCCCAGATGACTGTCCACTATTGCACATGCTGTTGTTAATAGGAATTCATGTATATGTAGTGAGTACACTGCTGGAGTACCTCCAAGAGGATGGGTTTTCATCCTGAGGAGGGCATCCTGTGCCTACATAGCATGTGGGGGGCACTCTACCCTGACATATTCAGTCATGGTTCCACCTGAGGAGAAAGCATTTCAAGGTGCAGTTGAGTTCATACAATATGAATCAAATACATATGCAAAGCAATGCATTTCTATTACTTTGCAAGTGAACAGGATGGTTCCAGTGCACTATTGGGTTATGTAGATGCACCCTGTGCAGTGTGCATTCCTTCTGCACTACCACTTTCTTTGTATTTTTGCCAGTCTTGCCGGATAGATAATAAGGAACCACCATGTTTAATTTCTGGCTTTAGAAAATATTATGATTGCCTACAGAATGAAAATTTTCTTATTCTTCTGGGAGGCCAATTCCCAGTTTTACATGGTTTATCTGTATAATGCTGTATTCCAGTTTTTCTACATTTTATCATAAAAGTCTCTTCTGTGAAATGTCAATACAAGATGAAGTACAGATTTGTTCTTCATAGGCTAAGCCAGATCATATCTGCAGAGATGTGCGGATAAGGGATTGGTTCTCTTTGGCATGTACAATATTTAGATTAATTGAGCTATGAACGGCAACTTAAGCATATAAGCATCTTATCTGTCCATCTATGGTATGACACAGTTTTCAAAAAGAGCAGTGCAATATAACCAAAGATCTAAGTATGTAACTTTTCTCATTCATTTTGTGGATGAAGTCTTTTAAAGTATATGTATTTATAGTGTCAGTTCCACATAAACCTTTTCCAGGGTGTAATTCAAGTATCATTAGAATCTCGTAGGCATATACATATTTAATCTGGGGAGCAAGTTCATTTGTTTCAGGTTAATTTTTCCCCAGTGTGTCTATCCATGATCAGTGATTTGTTTAATGAATGTATTTTAGCTACTGCTCCAAATCTCACAGGATTAGAGTTCTTAAATATTTTTAAGTCATTAGCTACCACTGGAAGTCTCAGTGTTATACTGAATAAGGTATATCTACCAAGATGTTCAGTGTTCTTTCCACTCATGTATATTTTTTCTGAATGTAAATTTTAAAGGTAACTCTGCTTCTCCTGTGTACACAGTAGAAGTTTGACAACTTGCTCCTCAACACACAGTAATGTTCCTTAAGGCAAAAGATGGTAAATGCTGGTTGCAAATACTCTGTATGAATTATGTTTAATTCATGTGTCCTTCCTATCAGAATTTTTGTTTTATTTTGCACTGTGGATTGTTTAGAATTTATTCTTGATCTGATCTTTTATGGTTTTGGTTTTGTTTGTTTGGGTTTTTTTTTGGTGGAGCTTCTTTTATTTGTTTGTAGGCCTTTGCTGTATTTTTCTTGAGCAGTACAGCATAACAGAGCCCATGATATTTTCTGTTGCTGGTTCTTATATTTGGCAGCACATAGCATCACAAGATTATTAGTTTCACTGAAGGATTCTAGTCAGTCACTGATGAAGCCTATGAAGGTAGTGTCTTGAGGAGTTATGGTTAGGTAGTATCCACACCAAGGAGATGTCTCTGACAAGAAGTGATACTAATGCTGACATTTATGCAGGTTGATACTGTTGATCATCTTACCACAGCCATTATTTTCAAATTGTACTAGGTTTGAAGATGTTAGTGGACCTTCTTCAAGCAAGCAAAATAAGAGGTTGAGAACAGCTGTAGTTCCAAGAAGCAGGAATTATGTTTCTGTTAATAAATCTTTAATCATGGGGATCCTTATCTTTATTTGAGGGGCTGTACCTTTGCAGGGCATGATTATCTGAGTTTCACAGATGTCCTGATGAGAATCATTGGGTTTTCTGTCCTTTTTTTTCTCCATTGATTCAGCAAAGAATTTATGGAGAACCTGGATTTGTCTTCCTTGACCTCTAAATACCAGATAAGTTTATATGACAAGCTGTGCTCCTTTTACTCAAGACACTAGATATCCTGGTGAAAGTATTCTTAATTTTCCTCTCTGTATCATAGTGTAAGTTCTTCAGAGCTGTAAAGACTAGAAATCTCTCTTCCAACTTAAAGCAAATGTTTAAATTGTGGGAGATAAACTTTTCTGAGCTAGCACTGGAAAGCATTCATCTACAGGTGTGCAGGTAGATGCTTCCTTGTCTGCCTGATTCTACCTGTGAAAAAGCACTTGAACTGTATATGAGTGCTGAGTGATGCTCTGATTCAGGAAGCTTTTTTTACACTGCTGCACAGCTGTGATTTGAATGTACCTAATTAATCCGGCATAAATACACAACAGTTCTGTCTTCAGCTTCTGTCCACAAATTTCCTTTAGAATAGGTTTTCTTGCCAGGGCATTCTCTTTTGCTCTAGTACATATAGCTCCCGAAAATTACAAAACCATGATGAGCTGAGGGAATTCATGGGAGGAAGTAGAAACAGAGAGAAAAAAAGTATCGGTATAATTCCAAAACATGTTAGCTACATACAAGTCTTTCAAAAGCATTAGAAGGATGCCTGTAAACATAGTATATCATCATATTATTCTATTACATTATAACGAAAGTAGGAGTCACTTTTTATTTTAACTTTTGTGAACATGATCGACTAGAATTGTATGCAGTAGTTGGGGTTAAGTCCAACCAGTGCCTTGTAGACTGTCTTCAGTATTTCCTTTACCAGATCTAGAGTAGGGTTTCATTTCCATTTTTTGTTGCCTGTGTTTCATTGATCACTTATACTTTAGTAATCTACCTATTTTTGTCATCTTCTACTCTTCTTTAAATTTTGAATTCGTGGCAGACTATCTATTAGTCAGATCAGTTAGATCTTATGCTTGTTGCCATTTGCTTTGTGATCAAATAATATTTTCTGTGATACTCCAACAAACGAGACCTTTCTTTTCCAAGCTAGCATCTATATTTTGATGAAAAGGGTGTGAGGGATGGCTTCTGCCATCTAGAGAGCTCTTTTGATGGTCCATTATCTAATATGGGACAGTTTCTTAAAGTAATAAATATTTTTGTTGCCATAAAGCAAAATAAAGTTACGAGTGCAGAGAACATTCTAGTTTTAGTCTTCTGGATTCTAGTATTAAAATATTCATTGCAAACTGATATGATTTTTTGAAACTGATCGTGTTGTTGATGATGAAAATCATTCAGCATCTGTCAAAGTTGATCCACTTGCATGCACTTAATGTTTCATTTATGGATTAATTTGTTTTATTTAATTAGCTGGGCTCTTGTACTCATTCCCCTGAACACTGCAATGTAATGTTTATGGAAGTGCATGTGACCTTGGAGGTATACTTCCAGCCATTCCCTTGTCTTCTGAGAATACAAAATCCATATTGTGCTCTCAAAAAGGGAAAACGTTTATACTGCCTTGATGCCAAATTAGTTGTCATTATATTTGAATAAAAGGTGAAAAGTTTGAGGCAAAATCTAATTACTGTCTATTGCTGCTTATATTCTTTGTGCAAATTGAACATTTACATTTTGTAATAACAATGCAGAAGATCAAAGTACATCTTTGTCAATTTTGCTTATTATTGCCATCTATACTGATGTCATAAACTCTGGTACTGACTGACTGACTGACAGAATAGCTGGAGAACTAATTACTTGACACAGACTTCATGAAAGTTACTAATAAAGTGTCACAATTAACACAAACAAGAAAAAAGTGCTGTATTGGAGCATTTTGCTTCTGTTGAAAACTTTGTTTCTATTGAAGAATGAACACAACTGAAACTATTTATGATCTTGTAATGAATTTTTCATTAAAAACAATTCATTAAGAAAGTGGATAGCTCATTTAATGATAGAAAAATTTCAACTGCAGCTCAAAACATTTCATTTCAAAATGCACTTTTAAAAAAATTGTCCACATTATTCACAAAATTCTACTCCTAAACTAAATAAAGTGTTCAATTTGTAAGTAGTCGAGTTTCATTTGATATGAACTGGTTGCTTGAACAAGCACAACTGTTTGAAATTGATGTGAAAAATATTTCCTCCTCTTTTTAAGCCTTCTAATCAAAACAGTATCAGTAGAATAGAACAGTATTTCAAAAGCTAAGGATGTTCGTGGAAGAAATGTTGACACTTAAGAATATCTTTTGTCAATAGTAATAAAATTAATATAAAAATTGCTACAAACAGAAGGCTGTAGGAGGCCTTTAAGTAGGTCTTTAAGTTCAGTACTCTAGAACAGCAGATAGACACCAAGCAATGGTACAGTTCACGATGGTCCACAAAACATCTGCTGCATACAAAACAGGCCACAAAGCACTTTCCAGTATCTTATTTCACTTCCAACACTTAAAGGATTGAAGAGTAAAATAAAATAAAAATAACCTAGTGTGCCACAGAGAGAGAGAAGAGATCAAAGGCGCTGCCAATATCCTAACTGCTTCCAGCTATGTCTGCAAGAGTAGTGTCCTCACCATGCTATTAGAATTTGATCCTTGGAGACAGCCCCTGACATGACATGAGGCTGAAATTCCATCCAGTTCTAAAATCTGGAGACCAAAGACCCTAATTATATGAGCTATACATTGACCAAATAATTGTGAAAACTAAAATCATGTGCTCTTTATTTTGTAGAACTGGTTGACTGCCAATTTCTGGAGTATTTGTTGCAACTAGCCAATCACACAGTCTCTGGATTGAAAGGAAAAAATATGAGGATCCTTCCTGGTCCTGCTGGTACTCTTAAATATTTGGGAGAAGCAAAAAGACACAATGAAATTCAATGCACTTCCAGAATTTAAAAAAAAAATGTGTGGAAATATTTTCTGTTGACTCAGATCTGGCCAAAAAAAAAATATTTTCCTTGACATTTAAAGTGATGCATTCAAAACAGCTTAGGGCCAGATTTCTAAATTCTCGATATCCATTTGTGGGTCACAGAGCTTGAAAAAGTTAAACTATTTTCAGTTTATCAAAAGCATGTCCCATAGTGACAGCAATGACCACATTTTTCCGAGGTCAGCAGCTGACATGCTGATTTTGCCTTGAAAATCCTCTCTTAACTGTGGGAATCTGAAAATACTGGTGACTGTATGCTCCCCACAGGACATATTTGCTGAAGCTTCCAAGCAGAATTCAGTTTGAGGGATTTTTACGCATATAGCTTTGTAACTAGGCTGTGTCAAAAAGATTTCTAGAGCGTGTTGTGTTCACAGACAGCTTCATCAACAGCTACATTGGTGATGAGTAGACTTGATATCCTGTTTGGGTGTGCTTTTGCATTAGGACAACATATTTCTTGAGCGGAGTATGGCTAGACCTCTCTGTTCTCAAGTAGCTAAGAGAATTTTCAAGATGAGCATATTTTATGTGAACATCAAATAGTCAGCTGCCAAGTAACGACACTTCTGAAATTCCTCAAGCTTGTAACACATAGATTTGCAGGTAAAACCAGAATTTTCTTGGTAATATTAGATAAATAATATCTGACTTGAGCTCCTGAAAGCCACATTAATATCTTTTGCATGTAAATTATGTGATTTGATTCATTCTTAACACCTCAAATACAACCTTGTAATTCAAATGGATTTTTTAATATGTATTAATTTTAATGAATGACTGGGAGGTTTATTGGAGAGAGGGAGGTAAAGTGGCATCTCTGAAGGCTCACTGGCTAATAAAATTGCTATAAATAACCTTTGATCGTTTAAGACCCTACCACTAGATGACTTCTCTCATTGCTATCCAAGATGTTAAGGAACTGACTCCTGCAGAGGTTTGCTTTCAGCTGTTGGTAATGGTCCTGAACCTGAAATCCTCCACTAACAACAAATTCCTTTCAGTAGAGGTTGTAAGTAGTGTGTAGTTTTTGTAGTTTTGCAATGAAAGCTCATCTTATTTAAGCTGATGTAGACTGGCATTCATGCTTATGCTTAGGTATTGGTCACGGAAGGATGACTGAGATAAAAAAGTGTGCGCCCTTCCTCAGAGATTAAAATAGAGCAAAAATAGAGAAACTTGCGTATTGCTATCAGAGATTTCAAAAGTAATGCAACAAAAGGTGGGAGAATGCAAAAGCGAATCAGAGGTATATGGACTGGGAGACTTCTTTCTGCAATTGAATGTTGCTGAGAATGGCTATCAGTCTCTCTACATAAGCTCCAAACTCTTTTCTTCTTCTTTAAAATAGATGACTATCCTAGTTTGGTTTTTCAGAAAAAAAAAATAGATAAATGTTAATGCAAACAACAGTTTGCATTCTGTTACGTTAAGTTACAGTTTCCGTTCTGAAAGCATGCATTTGACACCAAGAAATTGATTTCATTGCCCAAAATAAAGCCAAAAATAAGAGGGCCAGGAGCAGGAATTATTCACTCCTAGGTCCTCAACATTTTAAGCAATCAACTAACTAATTTCACTCCTATTTTCTATATTCTTTATTTTAGATCGTTCTGCCAGACTGCAGTCTGGTCCTGTTTAGATTATGCATTTTTTTCGTATTGTATTCAATTGAATTCTTATTATACTCTGTGATTATTGTATTCTGTGATTTACATCTACTTCCAGTTATGTATATGTTTATACTTTCTTGAAAATGTAACTAAGCATATTAAATATTTGTGAATCTGTATATAAATGTGCATACATTCACATTTCTGTGCAAATACAAAACCTGGGAACTTCGAAGGGATCACAGCAGGTTCAATGTAAGTCAAATTAGGTTAAATCTATAGTATTAGTATGACATTAAGGTATTTAATCTTTGGAATTTTGCTAGTTTAAGCCCAGAGTCATGAAGCTCACTGTCTTTTTTGCTTGTAGTCTCAACTAATGAATTAGGTCTTGAGTGGGCTGCAGTATAGGAATCACCTGTGCTCACTGGAGATTATAAATTTAAAATTAGAGATATTTTTTACTAGTGAACAAATGTGAGCTGATTGGCAGCAACAGAGCATGTAAAGACTGGTCTGCAGTTTAGACACCATCTTAGTATAAACTGAGAGCTTAGTGGTCCAGACCTAAAGTTAGAAAACAGAGTCTTTGTATTCACACAGTTATATCTTGCTGAATGAGAGAGGGAAGATGTGAACCTGTTTTGCAGTCACCTTTGTGACAGCCTTGGCATTGAAACTTTGAAATGCACTGTTCCCCCTGGTCAATATGAACACTATATTTCCCAAGAAAGGTTTCAAGAGTATGTTTTCCCTGGTGTACCCAGTTAAATACCTTCCTTTGCATCTTGCTTTGTTGTGCACTGGGCTGCACACCAAATTGGCTGTATTTCAGTGCTGCCAAATGTGTACAGTTTGATAAGCATGTTGTAGCAAATCTTCAGGACGAAAAGCACTGTATAAACGTCAAGTTATTTACCCATTTTAAAGCATTTTATCCTGTAGAGCCCTAAATCCAGCACCATTTGCTAACACAAAATTAGCTTTTTAATACTGTAAGACCCTCCAATGCTAACACACATAGCAACATCCACATTGTTGCTGGTGGGGGGGCTGAAGGTTAATATGTCTAGAAGGTGAAGCTTCAGCAGTTCAAGTGCTTTATTCACACGGGATTTGGAATCACGTTAATAAGCCATACCAGGTCTCAGTTCAGCAGTTCTGTCACCCTGCCTTCTCTTACGAGCAGTACAGACCAAATATGCTCACATAAATATAGTTACCACTCACAGAAATCAGCAAGAACAGTAAGCATACAAGCAAGGGCAGAATAAGACTCTAAGTTTCTTACAGATAAAGTCAGCACAGTATAGGGCATCATTTCTGTCTATATATATTTGCTTCAGAGAAGATTTATTACTTCTTTGCTGGCAATTAGTTGTGGTTGCCTGAAAACTTGAAAAAATGGCAGAAAGCCTCCTTGTTTATTTTCAGCCTGGTGATGTATTACACACCTTGTGTTTTATCTTTGTTGGTGTTCCATCGTGAATTACTTTTTTTTGTCAGACTATTTCCTTCAGCTTTATGTTGCTTAAATTTGTCTTACTACTTTCAAAGTCCTTTTCTTAGAAGAAACAATCAATAGAAAGTGCTTTTAGCAGTGGCATGGCACAGTGGTTTACAGCAGTGTAGGTGCTGGGTGGTGTCAACACTGTTGACCTCCTATGTATTGGGATTTTGGTTAAGCAGCAGATATCATGTGGTGCTCCTTTAATATGTGTCTTTATGGTGCCTAGGCATGTCTGGAGCTAGGCTTTGTTAATATGTTTGCTTTAGATTCTGAAAGAAGACCTGAGAGAGAATCTTATTTACCATTTTTTTAAATGCTTCTCAGATAATATTTTTTCACATATAAAGCATTTCTATTAAGAAAAAGGAACACAAAAATAACGAGTATAAAAATATATTCTACCTTAACTGGATCTCTACTGTTATTGACAGCAGGGTGGGACATTACTGCTCATTCCTCATTTTGGTCCTGTGGATATAGTTCATATGTTAGAAAGCTTTGGAATACTCAGAAGTTTTTAAACTTCTGAGACCTAAGCTCCAGAGAGAATTGAGTATTAATTCAAAACTACCTACAAGTCATGGTTCAAGAAATACTTCCTTGCTTGTCAGTGTATTCATACCCATAAAGAAGTGGAGTTTGGCAGAGAAGAATGGGAGCCACAGCCACATCTGGTGAGATAATGGAGATTTCTGTCTTGGATGGGAGGCCTCTGCTCTGGGCTTTCTTCAGCTCTCATGGGCTTCAATCTGTAGTGCACCCAGCTGCCTGAGCTCTACCTCTGGCCATGCAGTTGTGTGCAGGGGAGGGAGTGTGGTACGCCCCTGGCTGGAATTGGACACTATACAGGTAGAAAGTAAAGGGCAAGGAAGAGAGGAGCTACAGGGAGCCTGGTTTTAGCAGTCTGCAAAGGATCTAGCATGAATGGGATCCTAGACCACGTCCTAAGGATAAGCGTTAGCTTTGCATAGCACTTGCTTGGAATGAAAAAGCAAACTACTCTCTCTTCTGCATCTTATTAGTTGCTTCTCCATAGCACATCTAGGCAGATTCTTGACTTTCATTGAGACACACCCAAGAAGACAGAGTTAGAAAAAAAGCTTGAACTAAGGTAAAACTTAATATAATACCTGATTTTAATTTGGTTTGTTTGATTAACTCTGATTTAGATCATGGCTTTCATTACCTGCCTTGGGAAACATTTAGGTATGCAGGCAGCAGAAGGAGGATGAGGGCAGCACCTTCACTGCTTACATGGAGTCTTTCCCAGCAACTGTTCAGTGTTGAAACTCAGGGAGACAGGAAACCTGTCTTTTCTCCACTCAATTCATCCTCTGCTATTACACTTCTCTTTTTTTTTTCTTTTATATAATTATAGCAGCTCTATATCTTTTGTCTTCCTTTAGAATTGTAACGTCTGACTGAAATTAGGAGACACCAGTCTCCAGACGCTTGAGAATTTCACAGGCCTAAGTTGAGTTGCAAGAGAGATAAATTTTAAAAAATATTGTTGTGGAAACACAGGATGTAGCGTTACTACACCAGATAGAATTTTTGTTTTGTAAGGAACATGCAGCTTGTCACAAAGCTGTGAGATAAAGCCTCACAAATTCTAGAGCCTTCATGCTTAATCTTTTTCGTTGCTGAAGTTTCCTAGGATTCATGTCTGCAGAGGCAAACAGCAGAAACAAAGAATGTGAAAGGTAACCGGGGAACTTCAGGGAGCTTCCATGATGAAAGATATAGTCTTTTTTTGGAACAAAATAAATGACAATAAATGCAAAAAAATATGACTACCTGAAGCCATCTTTTAAATACCTCTGAGAATCAGTGTAAAGTCATTTGGGAGATTTTTTTTTTAATTACTTAATATTATCTTTTTGCCTTTTTTACTTCCTGCCTAATGAAGATAGTTGGCTTCAGAAACTTTAGTAAGTGCATTCTGTACTGATACATGAGAATACAAAGAACTTGAAGGCATAAGGAAAAGGTACACTAATGAAATGCCTAATATAGATAAACACAGGAAGTGCTGTTTTGCATTTTGCCTGCTTATTTATTGTTCACAGAGACAAGTAAAGATCATCTTTTGCTAATGGCATTATAACCTTGGCTTCCTTCATATCAAAATGTTAAATATTGTAAAGAAATATTTCTGTGAGAGAAAGATTTTAATTATAATAAAATTTTATGTTTTCATTTTAGCACCAGTCTATTTTCTTTCCATACAGAAGTTCTCAGTAATTTATTCATGACCTTTAGCTGCTTTTAAGAAATGTAGATGGGGAATTATTGCTCTCCTTGCCATTGGAAGTGCCAAGGCAGGAATGCCTTGAAAAGCTTCAAGGGATTTTATTAATGAGATCCACTTCTCACATTAGAATAAAACAGCTGAAGCTGCTGATTTTGCTGATCCTGGTGTATATGTGGAGGATCAATGTTTAAGATCTCAGGGAGACTTTTGATCTAAGATAAACAAGTGGTCAGACATTATGATGAATAATCTGCTTTGTTAAGAATTAATTTTCAGCCCTGTGATTCTGACTTCCCTCTCCTTAAAAGCTGAGATAGTAAAAAAAAATGTCGCCTTCAAAGCCTGAGTAAGTAAAGAAAGAATGTCTGCCTATGTATTAATATATGGGTAGGAGTATATAGTGTATCTCCCCATGCATCTGTGACTTATGTTCAGAAATACAGATGTAAACTGTATTTCTCCCCAAAATACGTTCATCACAATGAACTAACACTGTACACACAAACTTCAAAGGAAGATTTAGAAAGTAGGCATCTGCACATTGTAAAAACTTCTAGGTAGCTTCTTTGTGACTAAGCAAAGCCTGACAGCCTCACAGGCTGACAAGGGTGACAAGCTCAGGAGGCCCATCTCCTTATGTGGTTTTTAGTTCCCATGCCATGTCCTACTCTGGGTAACTCCTCCATCCTCTAATGGGAGTAGGCTTGGAGACAAGGGGAAAAAGGGACAGGGAGAAAGAGATTGATGCCAAGTGGCTATGTGAATAGAGGCCGTGAGAGGAAGAAGACTGAGATGCCAGGTTTTCAGTTTATGGGCCAAGACTACCAGGGCAAGCAGTCAAGTCTTCAGAAATTTGAATTTACATGTGGTAAATTCTTCACCGTTTTCATAGGTGTTGAGAGCACTTCCACCAAGGTCTGCTACAGCTGTGCGCTTCCTACAACTGCAGGTCTTACCACATGTAGGTACTAGGGACACAGGAGCTGAAACACTGAGATTCAGATCCCTCAGCGTTCTCTGCAATCCAGACAGCATGCATCAGGAAACAACTTTAGTAAGGTATTAATTGGATATACCAGAGTGGGGTTATAAACCTTCTTTGAAATAATGAATTCAGATTAACGAGGCTAAGACTGAATCTGCACCCGCAAGAGTGGGAATGGCAGTGCAAGCCTGGCTGAAATTTGGAAGTGAACGTCCCAGAGAATGGTACTGGAACTTAAAAGGGAGAAAGAGATCAGTAAGGGCTAAGCAAAGCATATGCTGTATCTCAGACACTTTATGCTAGTGAACAATTGTGAAATATTGACAAAATGTGCGTGTTTCTCAGAGAGAATGACAGATTTGACAGACTCTTGTTTTATTTGGTTTCAGCAGGACATTCTGTCATGAGTCTGTGCTATCTAACCATTTTGATGACCTGTACCTCCTATGGACTATTTGAGTTCGTTAATTTAATATTTTATCTTTGGAGATTAAAGGAATTATTTTAATTATTATCAAATACAAGTTCAGATCTGTTTTTTAACCCATTCTAGAACTGGCAATCCTTTTTAGTATACCTAATTTAATAATTAATGCTTTTTGACATAGTCTGTGTGTTAGATTTTGTATAGACAAATGTAGTTAACCTGCCTTTTACTTATTTATTCTTATTCTTTATCTGCTTACTACTCTACAGTAAAATAATGTTTCAGAAACCTCTTCTTCAACTCATCTCAAATTTCATAGAAAAATTTACTTTGATCCCAGATATAATTTACCACTGGAAGAATAATGTCCTTTTAAGCAGGATTAATTTAGACTTATGATGAACTCAGCTGTAACCTTTTTTTGAGGAATGACTCTTATTGGCATGTTCTGGTAGAGGTCATGAGAAACTCATGTCCTCTTTCTTTTCTAATGACTAAATGATATGCTCCTTGCAAGAAGTAGAAATAATTTTTCTGGTATAGTGTCCTGTGGCTAAAGTAGAGTTTTATCCTTTTATCAACATAAGGTGTGATACAATGGAACTGAAGCATAAGGTTTTGATCTCAGCAGTATAAATTAATAAATGTACTGTAGAAAGACATTTATCATTATGTGCTTTATTCCTTAAAAATGTGTATGGCTTCTCTCCATTTATGAATGCTTTTCACAACAGGATTACCTGCCCATCTTTGCTATTGGTAAGAAATATTTCAGCTCTTCTGAGGAAATTCTTAATATTGTAACAAGTTCTTGAACAGCATCAGGCCCATATGATGCATCATATCACTAAATTCTAGATCTACTTGCAAAATTTGGTTGGAGCTTCCAGATTGTGATACTTGCTAGGTGTGCTCAAATTTAAACATAGAGCTCTGAATCATTTTTACACAGTCAGTTTTACTGTGTAAACCAGTAAGCATTTAACATTAGATGCCTGGTATTTAGCATTAGAAGACCTGATGACTAGTTATTGGGCAAATACGTCCTATTTTGGTTTAAATTTTACGTATTAGGGCCTGCCTAAAGAAGGTAATAGTACAAAAATCAGTATCTACCAAAGTGAATGGAGAGAGAGAGCACAGGGAAGTCTGCAGATGGGAAGGAGGAAATTGGAACAAAGGATAAAAATGAAAATGAAGAAGTGTACTAAGATCTTTCTAGGAGCACTGAGCTGTCAGGACAGGGCTAGTTCTGGCAAGGGATGGGGTTGAGTGTTTTGAATGATGAATTATTAAGGGCAGAGACAGAAAAGTATGTGGGATCTGGAAGGAAAAATAGAGAAAACAGGGATGGGTAAACGGGAAGTGTTCAACATGGCTGAGAGAAAATTAAATGATTTTAAATGTGTTAGTTTAGATATGAAAAATAACACCTCTGTGGTCAAAGGCTTCTCAGCAGGAAAAAGTACCCTCTGCAGAGCACTCAGTATGCTTCCTCTATTAGGATGGCTGATTCAACTCACTCTGTTCCTTAGTACATTATGTGGTATAGATAGGCTAAAATTCAATGTCTGAATGAGCATGCTAAGGTTGGTTGAGGAAAGAAACTTGAAACTGAGTTGATAGGCTCATACAGGTTCAGTTTAGTCAAAAAGCAGGTCTGAGAAAATGAGCAAAGCTGAGAAAGAAATAGAAGTGGGAGAAGAACAGATTGGAAGAAGAGAGCAAAGGTCAGACCTGTTCCCCAGATGGTCCATGCCTTGGGAAGGCCACGAGAGTTCATCAACACAGTAATTCTTCTGTAAATGTCTCTAAAAACCCCAGCAGATTCTGGACTGATGTTTCAATTGGTGGTGATCCAATGCTCACCTGCCCTCTACTGTTGCTACTTACCTTGCTACCTCAGGTAGAAAAACTATGTGGTGGATCTAAAAGCTCCCCAAATACCTAATGTTGGAATGCTGGTGTAAAACAAATACAAAAAAAACCCAAAACCAAATCAAATAATGGGGGTTGTTTTTTTGCTGTGCTGTTAAAATCAAATTAGACAACTAAGAAAAAATAATGCAGAAATAGCTTAAAAGGACACAACCAAAGTAATGAAAGCAGAGCTTAATGTTTGGAAATGACATTGCTCTGAATGCTTCTGCAACTTCAGCATCTTCCCCTTCTAACATACTTGTAAGGTTTTTTCTCTTGTTTACACTTCAAACAAAGAGCAGGATGAGCCTGCTCTAGGAATTCATCAATACTGAGAAATGAAAGTATGTTTTTAATCTGACTTCTGCCTCACTTGGTGCAAAAGCTGGAAAGTGTACTCTTTAAGTAGGCAAAGGACTGCAGAAGAAAAGGGATCATTTCAGGCTAGAAGTAGTTGCTACTCGCTCTGAGAAATTGTGTTCTAAGCCTACCACTGACACCAAGTTCCTATCTTATGCCTGACAGGTCATTAAAGCAGACTTTTCCTAGGTGTGATTTCACGTTCCTCATTTTTAAGATTCCTAACGTAAGATCCAGATTTGCTGGTGTGAAGCTTGTCCTCTTACTCGGAAAACAAGCTTCAGTGCTGCGTGTGCTCAGAACCTTGCAAATCAGGTTCTGAGTGTCTCATTTTGGAAATAATGAATGCCTTGACCTTAATCTCTCTATGCTACAGTTGTAGTAGCCAGTAGTGTAAAGGCTGTTGTGAGAATAAATTAGTGAGCTTTTTGGAAAATCACATGAAGTGTGGACAGAAGCACTAGCAAAGTAGCTGAGAAAATTAATAGCTCAGGTAAGAAATTAATAACTGTCTTTAGAGCATGATGTCAATAGTATGCTGTAAGTAAGGCATGGAGCCACATGTTGAACAACAAAGAGAAAACAAAATATTGAATTATTACCTAATTAAGTGTGTACAGTTCATCAGGGACCTTGAATAAGGTAGAGATTATGCAAAAAAACTGCCCAGGATACAAAGATATAATCATACTGTATATGCAAAAGGGGCTACGTAAAAGTTGCACAGTCAGCCTCTGGAGTAGTTTTACATTTGAGTACTCAACATTACAACCATTTTAACGTTCTTTGATTAGAATTTTGTTTCATAAAAACTCATGTGCACATAAATCTGTGTGTACTTCTGCACAAATGTTTATTACACAGATTCTAATTGGGTGATTACCTTCTGTTTCTGTAACAAACTAGATTTTTCCTACTCATGCTTTAGTTTTAGTAGACCCTAGAGGCTTAATCCAGGCTTGAATTTTACTATTTAAGTATGATTATAACAGTCTTTTCACCACAAGTGTTAACACTATTATAAATTATTTGGGGTTAGCACTCAATGTGTTTTGTGAGTTTGCAGTTTTGTCAAGTTTCTTAATGAAATAACTCAAATTTCGTAGTGTTTTTACTGTTAGGGCCTTATTCTGCAACTGCTGGTAACATTCTGCACACCAGATGACCTTTCTTGGACATTTTGAAGTCTTTAGTTTATAGGTCATTATCATTATTCTTTGCCCTCCTGCCCACCAAACTTGTACAGGTTAAAAAATTGAGCTGGGAGATGTCAAGGTAAACCTACATGCCGTGTTTGTGTGTGCCAAAAAAGTGATTTACATGAAATACAGACTGATTCTAAAAGCCACACCATAGGATTTGAATATAGATTGTCTTGCAGCAGAACAGCAGCTGTCTTCAGTTTGAAATAGAGTCAAACAATAGAAACAGAATGTTGTTTTTCTGTTTGTGTGACTTGGGGATGTTAGTCTGTCTTTTACCTTTTTAAGAGAAGTAGAGATAGGAAAAGCTTGACTTATGCAAGTAATGCAGGAGAAAGTGTGAGCACCACTGTTACAGGAAGTAATTTAGAATTGAAAAAAAAAAGAAATCTTTAAATTGCTGCTTCTGAAGGAGGACTTAGCCAAGAGAAAGGAGCATCTTGTCCATATTTTGAAAACATCGCAATCCCATCTTTTGCCAACTAGTCATAACTGCACAGCCTGTCAGAAATGCATGTAGGTTTTCCATCTAAGTCAGTGAAAGGTTAGCAATTGGTGTTTCCATACATTTTCATTCCCACTGTAAGCGCGTCAACCAAGTGCACCTTATAAAAATGTATAATAGCAGTACAATGCTTTGATTTATAGAAATTGACAAAATCCCTTGCAGTGACTGCAATCTCTTCTTGACACAGGTTCTGAAGAACCTGGAAAGCTATTCTGTCTATAATTGTAACAAACTGAAATTTCTATTTTGCAGAGTATTCTGCAGAGTCTAAATTGGCAAGCTTCAAAGGCAGAAAATTGAAATTAAAATAAAAATTAAAAAAAACATAATAAACCTTAAAAAATACATTTTGCTGTAACATAAAAATATGTTTCTTAAACACGAAGCTCATTCTGAATCCCAATGTGTTCCAATTCCAAAATGAAATTTTATCCAAAAGTGTACACCACTGTAATAAGTTTCAATATTGATGATGTGCCTCTCTGTGTAGGTTTTCCAAAATTGAAGATAACTTGTGATGGAAAATTGTTCTGTCAAAAATATTCTAATCTGTTCAGGTTGTACCACCCTTTTATCTAAGCCATATGAATAAATGTATTTCTTTGATATGGAAATTCATTTCTGACTAGGAATAGGAAGTATCTTTCTGAGCATACAATGCTTTCATTAAAAGTTATCCAAGTTTAGCAGTTGTGCATTTTGATGTACTTTTTTACATTTTCTCAGTCCTATCAAATTGTATGACAAGGTTATAAGATAAAAATATATATGAGGTCCCATTTTAGTGACAAACGTTCAATTTTCTTGTAAAATGAATGGATTGTAGTGAAGTAGAAATATATAGAAATTATTTTTCTTTGTGTTTTTTTTTACAGTTCATTCTCATTTCTAATAAAGGCTAAGAAAAAAAAAAAAAAGATATAAATATAAATTCTGGATTCCTGAGAGCAGAAGCACCATTCACCATTTCAAGATTCACAAGACAAGGAGAATCCAAAAGTGGTAGGCTCCACCCAGCCTTGAAGTCTTGAGTTTGTTTGAAAGTGTTTACTTCAGGGCTCCTGCATTCCCCAGATCTTCTTGGCTTTTTAGCTAGATGATAGGATAAGTGAGAGCTTTTGAGATGGCTCTTAGCATCTCAACCCATGTCTCCTTCTCTGCCTACTACAGTGCAAGGCCTGGAAGCTGAAGATATTCAGATGAATATCTGAAGCTGGCAAGTGGATTAGGAAAATATGGGTTTTCCTGTAAACTGACAGAAAATGAACAATCCCTTTGAAACACAGTTTCAGTGAACCGGTATTCTCATACAGAAGAACATAGAACGTAGAACTTTCTTCTGTGGCACAGCTGTTTTGGCAAAGGTGTCTGCTGGAGCCCTTTTTTACAGCAGGAGAGCTACAACTAACCAAATGTCTCAGTGCTCCAACTTTATCTCCTTGGCACTGTCAGATGTGACTGAGAAGAAAAAAAAGGACCATTTTCAGAATGCACAATATTGAAAACCAACACTGGCTGGAAAAGACCTATAGAGAGGCATGACAGTGCCAGATGAGTTGTTATTCTAGTGATTGACATACGTCGTAGCTGACAAGTGAAAGTTAGGGCTCACTGGGAGGCGTAATTTGAGCTAACCATACACACTGCCAAGTTCTAACTGAGCTGTAAAGATCTGACATTGTCAGAGATTGTTCAATGGCTACATCAAGAATTGGAAAAGCAAACAAAGTGTTGGGATGTTTAAACAGAGAGATAGAAAATAGTGCTATGTTACACATAAGTCTATTATAACCATTCAGCTGGAATACAACATTCAGTTCTGGTCAAAAAAGATAATTCAGAAAATAGAGCAGACATATGAAGGGAGGGTGAGTAGAAAGACTTTCATATAGACTCAACATAATATTTTGATTTAGAAAGGAATGAAGAGAAGAAATGATAAAATTTGTCAGTAGATAAACATGAGGACGATAAAGCATGCTCTCATACTTAGGTTTTATCATTGT
>VZZY01006911.1:32942-58389 GCA_013400335.1 Eurystomus gularis | reverse complement strand
GGATACCTGAAAGAAAATAAAGAACAAAACCGCATTTTTGTAAAATACAAATTTTGTAAGCACAGACTGCATGTGAATCTCATTTTCATAGGCAGGAGACAATTGAGGCCAAGATCTTAATACAGTTTTTAAATTAATTAGACATTTGCATGCTTCTTTTTACCTGATATTATATCAAATAAATATTTTGTAAGCAATATGCCTTTCAGGCTTAAGACTTAAGAAGAAACATCCCCAATAGGCAGATTATTCCATAACTGTTCATTACTTTCCCCAAGGCATCTTGTCATGCTCTCTGTTTGAGACAGGCTACTGGAATAAGCCAGTGTTACAACTTGTTAATAAAAGTACACTGCAGTATTTTGAATGCAGTGTTTTTAATGACATTAGGACTGTCTGTGTTTAAGCACTTTTCAGACATTGTGACTTAAGCTTTGAAAAACATACAGACATTCCTATAAAAAATTGCCTTGCCTCCTATCAAAGATTATTTTCTGCTTTAGCTAATTCTCTGTGTATCAGTGAAACAGATAACAGAGAATACAGAAAACAAGCAAAAGCTTTATCAGCCAAAGGAAATATAAGTCAATATACAGTACAATGACTGGCTTGACTTTGTAGTCCTTCCCATGTATGAATTGTCTCCAACTCAAAATTAATGTTGAACTCTAAAAAAGGCTCTTACAAATGACCTTTTCTTTTATAAAATATTTAAAAGGTTGTTGTTTTAGCACTTCTTTTTCTTTAAAATTAGTCTGGGAAAATAAAAATATTATTCACCTGAAACATCAAGGAAACCAAAACATTCAGAAACATCATGAAGCATTTAAGATACTTATGATTAATTAACTAATCTATTAATGAGAGACTATTAGAAATATTTGAAGTGTACTTAATTAATAGATTTTGTGGTCCCTTGTTTTTTCGGTGTTGTTTACCATTTCAAACTGTGAAATCAAAGACGTGCAAGCTTCTTACACTTTGCACATTGAATCATGAACATGCTTATGTGGACTGCTACAGAAAAGCATAAACTGCTGTGGTCTGAGGCCCTTCACAGCAATAATCTCTCATGTTACAGGTCTGTAATGAGGAAAATAAGATCTTTACCTTGTTCATGCCTCAGTAAATACTAGGTATAATAAATAAAATTTGGAATGAAGCCCTAACTTCCTGAAATTAGTTGTGACAGTTTTGTTGGTCACTTCAGTGGGATCAAAATTAGAGCAGAGGTACTTTAACCTATTAGACTCTTGTCTCTAGTAACAACCAGCTGTAAATGGATATAAAGTCCACAAAGAAGATTGTCATAGCAGTTCTCTGGAATATTATCAGCCACAAAGTTTAAGATGTTACCTTTGCATTTACGAGCTCTGATAGTCCTTTTCCTTTAACCTGTCCAGTCTCCCCTTACATTAATCTAAATTTTTGTCATCCATATAATCCTAGAGTATTTCCACAGCTTAACTACACATTGCATCAACATCTCCCTTGGATTGCTCCCTCCTGGAATTCATTTTGTATGCTGTAGATCTTGTTTTCAAGAAGATGGTGAATTTCTAGTACAGTACAACATAAAGCAAATTAAACATCTCACTCTTGCTTTTCTCTAATAGGGACAGACCAATGTGTAGTTCTGAAAGGAAAGATACTAGCTGTCCCACTGAGTTTTAAGCTGAAATTGTCACTGCAATAGAGAATTTTGTCCTATTATTGGTGATATGATGGGACCATGGAAATTCCTTTTATTAGAAAGAAAAAAGTCTTAAAGCCTCTAAACTACTTGTTTTAATAATAATGCAGAGCTTTTCTTTAGGGAGAAATGATAAAAAGCATAGTACATTTATTGAATTGCATTGAGTATGGGCAGGAGTTCTGCTGCACCCAGGCCACTTGTTCCTGGTTTGCTGTGGGTAGCTTCTCTGTCAACATCCTGGTTCTTGCTGTTTGCTTTCCTGGAAGACTCTAATCTTCCTGAAGTTTTACAGGGGTCAGACAGTGTTCTCTTTCACATTTCATGTTGGTAGCCAAAAAAGAGAATAAATTTAAGTATTAAAACACCTTAGATCAGCACCTTTAATATCAAGGTGTTTGTGGTCAGTTGATACCTTGTACTAGCATAAGCAGATCACTAGCTGTGGGACCATGGTGGAGGGTGATAGGACAGTGGGAAAGGGAAAGAACAGGCTTGGGAGAAAATTAAACTGCAGTGAAAGTTCTCCAATGTGTAAGAAATAGCTAAAGGTGCCATACCATAATATTACGGGAGACCAATATGAACTGGATACATATATCCACCCATGCAGAATTCATAAGATGATGTGGTGTTTAGGACTTGAATGTTTTCTCTCAAAATTAGTGGGAGTACTTCCACCGACTTTAATGAAAATTAAATGAAGCTGCCTTTCAGCCTTGTGGTTAAGAAGCAGCCTAGTTTTCAGGCACATGAGTAATTGACTTCAGGGGGACCTGGTACATGTGTAAGTACCTTAGTGAATTGAGACTATATTGGCTGTTACACTGTCTGTTAGGACTAACTAGAAAGCAAAGACCATAAAATGTAATGGAAATAGCAATATGAAAGTAGCAGACTTTAATGTCACTAATTTTTTTGCTAATCATGCTACATTTGATTTCTTCATTTCCATTCATGAAAATATTCCTTAAAATTCTGCCTTCTTGTACTCAAATATGTTGTGAAAAGGGTAGTATTATTCTGTGAGAATTAAACATGCTCTTAAAGTCCAAAAGGAAGCATGTTTCAAAACCAGAACACTTACAAATGATATAGAACCCAGTCCTTACTACCCTAAAAAGGTAAATGCTGGGTTTTATATCAGGTTGGTTTGAACTGGTAAGAAATGTTAGAATAGATATACTTCAATAAAAGTTAGCACAGGGAGTGGGTGATATGTTGTTTAGCACCTGTTTTTATGTTGCCTGCATTCAATTCTGTTGTAACTAAACAGTGTAATACTGTAACTGTAATTATTTTAAAAGGCATATTTGCAGTTACGATTCATTCTTTTACATACAAAACTGTTATTGAAAAATGAAAGGGAAGAAATAAACTCTTTATGGCTTTAAATTAAAAATACCAGCTAATATGATAGAGAAATTTATAGTTGTCAAAAAATTTAAAGATTTTTCTTTTTATTTTGTTGGTCTTAGGTTGATTAAAAGTCTCAACTTATCAGTGCTAATAGTAGCAACTAAATTTAAGACAGTAAGCGTGATTCTATTATTTTGTCCTTTTTTATTAAGATTTTTTTTTTCTTATTGGAAATACTTATGCTAGTTAATTTAAAACGTTGGGACAAGAGGTCTTTCTCTTATCCTGTTCAACTCTTACTGGCCAGAGCTTTTAAACATTTCATCATAGCTGGGAAGCCTTCAGCTACCGGAAGTCAACAATTTCTATTTTGTTTTTTTTTTCTCTCTGTCAGTGCATGCTGGTGTATTAGTTTGAATGCTCTAGTTGTGCTTGTACCTGATCCTGTGTTGTATAAAATTTGAAGAATACAACAATGACATAAGCCCTTATCATAAATAAGTTTCTAAGAAATAGATGTTGTATAAAGGGGAGTTCACCCATCGTTTATTCAGTTTAAAGTAAAATTTCCATTGACTTTAACTTTCTATAGGTTTTTAACTGTAGGTGGTGTAAATTTCTGAGAGTTATTTTACAAAAAGCTTGGAACTAACATGTTTGTTATTAATAACAGTTTTATATTGTTTTAACTTTCCATAGGTTTTTAACTGTAGGTGGTGTAAATTTCTGAGAGGTATTTTAGGAAAAGCCTGGAATTAACATGTTTATTGTTGATAACAGTTTTATATTGTTAGCTAACCATCTGAGCATCCAATTAGACACTAGAGCAATCATTTGGTTTGCGCTTCTTTACTTGCTCTGCTAGTTATAAAAGCTAATTACTTGGAAGTGAAAATATACAGCTCACATGGGTAGCACAAGCAATTGTTTAACTAGCCATGTTATTCTTTCTATTCTGATGCTTTGTATTCGGAAGTCTCTTACTCTACAAAGAACCTCATGTACAGTGCGTAAGGGTTTCCTTGGCTTTGTGCACTCTGTGTGACCAAATCTGCAAAAGCAAAACAAAGATAAAAGCTTTTTTCTCCTGAGCACTTTGTGTTCATGGAGACTAATAGCCAATTAAGAAAAAAGGAAATATTTGATGGTTAAAATCCAGTAATATTATCTGTCCCAGGTCAATTTGACATTTAATATGTTGTTTCCTCTTCAGCAATTTTACTACAAGGGGCAATTTAAGCATTTAAAGAGAGGGACTGAACTGTTTCTGTCTTGTATAGTTGTATTTTTTGGCATAGGTAGTGTTTTACCATTACAGCACTGATGTTTATTTATGTATATAGATGTTCCATAAAGAAGATTCATTTGTATAGAAAGGGCTTTATTAAGACTGGTAATGACTTCCTGAAGAATTATTATTATTTTAAATAATTTAAGGCTATTGAATTGTTCCAGAACTATGAGTAAAAAAGGGGAGAAAGCAGTTATACCTTTTTATATGTGCATATCTTTTGGTAGATTAATGCAGGGTTATTGAATAGCTGTATAAATTCAATATGAATACCTAAGCTGTCAGACACATATCTAATTTGTCAGCAACAGTAATGATGTAGACTTGTGAACAATCAATAACTACTAAAAGTTTTGGTTTTTTTTTTGATAGCCCTATGTGATGAAAGGGAAAAATAATTGTCAGTAATTTATGATTATTTGTAACAATTAAATAATTACTTCAGACTGTTCCTGACATTATCTTTTTTTTAAAAAAATGTTATATATGAATAGAAGTAACTTTTCAAAGCAAAAGAAGTAGATGGTAACCATTGGATTAGAATTAATAGCTGTAGTTAGTGGTTACCAAAACCTGATCATTTTGCAGTTCTTAAATCTGCAGGCATCTTCACTTGATCTGGTATTACTGGTGCAGACCATCTTTTATAGCTAACGACTGGCAAAGAGAAACCATCTCTTTACTGAGTTCCTCTCCCTTTCAACTTGTAAATACATAGTAAATACAAAACTGAGCTGAGCTCTTTATCCAGTTGAAACAGTGAATGTACCACTTTAAGTACACATCACTGGCATTTAAGGCATTCATTAGGTCTTGATAAATAACTGTTTTTATCTGTTAGGTATGGAAAAATCACTGTTTTTTAAATCTTATTTATAGCTCACCAAGAAAGTGTTTGTCAAATGGAGTCTTCCTTTGGTTCAGTGATAATCCAGACAAGACATAACATGGCTTTTTTTGTTAGCATATTATTTTGATTGTTTGTTTTCAAAAAGCAATTATAGCTTATCATGATTAAAAAAAAAATGTAATCACTAACAGTATAAAAGTACCATTAGACACAAGACATGTAGACAGGATACTTTCTTGAAATCCCTCCCTGAAATATCCATCATCTCCATTAACTTTTGTAGATTCTGGAAATATTCTTCAACTCCTATTCCCTTAATAGACTATAATTACTAAGTGATTGCAAAATTTAAGATGTGTATTTTGTCCTGTGCATAGGCAGAAATATATCTATTGATGTTTAGTTATGGGCCTAGAATTCCCTGGTCACTACCTCCCATACAGACAAGGTTGTGACCTCCTACCTTGTTCTAGTATTCAACATTCTCAGTCATCCCTAAAAATGTTCCCTATCTTAAATCAGATTCCTAGTTCTGCCTCTCCTCAGGCTTTCTTGCAGAGTCAAAATGTTTTTTAATTGGTTAAAATCCTCATGGTTCCTGTTTGCATTGCAAAAAATGTTGCCTGTGAAGTTCCCTGCTTTAATAGTTCAGGTCTGGTTTACAAAAGCACCTCTGCTGTTTCTCATTACAGACAGAAAAAGACAATGTACTCATCTAAATCTCTGTAAATATGATGATTAAGTAATTCATATATATAATCCATGAGTTAGTAATGCTGGCTTCAGTCCTGCAAATACAGATGTCTTTTCAGATGTGTGCCTTTTGTTTGTTATGCCTCAATGATTGCATTCGTGTTGCAAAATATTTCTTCATCCTGGGACACTGAAAAAGACTCAGTGCTTCTGCCTTATTTTCTATCCAGTATAAATGAATTATTTTGAGCATCTTCTTTTGATTCTGTCACTTGTCCTTACTAATAGTGAGTTACGAGAGCAGAGCCTGGGAACAAGACATTTGCAGCCTCCCTGTCTTACCTACCTGGTACAACGGGTGTTTACACGTTCCCTTATAAATAACTTCTCTTGATAAAGTGAGGCTGACAAAGATTTTGTGTCTCTTTGGATTTTTAAGGACGCATTCTCATGCACACTCAGTGTTAGTCAATGTCTTTGTGAGATGCAGAATGGCTCATGGTACTGTTTCTCCCCATACTAAAGAAAATCCTTGCCACAAGAGCAATGGAGAGAACACATTCAGTTCTAGCAAGAGCTAGAGGGCTCTTGCAGGTCCTGGTTAGCATGTCCCAAGGAAAGAGTGTTAACACACTAATGGTTTTTGTGAGCCTGCTGATAATGAGTAGTGTAAGCTCTACCTGGAAAAAATTCCTTTCTCCTACCCAGGTTTGTACACAGGTCAACCACAGCTTTATGCCAAGCCCACAGCCCCCTAGAGGACAGTGATGATTAACAGGCAGACTGTCTTTCATTTCCTCTGGGGTGCTGAATGTTTTGCTCTAGTTAGGGAACAGAAGCTTAACACAAAGCAGTAACATTTATATATGTTTTTATATATATTTTGTCAGTATGTGATCAAAACCTACATTCTAAGTCATGCATCAGCAGCCAATTGTACCAGGTAGCACATAAACGCAGCCTGAAAATATTGCCCTTGCTCAAAGACGGTGTAAGACAAGAGATGGTAGTTTGCCACAGACAGATGGGGAAGTGGGTTGAAACAAGGAGACAGAACTGCTCAGCTGAAGGAGCAGCATCACCAGTCTACCAGTGACTTAATCACTGTCAGGCAGCAGAAAGTTTCAAGGAGGGATTTAAGGAGGTTAGAGAGGAGACTCTGTGGATGCTTACAGGGAATTCCTATTAGACATTATAGGCAACTTTGAAGACTTTGTACATTTGAAAATATAGCTAGTAGCAATGCAAGTGTCATAATTTGATTAGGGACAGAAACTGTGACAAATGAAAAAAATACCCAGGAAAGGAATGGTATATATAGGGCTTTGAAACCTGAATGAAGAAAAGTCAGTTAAAGTTTATGTTTAAATGGGCTGCATAGTGGTGGTATGATCAGTGCAGTGCCTTGGGAAAGTGATCCTTGCAAAAACAGTAGGTATGGGAAGGATTCAGTTGGACTGCAGTTGGCTTTGTTAAAGCAAGACTTTAGTGCCTTGCTGGATAGCTCTTTATTGCTGTGAAAAGGTTTTCTGCTAAATCATGTGTGAAGTGTAGAAAAAAATCTGCATACAGTTCTTTTTTTGTACAAGTGCCATTCAAATAACTGTTCTTATTTCTCTTTTCTTTCAAATCAAACATCAGTTATTTTCTTGTGTTACTTTAAAACCATCAAATTAATGTATCTAGGTTTTTCCCTCATATTTGTACTACATTATGGCTAAGGTTATAACATCCAGCTATTCCTACAAGATCATCAAGAATAACTTCACAGAGCTATTTTCCACATACTTTATAGAAGTAGTTTTCTGGCATATCACTTTCCATTGCGGTATGATTCTCTGATTAAGGTAAAGCATTTGTATTGAATTTAGCAAATTGTTTTGACTAAAAGGTTTTCAAGAAGTGAAAACATCAAAATAATAATCCCTCCAGATGTCTAGGACAAAGAATTCCCATTTCTCATCTCAAAATACTTTTTCTCTGAAGCTAATCTTTATTTCTCAAGTATTTAACCAAAAAAAAAGTGAGTTTCAGATTAAATGGAATGAGATGTTTTCTTGACCCGAAGCACTTTTGCTGTGTTTTTTTTTTTTAATTCTAACAAATTTATTTTTTTAGCTTAAGCTATATGTATATACTGCATTTTGGATGACCTAGAGGTTGTCTAAAGCACCTGTATATCAACTGCTCATTTGTATCTTTTTGTCTGTTTATTATGAGAACTCTTATGCTACCCTAAACAATAAAAGTGCTTCATAATTTTCAATCTTTAGTTCACGACCATATGAGATATATATAAGCCAAAATCATCAATGGAAAAAAGTGTAAATTTATTACAGGACTACATTTTTAAGTATGAAATGTATTTAAGAAAATCTGGTGAGGATCCAAAAATCTATTTTTATAGGAGTTATAGGATTTTGTAAATGGTATGAAAAAATTGAAGCTGTGTAGACGTGAATACTACTTCACATGTGTAGCCCACATGCTATTAATAACTATGCAAAAAACGTGTCCTTCATGATGTGAGTCCACCTCACAGCTCTGCAACAACACAATAAGCACTGCTCTCCTTTGTTTTCAAATCATCCACAGTAACTGCAAATTATTCTCTTTGCCAAATGCTGAATTGCTGCAAAATCTCTTTGGAATAGTGGCATCACCCTCTTTGTTATTTTTTGCTATCTGTGAAGATGGTTCTGCTTTTTCTAAGGAGTGCACATGTGTAGAGCTAATGCAGTAGGAATAAGAAATGCCATGTCTGATTCATTAGTTGCAATTACTTATCATTATTCATTATTTATTTTGATTTATAATGGATAAAAAGAACCTACCCAGGGCCATTTTAGCATGAATGATAAATGGAGTCTTGTAAAACGATTAAACTGGCAACTACTGCTTGTCTCTTAAGTGGACATTAATTAATGTAAGATTGAGAAAATTCCAACCAATACTTGCTTCAGTCTTTTTATGCAACTCTAATTACAAAATCTGGGCAGTCTTTCCCAAAGCTAGGAAACTTCTGGAAAATTTTTAGCAAATGGTGAAGAAACAAATTAAGGTCTTCTGTAGAATTAGTGACTTTTAGCCAATAAAACTTACTCCTAGGTGTGAGCTCTCAATTTGGTCCAGAGTCTGCTGGGCATTAAAAACTTGTCAGGGAGAAGTTTAAGTGAAAAATGCTTATGTTCTTGCTCAGGGCATTTGTCAGAAGATCTAGAAACTCTTCTACAAGATGGAAATGGTCTTTCATGCTACTAATGTAGTACAGCTACACTTTGAATAATACAAATTCTGCACCAAGAACAGGAAAGGACGGCAGCTGTTAGGATATCAGGACACTGTTACATACCATATTATAGAATACCAATATGTTAAATGTTTCCTAAAGCAGTTATATTGAAAAAATCCATATATATACACATATATGTGCTATTATTGTCAAAATCCTACATCAGAATTATACTGGAAATGGAAAATATGTCTTTAGTTCTCATATTTTGACTGATTCTATTGCTGATGAGCATTTAGATGCTACAGTATTTCAATTTCTCTCTGCTTAATAATGGTATTAACTTTGCTATCCTTTGTAAAAGGAAATCTTGGTGCCTAGGAAAGCCTAGCAAATATAAAAATAAGCAAACAATTGTGCTTGCAGACACTGAGAAAGCAATTCTAAATATCTTTGATTCAAATATTAAAAGTTTAATTTACCTGTCATTATGCAAGCATTCTTTCTCTCTTAGGAGCAAGAATAATTTTTTGAGAAGGGCTGTCTACCTGTCCTGTGCTAGGCATATCCTTATGATATGCTTAAAGGAAATTAGCTGTCTATTGTTGGTTGCACTGATTTGCAAGTGCAGTTCTCTGTATTGTGACTCTCAGTATGTATAATTGTGAAGCAGGATTTATCCTTGGCAGATGGTTTCCAATGAAGTCAGGCCTCAGTATTTTGTGAAATTGTAAGAATTGGAGGTCTTCATGTTTGTGCCCTGAAGAGAGAAAACTTTTTCACTTTCCTTTGGAAAGTTCTGCACCATGGAGTCAGTATAGTTATACGTAACAGGACTGTGTTGGGTTTTTTTTGTTCAGTAAATCTTGCAAGGGATGACATAGCCCCCAGTGCCTCCCTGAGTCTTTCTATTGCCCGATGTGGTCTTCAGATAAGAACTGTAGGAGCACTTCTCTGTTCATGGGAACACCAGGCATCCTCTGACAGTCATACAACAAAAACTGGTGTCTTGTTAATCAATTATCTGTCAATCTATACACATCACCTATACGACAGGTCATTGAAAGGTTTCCACTCAGCCACCTAGGAAGGTGGTATGTGTAAGCATGCTAGTGAGTAAATGTAGGTATAGTACTAGTTGTTCTATCAGCTGTAGAGCTAATGAGAGTGTCTGGTTTCCTGCAGACTTTTGTCCTCTAATCTCTCAGATCTGTCTTCCATGGCAATAACATCTGTTCCTTCCTGGGTCTGTCTGTGACACCCCTGCAGATAAAGCATTTTGTCATTAATCTGCAACTAGATATGTGTAGACTGCCTTGCCCAGCTGCCTTCAGATGGGGTGTGTAGCTGTTGTATTCTGCCTACCTTCCTCTCAGGAAATTGTATCTGAGGATGTAGCTGTGTCCACAGTTACCTGTTCACATTCCTTCCACAATTGACAGTGCCATGTACTTCCATGCTAGTCTTATATTTCCACTTTGGGCAGTTGTTTTGTACCAGTACCTAAAATCTCCATCCAAGACAGCTAGAAGCAGTACAAACTAAAAGCCAACACTCAGAGTAGCTCTACCTCCCTAGGTGCTGTTTGAGGAGCTGAATAGGAGGGAGGCATTCCTCCAAATCAAGGCTCTTTTGGAAACAGGGAAAGAAAGGAAACAGAAACAGTTACCTGTTCACCTCTCTTTTTTCTGGTCTGTAACATCTTTAAGGAAGTCAAATCCTCTTTGAGCCTTCTACCCTTTTGCTAAATGTACCTGAAATCGTCCCACTGGCTTGAAAGTTGTTTGAGGGATGACAGGGAAAGACAAGAAGAAAGCATAAACATTCTGTCTTGAGATATTTTTAAATTAAACCTATTTCATAAAAGTCTAACTTTAAATATATATTTGAAATATCTTAATCTTATTGGATAAAATGAGGTAATATTTATATAACGGGTAAAAGGAAAATAATCTGTGTTCAGCACATTCACAAATATGTGTTGCATCCGTTGTATACTATTTAGTCTGCATTCTTCATCATATTAATCCTATAAGTAAATTTATGAAGCTTATTTTCCCAGCAAGAGTAACGCAGTATTTGAATTTTTTTTTTTTAAGCAGCATCTTGGAGGTTTTTATTGCCATTTATTGACTAACGAAAAAGGATTTTCATTAACATACACAATAGCAGGTTTTGCACATAGTTTATGTAAAAGTGAGAGCAAAGGTGGTGACTTGTGTCCTAGAATCATTTTCAAATAGACATTTAGACCTCTGCTTTTTATAGCTTTTAGCAATATTTTCACACTTTCTGAAAGTGCGAAGGCTGATGTTGTAGACTTCTGAGATCTTGTTTATTGTAGTTACAGATTTTGCTGTTTAAAGGGTATAAATTACAAAGCTGCGAGATTTATATTACACATACCTAAAATCAAAGTTGTTTAGAAGGTATAGAAAACACTAATGCACATGAGAATAATTGGCTTTATTTAATATTAGATACATTTTTCCCCCTTCTGAATTAAGAGTTAAATTATGCATAGACAATGTAACAGATTACTCCCCTCTGTGCCCTGACACTTCATCACTTAATGGATAGGTAGGTGGAACTTTAGAAATAAATTATTACCATTTTAAAAAAAAATCAAGTCTAAGAACTTGATTACCACTGCAAGACTTGTCCTAATATGAAGTCTGCAGCATGTGCTGCATATAAATGCCTGGTTTGTGTGGGAAAGGGCAAGATGAACGACTCTGCTACCATGCGCTTGCTAATTAGCCAGCATTGAAGACAGCCTTGTCATGAGAGAATTGTGATAATCCATTTTTTGCCATTCTTCCAACATCTTATTGAATGCTTCCAACACTTGCAATAACTTTTGCCTCTATCTTACCGTAAAATGCTTATATTTATATGCAACAGTGAAAATAAGTTAGGGAAATATTAGAAAATGAGTGGTTTATGATCAGTTGTGATAATTCTGTTCAGTTTTATTTTATTGGAAGAGCCTTAGCTGAAAATCAGACAAATGTAATACAGTTCTTCCAGACAGTCTCATTTTCCTTTCTGGGGCTAACAACACATTTGTCTATGAACACCTGTTTTTAATACATAATTGAAGATTCCGATCTCATGCTTTTCTGAAGTGTCACACTGAGATAACTGATATTGGAAGCATACTCTGAAGCAAGCTTTATATTTTAAGAAGCCAGCTATTATAATAATGGCTAATAGGAATCATAGCAGTTAAAGGAAATTAGCTATCTGTTGTTGTTGGCAGTAATTTGGGAGTGTTGCATTTCTCTGTATTATGACTCTCAACACATATAACTGTATTTCTTACCATTTCTATCCCAATCAGATGATAAGGCTAAGTAATTGAAAATGAAGTAATACAATACATTTCTACTTGTGAGAAATATAAAGAATTATTCTGTTTTGAACATCACAAACTCTTAGAAAGGATATTTTAATCCTGTGAGGATGTAGAGTGTAATGGTAATTCCTAGAATAACTGTTCTTTTTCTTGTAAGGAGTATGGAATCCTCAGGCAAAGAAATAAAGTTTTGGTTGTTTTTTTTTCTTTTTTATTTTTTTCTTTTTTCTTTTTTTTTTTCCCATGGGGACAAAACAGGTCTTTTGGAGCCCACAAATATCACTCAGCTATTGACAGTGTAATTCCTGGATCACTCAGAAACTCACAGCTCCTTACAGAGCAGTTATACTACATGAAGCTCTGCTCATGTCAGGGAAGATCTTTGCTGACAACAGGAATGTACTGCCAGGCGGCCCTTTCTAGCCTAGCGAGTTTTATTCAGTTGAATTTGTGCACAGTTTTAAATGAGCGCTTAAAAATATCCTTTAGTAAAAGTGTAATAATTGAACTTAATAGGGAAAGAATAAATATCCTTAGGCCCAAGATCCTGGTTATTTTTATTTACATAGAAGTTTAGGGAAAAATTTTGGCAGTAGGGAAATTACTCACTAACCCTGCCTACAGTATAAAGGAGAGGCACATGGCCTTCCAATGAACTCTCTCTCTTTGCTGTCACAATTAAATATCACAATCTTTTTTCATTTACAATGGATTTTAATGCTTCATGTATTGGTATTTGCTCCTGAGTTTTTCCTCTGTTCTACCCTGTGCTGGCTTTGTACATCTGTTATAGGATGCTAGTAAACCGGTGTGTCCCTGCCAGGCCTTCCTGTACCTTGACTTCCAACCAAGGTGAGATCAACATGAGTATCAGCTACACATTTCCAAAGACAGAAAACTTGAGTTCATCAGCCCTAAAGAAGCCACAATATAGTCTATCCACATCTCCTATTTCTACAAATAGGGGACCAAAAGCAGTGACCAGTACCAGAACTGCATCTTAGTCTAGATAGAGCCTTGGAGAATTTTTGCTTAGCCTTGTTGTTGTTCTTATTCACTAACTTTTAAAATACTTGCTCTGCTCAAAACAAATGTCATAGAATGGCCCTAGAAATTAATGTCAATCAATGATCAAGAATCTCTGGCAATATTTACACTGGAGGCATGATCACTATGTTATTATCTTTGTCTAAAGTTAATATTTGTTAAGTGATTTCTAGATAGCTAAGCTATAAAATGGCAAGCACATAGGTATTGCAGGTGCAGGTTACATGTCATATAAATATTGTTTAACTCCTGAATCATAGAATCATTATGGTTGGAAGGACCTCCAGGATCATCAAGTCCAACCTTCATCCCAACGTCTCCCTAACCACTAGACCATAGCCTCAAGTGCTACGTCCACTTGTTTTTGAAACACCTCCAGGGATGGTGAGTCTACCACCTCCCTGGGCAGTCCGTTCTGAGAAACAGCCAAGAGAAGAAGGGAGAAAAATAATCACTTAAGAGCCCTATGAGTTGAATGAAGAAAGGCTTCCACTCCTGAAGACATGCTGTTCATGCATTTCAGGCAACAAGAAAAGGCAGTCCAACCCTTTTTAAGTGGGATATCTAGCACATTACTACAAGTATAGAGAGCCAGTAATCAGTGTTTGGTGCATGTCTCTTTGAACTGTTTTTTGCATAACCTTCTGCTGTGGATGTGCACCTACTGGGGTGTGGCTTGTACCCACACTTACTACTTTACTATTGCTACTTTCGACCCTTGCTGTCTGGCAGAGAAGCCCCACACGAGTAATGGCAACTTTGACTTTTGGCCCTATTCGTTTCAAGAGTGATTGAACTCATCATCTTATGTCCTAATACCTATTCTGAGTGAACATGTGCTCCTCTCTCCACATTATACGTATACCACAGTGAGTTAGAAGCACAGAAGTCATGATGAGTAGCTCATTGGGAATTTATGAGGGGCACTACTGGGTCTGAGGTCAGTTCCATGAATGGGAACGTATTCTACTTAGGCGTGCTTTTGACAAGGAAATAGCACCACAGCAGCAACTAGGAGCCAGCCTAGTGCCAAACACTTTGCTGGAATTATGTTTCCTCATGCTTCTTCTGGCTCTTGATCGCTCCATGCCTGGCTACCCACAGTCTAGCTGAAAGGTGGTGGGTGGAAAACATATTCACCCCGAGTTAGAAAGTGGACTATATTGGCGTGGACCTAAATGAATCTGAGGTACTTAAACAGCAATTCAGATAGGTGGATCTGGTTTGCTAAATGAGCAGGGAATGATGACTTCTCTCCCACACCCGGAAATGTATCTACCCAAACAGGATTACAAATAGCTGCTGCCCACACTCTCACTTCTTTGTCAGTGATAAGGAACTCGAATCCTGAGCAGATGGTCTAATACCTTGATGAATTGCTGAATTAATATTTACCTGAATATTTAATCTGCTTTTGTAACTTCACTAAAGTTTCTTATAATGTCCTGTATTAGAAACAAAATAAACATATTGGCAGGTTAAGATTAGATTATTAAAATCTATTGTTAGTAAAAGACTGATTTATAGAAAATAATCAGGAATTTGTAGTAGCAATATGACATGATAAACAGTTTTAGTCATAGGACTCTGAGGGGAAAAGAAAATAATGCTGATATGAAGGAAACCAGAAAACACAATAATTAGGAGATATTTTAATGCAGGGAAAAATTACCTTTTTTTGTTGTTGTTATTTATATATATGAAACAGCCTTTGTGTAATGAAACACATAGTAAATCTTGTAAATCTCACATAGACTTTTGCATATGTTCCTTCATATTAATGCATTCTAGATCACTGTTATACAAGTTTTTCGTTTTTATTTCCTTATACACTTGCCAGGATAGTAGAGAAGGAGATCAAAAATGTAACTCCATTAGTAATACCAGAGAAGTAAAAAAAAAACAACAAAAGAACTAGGTTTTTAAAGATATTTAGATACTCTGCTTTCAGCATGTGTCAGACAAAGCAACTGGTAGCTTAAACCTACCCTGTTACTTTGACACTGCTAAAGTTGCACCTGATAATATTGGCAGTAAGCTTCCATCATTTTGCTGAAAAAGGCCAGCAAATACTAGTTTTCGCCTAAGTGTTAATCTTTATTATTGCAGTCATTCCAAACCATTGTTTCTAGAAATCTGAAAATTGTGTCCCCTTAATGTATGTCTGATGATTACAATGGATAGGAAAATTTGGGGAAACCAACAACTCTGAGTGTATCTGGGTATTTTAAGTTAAATGTCACATCTATTGAAAGAGGTGGTTGCAAATCCATTTCTTGTATTATTCTGTGTGATTATCTTGAAAGGAAATACATATGAATGAACTTCCCTTTAAATTAATTGGGCTTTTTTGTTTGCAAATTGTAGTCAATTCCTTTCCTTTAAGCCTGTATGAGAGCTTCAGAAGATAAGCAAAATGTACAGAACAGTCCCATGTAACACAGGTCAAATTGTTTAGTGTACGCAGCTGTAACTGATTAAAGGTGCTTACTAATTATGGTGAAAATTATTATAGAAGGGCTATAAAGATTAGTGCAAAATAGAACAGAGGCACCTGACAGAAATGAACACTATGCTCAGAAATGACAGCATGAGAAGAAGCCACTGTCTTGGATTCTTATTCATAGGTTAGTCAGATAGTTACAGTAAATATTTTTCATATTTGTCAAACTAAAATGCTATGGAGTTTATTTTTAGAGTATTCATGGTTTATTTAGAATGAAGACCTATAATTTCCAGCAGCTGTCGTTCTCAGTCTAAGGATGCCAGTGCTTGTGCCCAAGTGGCAGTCTCATTAACAAAAGCTCTGCTAATTTGCATGTCAGCATAAATGTACTATAAATCATCCTTTGCTGTAGTCTAGATAACATTTTTAAAAGACTGTTGCTATCTTGGGCGGGGGAGAAAATTCTTAAAGAATGGTCTGTTGGGACCTGTAACCATGGTAACTAGAAAGCAGATTTGCTATAATTTTTTGTAATTTTTAAAATTTAATACTGATTTACTTTTTACTTCACAAAATATAATGGAATACCTAATAAAGAATCCATACTAAAAAGTGTTGTGCTTCTACCTAGTGTTGAAATTCACTAAAACTGTATTTTTGGAAAATAATGTGGTTTATCTGTAATATTTAAATAAGTTTTTGTTTTCAGTTGTAAGTCAAAAGATTTTATCATGATGATACTACCTATGAAGTCAAGTTAGAATATATAGGTCTTTATCTCTCCTACTAAGTATGTAGGAAATACTTGCATAGGACACTTTTAAAAATGCTTTAATATCAATTCTGGCTGTATATGCTTTCATGTTCTCCTTTCACAATTGACAGTGCCATGTACTTCCATGCTAGTCTTATATTTCCACTTTGGGCAGTTGTTTTGTACCAGTACCTAAAATCTCCATCCAAGACAGCTAGAAGCAGTACAAACTAAAAGCCAACACTCAGAGTAGCTCTACCTCCCTAGGTGCTGTTTGAGGAGCTGAATAGGAGGGAGGCATTCCTCCAAATCAAGGCTCTTTTGGAAACAGGGAAAGAAAGGAAACAGAAATATTAAGTCAACTCTTCCCAGATTGGAAGAAAGAATTGCTCTCTCTAATTACATTTCAGAATTGGAGAACTTTGAAGTCAAGGATTAGCAGCCTTCCTACACTGGGATTTAAATAAAATAGCTAATTAGCTCCTGAGAGAGAAAAGGAGTCCCATGAAGTTGGGCTTTTGGCTTTGTTTTATGTTTCCATGACCTCTGAGGATTATGAAGGTTTTGTTTTGGAAGTAAAGGACCGTTTTGTGGGAAACTGTAACTCGATGGGAATCCTGCACGAGCTGATTAGAACCTGTGGTGTCTTTGTGCAGAGATGGACCAAGTGCAGATTTCTAAGTATTAAGGTCCAGATACTGAAGGAAAATTGCTTCTGTCAAATGCTTTGGCTTTCAGTGCTTGCTGAACAAAACATATATTCTCTATATCCCTTTCAATTACAATAATTGCCTTGTTCAAGTAAAGACATTTTTATATTTTGCTGGTACTTTAAGGCAAGGATGACATTTACTGTTAATTCTTGAAAGAAAGACAAATTAGTCTCTTCTTAGACTATCCCTTTCTCTGACATTTTTTGCAAGATCTGTCTTAAACTGCAGTTGTAAAATACTAGCCTGTTTCAGTATCTAAAGTTCACAGGTGGATTCAGAGAGCGTATACACACTCCTTAATCCTAATATTTGTAAACTTAGTGGAAAAGGCTTTTGAATATGCTGAGTTAAAAAAAAGACTGAACTTCATATCACTATTTGTCATGTCCACATCCGTAATTGATGGCAGTTTCAGAAACTGCCATTAACTTAGAATATCATAAATGCAATTCAGAGTTTTCAATATCAATCAAAATTTCAATATAGGAATAGATGAAATATTTTCTATGTTGAAGCTTATCCACTTGAAGAATTACCCAAAAGGCAAGCTGTCTTTTTATAGAATTTATATTATTTGAAGCATCTTTCTTTCTATCAAGAGTGAATATATGATATAATCTCAGGAAGATCAGTTTCTATAAAATACATCTGGATTTTATGAAAGAGTCATAATGGAAGAACACAAGGTGCTGCAATTAGTGCAAATCTATTAGCCTGAAGCTAGAAGAACTAAGAATATCTTCTAACCATATTTCTACTCTTCAAAATTTAGCACTTTTTCCAACAGAGTTTCATTTGAGATCTCCTTACAAATGAACTTTGAAGTGTATTTCAATCTCATATATGACATTTTGTCAATAAATATATTTGAAAATCAGTATGTCTGTGAGAGAAAAACGTCAGCTGGATTTCCCCTGCAGATGCATATCTGCCATTCTTCCAAGTTCTAGCTCTTCTTGGAGATCCTCTTGAAGTTCCTGTTTTATGTTATTTCTAGGGAAAAGGCTTTATTCTACAATTATAATCTTGATACAGCTCAAAATATTGAACAGGTTTAAAAATAACTCTCCCTTAATAAAGAGAGACCTGAGTCAAAGAGTAGTATATCATTATGTAATTAAAAGTTACATTAAAAATTCATATGAATAAGAGATCAGACTTCTAAAGTTCAAATTTAACTTTTGAATCTCTGATTTTTCATGAGGGAGAATTAATTTTGCATGAATGTAGAATCTTATATGGAACTTAAAAAAGAATAAAAATAATCAATAATAGTTGGAGTTTGAGGGTTGGGGCTTTGTTTTGGTTTATTTTTTTAAGCCATCTTAGTCTATTTTTATGCTATTTTTATTTCCTATCTCATTGCATGGTTAATTTAAAGTGAAATTGTTCTAATTTATAGTCAAATTGCCCTTCTTTTCTCTATCAGGATAAAGACTCTCTATCTCATATAACCTTTCTCCAAGAGAAAGCTTTTACATTATTGTGTTTCAACAATGGGTCTGGCTTCATACAAACACATTGTTTGGAACAGCAACAGCCAGAAGCTTCATAAGCTACTGAAAGTATAGATTTTTCTATAACTAGAGAGGAAAAATGCATTTTCTATAAATACTGCTCAAATAATTTAATTTTTTGCTGCTTCTAGCTGGAATATGTCCTTGTCCTGACAGTATTGCACCTGAAACAAAATGCAAGTGGATAATCTTCTGTACTAGGTTTTACCATAATTAGTCTCATGAATGATTATCAATTTAAAGTTCTGTCAACCAATTATGGCTTTTTCTGGAAGTATGGAATACTACAACCTGTTTGAAAAAGCTACTAGTGTCTCCACAGGGTGCTACCTTTGCTGCTATGTATTTGGACCAAACCAGCATCCTCTCTGCCTCCCTGCCTCCTTCCCAATTTTCAGATGTCAATACCCACTCAAAAATCTAATCTATAATATGTTATCAGTAAGGTAAATATCAGAAACAAATTTGGGTGAGATAAATGTGCATAGTAGTAAAGAAAGGTTTTATGGTGGCACTGTATTTTGTAGTTGTGGATAAGGTATATGGGAAATGAAAGTTCAGATATGGTGAGGGAATGTGAACTCAGCAAGAAGGGCCTGATATCAGGAGCTAGAAATTTAGATCAGAAGGACAGAGAAAGAAAACATCGAGCATAAGGTAAAAAAGCAATCAGCAACAACAGGAGTGATTGGATGGCATGGATGTTCAGCAAGTCTACAGATGACTCTACCCTGGGGAGAGTGGTTGAACTGATGGAGGGAAGGGCTGCCATACCCTCAATAAATTAGAGGAATGGATTGACAGATTTCATTCAAGTTCAACAAAAGCAAGTATAATGACTTGCTTCCGAGAGGGAATAAGCCATGTGGCAGCACAGTCTGGGGGCTGATTTAATAGGAGCAACTCTGAAGAAAAGGAGCTACAAGTCCCGGTAGACCAAATTGGGCATGGTTCAGCAGTGTGACTGTGGCAATGAAATTTAACACTGTATTAGTAGCCCTGTCTAATAATCTTCTATATTAGCAAGAGTGGAGGTCAAGGAAAGTGATTATTCTTTTCAGCAAAGGACTGATGAAATTACATCTTGCGTACTGGCAGTTTTGGGACTCAAGATAAAGTAAAAACTCTGAAAAACTCAAGTCCAAAGGAGGATCTCTAAGACTGTTAGGTGACTGCAGCACAGGACACACAGGCTGAAGGACTTGTGTTTCTTTAGCGTGAAAAGAAAAAGAGGTCAGGATGGGGAATATAACTCCGTTCCTCTATTCCTAAATGTAGATTATAGACAGGAACAGGCTCTTTGTCACTCTAAAAGAACAGTTGCAGGTTGCACCAGCAGAAATTACAATGAGCTGCAAAAAAAAAGTCTTACCGAGAGTGGTTTGACAGTGGAGCAAGTGTTCAGAGAAGCTGTGGAGTCTCTACCCTTGGAGATTTTCAAAACTCATCTGAAGACTGCTCTATGCAACCAGATCTAACTTTGAAGCTAGCCTTGTTGTGAGCAGGAATCTTGTCTAGATGACTTTTAGAGGTCCCTTACAAATTAATTTATCCTGTGTTTCTATAATTGTCTTGTTAACTAAAAAAAAAAAAAAAAAAAAAATTTTGTGTGTTTTTTTTTAAGTTTATCAGTTGTGATTTCAAACTATTACTCCATACATATAAGAATTGCATATCTCTGTCAACTCAGGGATGCAGACTTTAGTCTGTATGCCTTTGTATTTTTGACAGGCTGCAAAGCAGTAATTGGAAAACCTGCTTCAGAAAAACGGAAACACCTCTGCATTTCTATGATTGTACATTTTAGTACTCTTTGCCTGAGGTGTTTAGCTATTGTAAGCAAATTACATCTGCCCAGGGCATAATGACTGTATATGTAATAAATGTTTTTCTGGCTTGCTATTTGGCCATAGTTGGCAATCTGGTATTCTGTCACTGCACAGCATCAGCTCCATAGCTGGCACTGCATTTCAGGGAGGTGTATCATGGACATCTCAATCTTTTGACCTACCAGAAATTTTCTTTGAAAGTATTAACTTACATTATTATAAGCGGACATGTGATTCTGAGGTTGCAGTAGGATATACACATCACTCACATTGGCAACTACTCAAGCTAACATCAGTGAGCTCATGCACACTGTGGACTAGCCTTCTGTAAAACTGTAACTATAAGGAAAGGAAACTAGTTCATAATTATTTTTTTTAAATAACTGTTAAATTCCTATTCATTTAGGACTGTGCAAGTATTTCTGACACATTCACATCTTTAGTATGTACCACATATGTGCTCTTTACCAAACCAAGCTATTATCTGATTTGAGGGAAGATCATTAGTGGTTAGCAGTATATATTCTTTAGGAAAATGAATATGATTCTTCTAGGGGAAAATAAGTTCTTTGTAGTATTGTAGACTAGTTTCTAGAGGACTGCTGTATGATAATAACTTAGTGCTGTGTTTTGCTTCTGGTGAAATTCTACTGTTCCGAGCTCCATTCCTGCCCTGATTTGGTTGAAAAAATTTCCTTACGCTTCAGTGGCTTGTTGTCCTAAAATAATGCCATTCAAATTGGAACTATCAAGATTTCATTATCCCTGGTCTAGCAGACCCATGGCATGGACTTGATACCATATACTCTGAGACATTTATGATGCAGCAGCTTCATACCCTCAATTAAAATTCTACTTGCTTATGGAGAGATTCCCTGAATTGTCATATCCTCAAATCGCATCTCCTCTGTTACATAAATGAAGTGTAAAAATGGCTTACAGCTCCTGCAAGATGCACTGCTGTACAAAGAGCTGCTCATAAAATTACTGAATAGAATGAATGGATTAAGAACATTCACACTGTTGCTTTCGGAGGATTAAATCTCCGTGCTTTTTATTTCAAGTTAATCAGCACTTTGTACTGCAGGACGAAAAACCAACAACCCTGTTCACTAAGCCTCAATAGTAGAAATCATTATCATGCCAAAGAACTTTCATTGCCATGAATAAACTGCTGAACTTTTAGATATGCCAAATTGCACTTCCTAAGTATGTACTATTTCTGTTCTTTTTAAAGTGAACGTAGAGGTTTATTAAATGATGTATTCCAAATTTTAGAGTTGAAAAAGTTTCACAAATAATCTAAGCTATGTTTTTCATTCTGTCTAAAATCTAGTATGCAGTCTGTATAATACACCTTAATATACTCCCACACACTATGTTAATTTTTGCTGAAGGTGGCTGGATGTGGTTTTTTTCAAATTGCATGTCTTAATAAAGAAAGAGATTTTGGTTTTAACTTACTTAATTCCCCAAAAATCTCATACTACTTTGGGTTTTACTCTACAACACTTAAGCAAGTGAGAAATATTTTTCATAAAGATAGAAGGCTCACAAATGTGAAACCATAGTAGAAGCCCTTGTGCAACATTAACTCTGACACGCTACGCAAAGTGCCTCTCATAGCTACTGTGTCTTATACATATTATAACTTTTCAATTGTTATGTGTATTTACAAACTCTAGGCAGTCTTTTTAAAGAGACATACCTTCTAGTACTTTCTAGCAGAAGGAAATATAACATTGACTCTGTCCTTATTAAAATGGCAATTATTTTCTCTAATAAAGGCCCACTGATGTGCCACATCAATATCAAAACCTGAAGACTGATTAATAGATGACTGTAAACAAGTATCATGTGTCTACTAACAGTTGTATCAAAGCCTGCCAGATCTTTTCAGGGTATTATTTATTTTATCAGACTAATATTAACAAGAGGGCTGAGGGTTTTTAGGAGTTTTAAGCCAAGGTATGTTTATAGCAACTAAGGTATTCTGGAAATACTATGGGAGTTGGCATCATTTCTACTTCACCCATGCGCTGTATCCCCCTTCTTGCTCTCCTCTTCTAGAAGTAAAAGTTTCCTTTGTCAAAAACCTTGAAACTAAACCCCTGTTTGGGCACCCAAACAGGTGATTTTTCTCCTATCAGTCTGTAGCTTAAGACACAACATGGAAGAGACCGGGAAAAATCTACACCTGTTTCATCTCTCCATGAATAAATAATTATTTCAAATTACCTTGAGTAAAGTTCTGGGGACATTCAACCATCCCAAAACTCTCATTCAGCTATTAATAGCTGCCCTCTCCAGGTGAGTCTTTCCCCCTTGCTCCATAAAGTGAAATGTTGCATGTAAGAATGACCAAAGTTACTGTCATAGCTTGTGTAGGGCCAAAACAAACATTCTTCTTACAGTTTCTAACTATATTATATTTAGAATATTTCTTTAGCTTGAAAACTAAACTAGGCTGTAGAAAAAAAAAATAGTAAAAAAGCAAAAACCAAAACAAAAAAAATCACCACCAAAAAAACCCTGTAAATCTGTACTATTTTATGTATAATCTGAAAAAAGCCCCATATAGGTTGATAATTTAAATGCTAAAACTGCAAATGTCTGTCAGTCGAACTAAGTGCTACTGTAGTCTCATAATAATGGTGTAAGTCCTAGCTAGGTAAGAAGCGTTAACAAATGCTCCAACTAGAAACCCCATACGCTTCACATATTTGCTGTATGAGGCACTGCACAAGACTGCTGGATGTTTGAGATCATATTCAGCAGAGCTGAGCACAGATCTCTGAATTCTCAGTTCAGCTTGGGTATTAGTTTGCTTGTGTGACACAACTAGCTAGTACTAATATGGGACAATGGTGATCATCATTTTAACCCCAGTTTATCCTCAAGAAGCCTCTGCATGGAAGTATAAACAGCTGCCAGGAAAGATAAGAAGAGAACACATTCTTCTGGCTTACAGCTCAGCGTGCTTCCCCTAGGCTACGGGGAATTTATTTCTTGGAAACATGTAGCTAAAGGATACTAATTTTGTTCTGCCTAGCCAGACAACAGACAGTGGGATTTGATTGAAGACCTGATACTTTGAATTGTGAAAGCCTTGATGTATCTCTTCCTCCTAATCATTAAGCACCCATGTTGTATCAAGCACAATTAGGCTCTTGGGATTTTTACCCTCATCTGTGTTTGGTATAGTTTTCTACTAAACATTTCCATTTTGGACAGGAAATAAGGATCACAACTGGGAGGACCTCCACCTCCTCTTTTATTTTTATACATATTATATTTAACAGGTATTTCTAGAGGCAGGGTAATTCTTGACCCTACTCCTCCCTACTTCCTAGAGGCTTGTGTGCTTTTAGATCTGCCAGCATAACATAGATTGTTGCTTTCTAACCCATTTCTATCAAAATGGAAAAAAACACCAGCATTAACACTAAGGCTGCATTGAACCTGGGCATGCTTGCCAATTTAAGAGCAACTTACATGCTTAGATCTCTGCTGCACTATGGCAATGGGGCCGGTATCCCTTCAACAGAATTCAGCTGTAGGCAGCATATGTCATCCTGTCACAGTCTGAATGACCATAGCATTTGTAGATTTCTTTTTGCATGTGCACTTGAAAGGTGCTCCTGGACTTATAGTATGGATTACAGAAGGTCAAGCAATGCTTAACTGTATCACTTTTGCATCAATTATTCAGTCACTGGACAGATCTGACAGTTCTTTACCAAAACACCTATGCACCTATGTGTTTGAGAACAGAAGTTTTGGGACATCATCCAAAAGCCATTAGGTCCTGGAAAGTCCTGTTTACTTTAAGCTTTAATAAATCCCTAATAGGACATGCCATTTTGGTACTATGGTGTGGATGAGGCAGGGAAAGAAGCTGAGTTGTTGCAGATTAGTTGGGGCAGCTTATGGTTTTTATGTTTCAAAGTGTATATACAGTTCCCAAACCAACAGAAGAGGTAAAATTTTTAATTATTATTTTTTGTTAAGTGATAATCTGCTACAGACAAATGTCCAGTGAAATTATGATGTAAGGTAAGTATGGGAAGTTGTTACCACAAGAAATTTCTCAAAATCTCTGTCCTTCAAAAATATTGCAAATACTTTTTGGAATAAACCAGTGTCTATCTTTCAAAAAATGTTAATATTCTTAAAAGAACTCTTTTCTGATACTAAACATCAAGAACAGAGCTTGGTTAGTTTTTGCAGGAAATCTTTCTTTTTTATTGCTATTTAGCTGAGTGATTATTTACTCTGATAAACATATTACTCTGAATAGCAGCACAAGTAACAGCAAGCAGATACCATTTAAACAGCAAACCTATTTATCAGAGTTGCAATAATTTCTTCATGGCCCAAGACCTTTCCATACTGCTTGTAGCTGCATGGACAATTTATTTAAATTGTTTGGTCAAAAATACTTCTCAGATGATAAAGAAATGTCATGAAGTATAATGTCCTGAACACAATTACTTCATTTTAAAGTGTTCTTATGCATGCCACCCAAAAGAATTTAACACCTTACATTCATCCGGAGAACTTCAGATGCTTTGCTGTTATAGTTGCTTGCTTGGCAACAACTGATCAACTCATGTGCTCCTTCCCCACTGCTGAACTCAGCAAATGGTCTGTGTGGAACTCCAG
>VZZY01006911.1:0-32933 GCA_013400335.1 Eurystomus gularis | reverse complement strand
TCCAGCAGATGGGCCTATTCTCTTCTGATTATGCATGTTATGTTATGGACCATTATATATAGCTTGTGCTTTTTCAGTTTGTACCTTAACAGATAACTAATAAATAGACTATCCATGTAGTTTGGTTCTTCACTTCAAAACAGTGAAAGGTGTTATGAAAAATAAATAACTAAAAAGAAGGTGAGGCCAAGTGCTTTGATTTCAGTGAGATCATGGAAGAGTTATGCCTGCTGATATATATGTCTGTTCTACAGCAACCCGAAATAAAGAACGGTATATATTTTTTAAAAAATAAAGAACACTGTTTTATATTCTATTTATATTCCAGTAAAATATGTTATCTTTGTATGACTTAAAAATCCTTTGCTGGATGTACAGAATTCCATTCTGCCAGCCCATTTTTGGGGAGTGACTGAGATGCAGATTAAGCTCACTGTGACACAAAAAATAACTTGTGAAAGCAATTTAATTTTACTTAAAAACACTATATGTTAAGACCTATTCAGAAGAGGTTTTAAACTGTAATCAATGTTCTTGCTTCTGTGGTCAAATGTAAGTGCACTATGCAAGGAAATGATAACAATGCTAGGGAAAATTGTACAGTAGATTAAAAAAAAAGACTGGGAAGACAATAGCAGCTAATGAAGAATAGAACAGGAATATAAGAGAAAAACATGCAGGCATCAGCTTTAGAGCATCTTGCCTCAGATACGCCAAGGAAACAATAACAAGATTATTCAAATTTGCATGCATCTCTGTCATTCAGAATATTTTAAACTATTTAAAGCAATCTTTTCCTGTTGAAAAACAGAACAAAACAATGTGAATAAGTCCATGCACATTCCGAACGCTATTGTTTGAAATAATGTTTTCAAGAATACAGCAAAAATGGGTTAGGCATCTCTTAATTAAAGCGAGCTTTGACTGAAATTATGTTTTGACTCTGAGTTTTCTGATAGTAGGGCTGTGGACCAGGGTAGTGGTTTGGGGGCTTAGTAGTTCTGACAGCTCTCTAGTAGCTACTGTAAACTCTGATTCATTCTGCTTTGCTAGTAGGGATGTACTTCCATCACTTGATGTTAAAAAAATAGCCCTATAATTGGCAACATCAGTTGCCTGGGGACTGAGAGGGAGGAATTTTAAATGCATCTTTTCAGGCTAAAAAGATACTCAATGTTTATTCTGTTTTAACAGAGATACACTTACAGGAGCCTTTATTCTAATGTTGTGGAAGATAACGCTGGGTTTTTTTGGTATACATACTTATTTTGGGGGGTTTAGAATGCATTCAGGGTTTGAGCTAAAAGCCCACAACCATGGTTTCCATCATGTAATCTGCTTTTGTGGGGTGTGGAAAGTTACTGGGAGGCTGGGGCAAATGCTCTCTAGATTCCTGTAGACCTCTTTAATATTGGAATCTACATGGGTATGTCTTTTGATTTGAAAAAGAGCAATAATTCTTTTCATATTTAACCTCTAGACTCATGCAATCTGGTGTCTTGAAGTCAGGGAGTGCAAGGACGTACACAGGGAAAAGTCTTTGGGTTTTTCAGAAAAGCCCCATTGATCCCACATGATTGAGAGAAACAGCATTTATTGTAAAAAAGCTTCTTGGGTGCTCCTTGCCATAGTGTGTGGCTGTGGCAGGAGTAGGAGGAGAGGGGCTGGCGTCCTTTCTCTTTCTGCCAACTGTCAAAATCCTCCTACATCTTTGTGTTTTCGTCAGAACTTTCTGCAACATACTCACCCATCACTCAGCCTCTGCAGCATATGTCCTTCTGCGTATTATGGAGTTTTCTTGGCTTGCTATGTCTTTTCATGTTTGAAGCAGAAGCACCAGGTTTTCTACCTTTCTAGAACAATTTCGACAGCTGTAAAATTCTATCAGCTGTAAGAATACCGAATATAATCCAAACTGAATCAGTGGCAATCCTTCTGTGCATACAGAGAAAAAAATAGGACTGTTTAAATAACAAAATCTTTGGTAAAATGATGTGAAGGGACAGTATGAAGCAAAAAAAAATGTCAAATATTATAAAGTAAAAGCTTTTCAACCTTTAATCCTATAGCTGTATCTCTGTATTTCAGTTGACACACTGTAGTGTATAGCTATGTAGCAGTGTAACTCAAGAATCAGGTGATTTAGTCAGAAAAGCAATAACTGATCTTTCATTTTTTCTATTTAAATTTCTTCTTTTTATACTCTGAAGAAAAATAAATGAGGAAATCTGAAAAAAAGTTTTAAAATCATGAAGGTTGCACATTTTATTGTTAGATTTTTTTTATTCTCTCACGATGCATATATTTCTATATTTCTCCTAAACCCACAGTTGTATCTAGAAAATATTGAATATAGTGCATCTATACATATCAGCTATGAAAAAGATTAAAAGTTATTAGAGGATCATTCCTATATAGAAGTTTTTTAAGTTCTTCTCTTTGACAGGTTAAAAAGCTAGGGGTCCTGTTTTCTTCCTTTCCCAGAGTTTGCAAGTGACTTTTCACTGAGACTCTGTGTTGGTCAAATAGGGGGTAAAGATCACAAGAGAAGAAGAAATATCAGAAATTGTGATTGTTAGATTACTAGATTCACTTGTACACCCGCATGGATAAGGATGCTTATGTTATGCTCATCAGCTCACTACACCCGATAACCAATAAGGAGTTTGTCTTCTTATTGTAGATTATTGACTAAGCTTCAACATCCCCATAATGGAAGGGGGCAGAAATGACCCAAAGGCAGATAAGTTGACTGGATGACTCAGAAAGTCTTTCCTTTTTTTCTGTAGTCCTAGAAAATTATCTCTGTCCCTGAAAATAGTCAGTGTTAGTTTAAGATAATTATTTTCTCTGAATTTGAACAAGCATAATTTGAATAGGTTATTTGCTGGTAAATACCAATTTTCCAGTTATTCTTCCAAGAGTTGTACAAGTAGGTATATTTTTTAAATACCCAATTTTGAAAAAACGGCCGCATTTTACATTGTCTTGCTTATCTATCCCTGAGTTGGCTAAATGGACCATGCAAACCTTAAGTTTTTAATTACTGTATGTTTAATGTGATAGCTGTATGATCAGTTTTTCCAAAAATTTCCTACTGAAATTTGTCCTGTAGATCATGGATCATGGCAATCAAACTTAATATTCATCATGTTTCATCAAGGTACAGAATTTTTCCATTGTTTAATCTCAAACTTGCACACTCCAAAAGAAAACAGTGTTATTCACAAAAATGCCATAAAAAAATTTCTTAGTGAGAAGGTTCCATGGTAGGGGTAAAATTTTTCTTGGTTATCAGTTTGTGAGGGATTCCAAATTCAACTCGTCTGTTCTGGAGTTGTATTTTGCTGCCAATCATTCTGACCCTTGTTATGTACTGCAAAATATCAGCCTGCAGATCACTTATGAGGTCTTCTCCTGTGAGCAGTGCCTCCAGTATTTGCTATTTGCAATCTATGATTAGCATGCTAAGTCATATGATAATTTTCTGTTATTTAAATTTATGTAAAAGCAAAAGATTGGACACAATGTCTCTTCCCTGAAAAAATATAGATCACTGCTTCTTATTGGCTTGGATAAGAGTAAAATCAGGTAAATTAAGTACTAGCTTATAATGGCAATAAACTGATTTGGGAAATCTCTGCTTTTATCTGTAGTACTGCAGAGTATTACTGTACTGGTGCTAAAATTATATCAAGGTGAGTGGAACTCAGGGTTTCTATTTTGTTGTCTAGTTCTGTTTTTATTAATTTATTTGTTTTAGTATTCTGTAGAGGACCCAGTCATGGCTTAGGGCTCTCTGTGCGAATATGAAATAAAGTGATGGTCCGTGCCCTTACAGTCTGACCATAAGTCAGAAAACTGTCTTATCAGAGCAGAAAGAAGAGGCAAAGCTGGGGAATATGATAGGCAGTATGTTAACCACTTAACTGTTACTAGATTTTGTGATGTCTTCATCAGAACAAAGAAAAATTGATGAAAGTATATGAAGGAGAATAGTAAGGTAATTCTCCATGTGTTTGCAAGGAAATCTTCCAAAATCTGAAAAGCAAAACAGGATAAAAGAAACAGATGTTTTTAAACGTAGTAAATGGATGGAGGCTTGGATCATGAGCTAATCAGTGGCAGAAGTCAGTCTTTGCGGCTGATGAGAGAGAAATGGTCTTGATATTTAAGGCTGATATTTGAGTCAACAGTGAAGAAAAGGCAACAAGTGTGATGGAGTGAAATATATGCCCCTAAGCAACTCACTGGAAACAAAGATCCTTGCAGCGGAGATAACAGAGCAAGATCACGTACATCCATCCAGGCCATGAGAAAGGATGATACCGTGATAGAAACTTCAGATGACAGAGACTTTTATAGTTTTTATATGCATATGCAGGTGGAAAGGCAAAAAATACGTAAGATGTTATCCAGTGAGCATCTGCAAGGCTAAAGCTAAGTAAGTACTTAGGTATTTGCAGGATACTCTTTCATTTAGTATCTTAATTAATGATTTCAAAGAACTAAATTATATGATAATGAAATTCATAGATAACAGAGGTTGACAGGAGATGCAAACATATTTAGGAGAGTGAAGGTATCCAAAGACTGGAAGAACTGATTAGTGTGAAAAAATGTAAATGCAAATGTAAAAGCAAGATTGTCTACAAAATGCTAGTGTATTAGAAAAAAGGGCCATGGTCGTTAAAAATTTAATATCCTTAAGTCAAGATATGTGAAAGAGGTGTGGAAAAGATTGAAAGGTCTAATTTGAGAGTTTGTTACAGATTGCTATTGTTAGGTTATAAAAAGTTTGCTGCAATAAACTATAAATTATAATAGGCTTTACATATTTTTACACCACGTAATCAGTCTACCAACAAAAGAGTATTTTATATTGTACATTGGCAAGTCACTGTATTAGACCTGTTGCTCAAAAACAACCCTGCATAAGAGTGTTCCTAATATGGTTAAATTGGTGGGTTACATAAAGAATAAATAAAATCGATACAGTGTTCTTGATTTTAGAAGAGAAAATGTGAATAGTTTTGTGGATTGTCTAGTGAAACAAAATGGCCTAAACACTTCCAGAATATAAAAATAAAGAAGACTTAGAATTTCCTTAAGCTTCAATGCAAAAGAGACTTGAGCTAAGGGAAAATATTTCATAAGTAGTTCAAGTTCACAACAGATACATAAATAGCTCTTTTTGAAAAAAATTGAGTGTAAACATCTAACTTTTTTTTAAACTAGTCAACATGAAAGTTACGTATTCGAATTCAGTACACACCAGGAGTGTATTGCCAAATATCAAGCCACACTACATTGTACAAAAAGTGGTCAATACAAGAGGACTTCAGCTGTGCAAAAATTGAGAATGAAAAAGGAAGGAAAAGGCTCTTTATTCTGGGACCTAGCAGATGGTAAAAATGGTTTATTTGCCCTCAATTGTAAATGAAAATCTTGTCAAAACTTTCAGCAGAGGCAGTTGTATGGAATATGGAGAAAATTGTGAAAATGAAGACATTTCCACATCATGGAATTGTGATTTACTGCTTAACAGGAGAAAAAAAAAAATCTTAAAAGATTCTGTGTGATCCAGATGGGGCAGATGAAATGTTCTTGATTTCAGAATTTTAAGACAACCACATTTGAAATCACAGGTCTATTTGATCCACCTATCCTTACTCAACTCTTCCTACCTGATACTATATACTAAGAGAACAATGGTAACGCCTGCACTCAAAATTTTTATAAAGCCATTAAGTGATTTGGGATAGTGGGTTCATCTGGCCTTAATAGCAGGCAAAGTTTTAGAACAAATTTCAAATGAAATTATAATGAAATGTATGAAGGAAATTAGAAATGGGACAAAACACAACATGGCTTGAACTTCAATTTTCTTTGATAAATAATTTTCTAGGCAAATGATATGCACTAAAGCTCAGCTATTTGGACTTCAGTTAAATATTTGATTTATTGCCAAATAGTAAATTAAAAATAGGATTACTACAAGAATTTTTATGTGCTGCAAGAGTATGACTAAACAGGAGAAAACTATATGTGATACTGTAACAGGTAAGATACACTGGAGGGGAAGGGGGTTATTGTGTGAGATTTTTACCACTGCTTTGTAAGGGTTCTCATTTAATATTTTCCTTAAGGACTGTAGTCCTAAGTTAGGAGGATGTCATTGGTATTTGTTTATGGTACATGCTTAGAAGGATTTTTTTTCAATTCAAATAAAAACTGCCATAGAAAAAGGAAAGAATTAAAGAACATGTGAAGACTTAAGTGATAAGAACAGGAACATGGAATTAAACTCATGAGAGCAGTGGATAGTCATAGATTTATGGACTGTTACGAATTTATACAATAAACTGGGAGATATTCAGTAGGTGAAGAGGAAAAATAGTTGGGTGTATTAGATAACTGAATCACCAAAATCATTTGAATGTGAAGAAAGCAAACTCAATTGAGAGGTTGGTTCTGAAAAGGAAAAAATGCTAATGTCATTGTGTAAGGAGGTATTAAGGCCTCCTCTAAAAAGCTTTGTAAAATTGAGGTTACTAAATCTAAGAAGAAATAAATTCACAGTGTAACTGGTGAATAAAAGCATCCCAAAATAATCAAGGGAAAAACATAACATAGTAGAACATACCAAGAAGCTGAAAAAAATGAAAACTAAGAGGAGATGTGATTGTTTCCTATAAATTCACCACAAAGATAAATACAGGAAGGAAGAAAATTACAAAGATAGAAAGTAGTTATACCAAGAGAATTAACTGGATATTAAATGTCTATTAATTACTTTAAGCTGGAAATCTGAAGATTTCTAACCACGACAGCTTTGCGTTTAAAGCTTTCCATCAGAAATGGTAAACTAAGAAAATAACTGCTTTTAAGATAGTACATATTTTGTTCACAAAATAAATTACATTGAATAGCACTATATTAAAGTCAGTGAGCCATAAATTCTTTTTTCAATCCAACGTTCTTTTCAAAAGCAAAGAGAAACATGATACAAGTATCTGAAAGATATTTAGTTTTTCGCTTTCCATTATTGTTTTTAGTGTGGTGCATAGTGATAACATTACTGTAAGAGTGCTGGAATATATCAAAAAGGATAAAATTCCTCTCTTCCTTTTGGCTCTGAAATAGCTCTTTAAGAAAAGCTCTTTAAGTAGCTGCATCTCTTGGGACTTTTAAAATAAGATTCAACATGCTACTGAAGAAAAACACTGTAGGGAACAAACTCACAGTGAAAGGAAGAGGCTTAATAAGCAGTTTTTCCCTTCCCTGCTTCCTAGAGTGCCAGCCTTTCTGCTGTTCTTTGCTCTGGTATGGAATCTCCAGGTCTGAGCACAGCACTGCTGCCCTTCTGAGTGTAGTGATTAGCAAAGCATCTAGCGCAAATGTTCGGTAGCGATTTTCAGATTTAAGTCGTTTTCTAATTCTCTCTTTTTTTTTTAATTACAACAACTGCTCGCCCGTAAATTGTGCATACCCTTTGATTGTTAATGGGAGATTTAATTTTCTGGTTGAATATTCTGTTGAATATTCATTCTGATTGAATAGTTGACTCAAAGAAAATAGCAGATTCTGGAAACTAATAGCATATATCCAAGAACTACTGAGAAAAGTATAGAACTATGGAAGTCTTGTCTTTTCTTTTTACTTTACTGTGAAACAAAAAATGGACAAACTTATTCGTGAAAAATAAGTACATTCAATTTTCTGCGAGAAGCTTTACTTGCAAATAAAAGCAAAACATCTTCTAAGACTTTTCTGAATGTAATTGTGGTTGCTTTGGGAGTAGAAGAGAAAAACCTCCTGCCTGTCACATCAGAAATATCTGCTTTTACTCTCACAGAGAAAACGCTATTTAAATGGCACAACATACCAAGACTGTAGCCTTCTGGAGTCATTGTATCTTATGTAAAGCTAAAGTTTCACAAGTTGCAACCTGCAAGCAGAGCATTCAACATTCACGGAGCCTTTTAGACTTAACAGTGTCTATCAGAGGCTAAACAGTCTATGTGTACATTTTAGCTTTCAGAAACATTTATACTGTAGGGAGGAATTCTGCACTGGGATGGAAAGGAAGTAAATTGTAACCTAGTAGTATTTCTTATCATCAGACCCATTTCCCAAATTTGTACAAAACCTTCATCCCATTGGCTCAAGATTTTACAATACATCCTTTTTTTAATACTTGAATAGTTTAACCAAGTTAACAATTTACACTAGGATGATTGAATTCTCACTTTGAAGGTCCAATTTTGAAAGAGCAAATAAATTCATTGTGAACTTTTGTTAACAGTGGTGGAGTGAAGAAGAAAATTTTGCTTCCTGGATCTGGCACTAAACCACTGAAATTGCCCAGTTTAGTTCTCCTGATGTCTTTGTCAGTTACTATCTGGCATAAAACGAAAGCAAAACTTAACTCTTGTTTTTACTACAACTGTTACAAAGGCAATATTCCTTACTATCTTGAAATGAGTGTTACAGTTTTAAGAAAGCACTTATTCTGGCATGGCTCTTAAAGTCAGTACTTTAAAGACATCACAATGCTAATTTTTATGTTCTTTATAGAGCACTGAGGAGTTCATTGAGGTCAACAGGAAATGACAGAGTTGCTATTATTTAATGCACCATTTTCAGTAAGACTGAGTTGCTAGGCAAAGTATTGTTAGGTGTACTATAAATTTAACAATAACATATTATTACATGTGTAAATGGCCTAGAAATACTCCATTTAATAAGTACATCTTGTTAGTTGACACACAATTATGTTAATGCAATGAAATTGGAGAGTAATTTAAATGCAATTATCATTTTAGGGCTTAAAAGATAAATCATACAGAACATGGAACTTGTTCTCATAGACTGTGCCTGAAATACCATTTTACCTTTGAAATTCTTTTTTTTTTTTCAAATGGAATAGAATAACAGTAATTTGTAAATCAAAATGCAATCATGCTGCTCAGTGCTTCAGTTTGGTTCCAAATTTAGACTTGAACAATTAAGACAATCAGAAAACATATCCCTAACTGGGGTTCAGAATAATCATATATGTATCATGGCTTCAGTTTTTCTGTTTTACTAATGCATAATCTGGTAAAATATAATAAATAATTTAGCTTCATTTGTAACTCTACATTAAATTCCTTATCAAGCTTACTTCAGTATCTATATTGTCTATCTATCTGTCTATCCATGTACATTCATTTCTTTCATTTTTATAAAGATAAGATTCATTTGATCTTTCATTTGATCTATCATTTAGATAATAGATTTTGTTATGGATTTAATTATTATGATATATATGTTTATTTTTTACATTTCCTGTCCTTTTTTTCTATTAAAACCTCCTCTCTTCCCTCTTAGAATATCTTAATAATGTTTCTTATTTTCCACCTGCATTTTGATCACATACAGTGTGTCTAAATTTAAGGCACTGAATGTTGTTATTTTTTTGGTGAATGAGTGCTTAAATTATAACCTTAGCTCTATATTATTATTAGTTGTTCTATCACAGAAATAGATAATTAGTTACGGTCATTTTTCAAGGACCAATTTTATGCATTTTGATCTTTTTGCAAACAGTTGACTAGTGAATAGTTTCACTTACTGTTGAATGTATGCAATGTTTTTTTGATGCTTGTTTTCCTTGAGGAATCCTTTCTTTTTTCAAAAGCATTTTTATTATTGGGAATACATTCTTTAATATTCTGCTTAAATTTTTCCTTTCATACCCACAGGCTGTTACTCCTCCTCCCTCTGTTCATACATCCTTTTTCTTTTTCTTATATTGTTAGTTTGAATGTATTTATAGACTGCAATCACGATTTTTCTTCTTGTGGATTATAAATTTAAGTTTTTTCACCCTTGGCTCATTTTTCTTATTCTCCTCACTCAATAACATTTTTTTCTGCTCCTCTTCATATTTTCCCATGTTTTCCTGTGTCCTCCTTACACTGAATAGCCAAGAATATGAGATTTATTTAAAAAAGAGTGAGCAAGGAAAAATACACACAGTTATGAAGACAGACCCTCTGTCAGTGAGGACCTAAAAATCTATTCTTTTTATGGCAGTCTATGATTATGTATCTGCTCTGCATTAGAAATAAAATCCTGTTCATGCCTGGGAGAGAGATACAGTCCCCTCCCATTTTCTGTCTCTTGTCCTCAGGTATCCCATTTCCTGGATTAGTGACGAATAGCCATTAGATTGTTATACAGTGAGGTGAAGGCTGCCACTGAATTTACAGTGGCTTTATCCTTTTTCCATGTTTTTTACTAAAAGTGGCTGAACTGCTGTAGTTCGTGCTTGCACTCTTGAGTATTTACACCCTAAATACTCCCATAGGACCAGGCACTTAATGGGATTTAGGCACCTGGTTTGCAAGTCTGAAATGGACTGGGCCAGGAGAGAGGCACAGATTCACTCATCTCTGCAAATATGATTATGGCACTCAGTATATATCACTGTAGAAGTTCAGCTGTCTAGATAATTTTGTTCAAGATGGTATAGGCACTTTCAGCCTTTTGGACTCACTTTTGTTTGTATTATGCTTTTAGACGTAGGGCAAAACCTAATCTAGTCTTTCAGATGCCTAATATTATCTTCCATTATGCATCAAAACTTTAGGTGTCTGTCTCAAGTCGTCAGTATCGTCAAAAGCTGACTAGCATCTCTAACTGCTAGAATGACTACCTAAATTCCTTACAAAGCAGGTAGCAACAGGGTGATTATTCTGAAGGTCTGCATTGTTGGTATGTATGCTTCAGCCTGCCTAATGTGTTTTCTCTATTTTGGTCATAAATCTGACTTAGTCAGCTGCAGAAGGCAGAACAGGTAGCTTAAGCTAATTGTCTGCCTTTTCTACATGGCATTTATGAACCCAGTAAGAAATGTTAGTCGCATCCTGGCTACCCACCTTGCATTGCCACCTTTTCTTTGCCATATAGCTTCAGCACGAGACATAGAGTTCTTACATTCAGGAGACCACCGAATGCCCTTGCTCCATGCAGTGTGCTTTTGGAGAACACCAAAGGCTATACACACCTTAGAATGGACATTGTTGAATGATTAAACAAGTGATAAAGCTCCAAACTGAAGTTTTTTAACAGAATTTAAACAGAATTTGTATCTGTCTGCTTGATTCTGGATCATAATGGAGCCTCTAGTAAGAAATGTCATCTCTCATGCCTTTTGTGGCAATTTTGAACATACACAGATGAGTAAACAGGGTCAGACAACCTGGTTACTTTAACCACCTGAAGAATTAGTCTGCTGGAAAGCAGATTTGTTGGAACTAGGTTTCAAGGACCACACTTGGGTTTAGGCAAAAAAATCTAGCCTTTGCTGCCAAGGCAGCAGAGTGGCATCCTAAACATTTTTCCTGGAAACTCCTCAAACACCTTTGAATCCACAGATTTTACTTTCTCCCACTGTACACTGACAGAGTAAAAGAGCAGCACAAAGGCCACAGTTTTGACAAAGCTGCATTGGCTCCTACAATCTTCAGACAACAGACTATCAACGCAGTGAAAGAATACCAATTTTATTGTTCTGAAATCCTTAGAATACTAAATAAGGTCTTCCCAATTCATGAAAAAAGAAAATTATTTGCCATTGTGTGAAGAGGTACTGTGACAAATTCTTCAAAAATCTTGGAACTTTGGGCAAAATCCTCAACCTGATGTTAAGGCTGCTCTGCTCTATTTTGTTTTAAAAAGTTGTTTGCAACACTTCTTGTTTGGCAAATGGAGACTTCATCTTGTGTGTGACATTCTTGTACACTTCTTTAACAGCAGGATTCTCTGGCTGTCAGAATGGTCTATAGGCATAAGTGTTTTTCACTAAGGGCACTATCATTATTCCAGCCATCTGTTGTGGAATAAATTTCATCCAGTGTGACTTTTTAAAATCGGTATGCTTTTTGCTGTTTTGGTTATGTTTGACTGAATATTTTATTTGGAAATTGTGTATCACTAATTATTGTCCAATTAACATAAGATACCATTTTCCTCAGGAAATCCTGGTCTGATTCAGGTTTCACACTGAAGTGGATGTAAAAATGAAGTAATAATGAACTTCTACAGAAACAGAATTGTATTCAGAATGTGTTGTTATGGAGGAGATAGGAAGAGGGAAACTGTGAGACAAGCAATTCAAAACCAATTTAATAATCCCAATGGTTTAGTACAAGCTCATTCAAATGACAGAGCATCTTTTAAGGGATATAAATTAACACTGTACATGAAATTTTGAATCCTGTCTGAGGTGCAAACCTTGTTTTGATCTGCTAAGTATAGCTTTCAGAAGCATAAAGATGCCTCCATAAAGTGCCCTTGAAAAGTCACTCCAAATAATTTACCATCTTAACAACAGAACATACAGGAAAATAAATTAGAAAGAAAACAGAGAACTCAGTGGAAGCTAAGGCTGATGGAAGGAAATTAGTTTGGCACAGGGATATTTTATATAGAGTGGCAAGGGGAGGAGGAATGAAATTGGGGTGATACAGCTTGGCAAGTGCCTGTTGCTCCAGGACTCTGAACAAGAGGTATTTGCCTCTAAAAGACAGGTTTTAAAAGCCTGCTGACATTCTTTTGTATTTCTTAAAGCATTTTCATCCTCCCTCACACAACAATTACAGTCCCAGAAATGGAAGGAAACTTGCACATAAGGTGCTTTTGGTTCTCTGGAGGAGATTGCCCAGGGAGGTTGTAGATGCCCCAACAGAGGATGTGTTCACGACTAGGTTGGATGGGCTTTGAGCAACCTGGTCTGGTGAGAGGTGTCCCTGCCCATGGCAGCAGGGGTAGAACTAGATGATCTTTAAGGTCCCTTCCAACCCAAACCATTCTATGATTCTCTGATTCTATGATTTGGTCAATGCTACGTAAAACTCACATTTACTTCATACATGCATTTCCTGTATTAATTGCTTACATCATTATTCATAAAACACTTTACTGTAAGTTTTGCAAAGTGATGACTAGGCAAAGAGGAAAGACACTGAATTAGTGGCATCATTGAGGGCAAGTCTGCAAGACTGCAAGGGATTTTAATAGCTGTTGGTTTTGCTCTCATTTTCTTGATGGCCACAGTGTACATGCACGCCTCAGTGCAAATGTTACTCAGAACTGCCACAGTGTAATCTCGTCTTTTCCTCAGGTTGTTGCAAGGAGACTTGGGAGAAGGGACATACAGGAGTGTATATGAAGATTGAGGGTTATCAATAGTGTCTGGAAATAATTGCTGAACAATCAGAAGGTTATAAAGGACAAAGAGCAAGGCTATTGTGGCAGGGGTGGTTTAAGGATAGTGGTTTAGATGACCTGCCCATCACTGCAGTTGGTCAGATTTAATGCCTACATATCAATACTTTTGCTCCAGGTCAGAGAAGTCATATTGAAATGCCAGTGTTTCACTGGGGCAGCAGTTTGTCACAAAGAAGCCTGGACTGTAAGTGTCAATGCAGCAATGGCCTCAAGGATGTATCAATTCATCTTCTGTAGATGCTAAAGCAGTAGGTTAGGTCTGCTTTAGGAAACTCCAAGATAGGGACATTTTTGTTACCCTTTTTCAAACCTATGCAGTAAAACAAAATAGATCTTATGGATTAGGAGACTATTTCTGAAATTCCTGACCGAGGGCTTACCAAGAGTTGGTTCATTTACACAACATTACAATTACCCAATGACCTTATTTAAATAAAGATTGTTAAAAAGTTGACATTTTTACTTTATGCAAAGCATGTACAAGAAGAAAAAAAAAACAAAACCAAAACACCACCTTCCTTTTTTTTCATAAATGAGTTCTATATCTGTTTATCACAGGAAGAATTCAGAATCAAAAAGATTGAAAGCTGGTTTCATGATATGTCATTCCCAACCATTAATCCTTTTTTTCCCTGTGAGATACTATCTTCAGCAGTGAAAGGAAATAAAATTTTGAAAATCTATTCTCTTCACAAGAAGAGTAAAACAACAGGTTTTCTTCTGTTTCCTTTTGAGGTACTAGGTTAATTTTGTTGCTCCATTTTCAGGAAGAGTAGAGACAATAACATCCACAGTATAAGAATTACAATTATCCTCCTTTTTTTGCAGTTCTGCAAGTTGTCAGAGCAATCAGTATCCAGAGAAATAAACTAAAAATCCTATTCAGAAAATCTTTTTCCAGAGGAACTATTTCAAATCCAGAAGCTTCACTCTGTAAAGAAAAACATCACAAAATTATCTTATTGTTATGCTACAGATTTCCTTTTATCTCAGCTGTTTCATCAGTTTGCGAGTTTGCTTTTTGTTTGTTTGTTTTGTAACAGAACCATTTTCAATGTCTTCTTGTCTTTTCTCCTTGAAGAGTAATACTCATACACAGTTTTACCATCTGCCAAAGAGCTTTGTAGTCTATAAACTCTTTTCTCTCCCTCCTACTTTCTCCAGAGTGATATCTCTCTGGGAAACACATTGCTTCCTTTGCAGGCTATCAGGACTAATCCAGTGAGGAAACCCCACTCCTTACTAAGAAATATGGAAGGTGCTGCAGGCATTTAAACTGGAATGTGCTTCACCCTATTGACATTTTCTTGATTTGGCATGTGGGAATGATCATTGATTTCTCTCATTCAATGTTCTGCCTCTGGCAGTGGCTTATAACGCAATGCCAAAAAGGAGATCATACACATGGCACCTGAACAATTGGGTTATTCTGAGTGAAGTAGGATGAATTGATTCTTTCAATTTGGATGTGAATATTTTTTTCAATTATTTTCTTCACTGGTGCATCTTTGGCTGTAGCATGTCTGAGAGTCCGTTGGCTAGAATTCCTTTGTCTGAAATAGAAAAGATGAAGAGCTGGCCCTATGCGGTCACATAGGTTATTCTGGAGAAAGACAGGTACAGGATACAAAGTGAGATTCAAGCAGAGCCCATCCTCCATGCAAGGTGCAGGGAGAGGTGCATCCTTGTCAGAGTCCTTCACAATCACAACATTGGTAGGAAAAGCACTTTTGGCCAATTAGGTTGGAAATATCACCAGTGCCTAGTATCATGTTGAAATTCATTGCAGGTAGGAGAGAATAAAGAAAGGAATCATCCCTATTTCTTTGGGATATGCTTAAAGATACAAGGCTTTATCTGTAATAAAACATCCAACTAGAACAAAAATGCTGTTAACATGCCTGTATTTTTTAAAATGTCATGATTCATACTGCCGCACTTAGAAAGATACCCAAAACCAGACTAATTCATGAGCATTGCACACAGTAATCACATATGGATTTTTCTAATTGCAGATTGAAGGTTCTTCTGTGTTTACATACAAGTCAGATTTTGATTTTGGCTTTTTTTCTGTTATTTGATCTTGTCATTTGGGGTCTTTAGGAGATAACATGGCATCATGTTTTCAAATGTCAGAGCCAGAAGTATTTTTTTTAGCTGAAGGGGTATTTTATCGAGGGTGAAGAGAGATGGGTTTAGGACTTGACTAATTAAAAGTGATTTGTTTTCATGATCTGGATGAAGTGTTTTTGCCAGATGTCTAGGATACCTCTGAGATTCAGGCAGAATTTTGTCGCATCATCCAGGAAATCCTTATCAAAACACAGCCTGGATCTCTGGTGGCACTGGGTGTATGGTTTGATAAGTGAGTCCTATTTTCTTGTCCACACACCAGTCCTTTGTAGCAGAGGACATTTATTAAGGAAACAGATGGGGAAACATCAGTTATCTTTTGTGCCTTCTGTTTTCTATAAAGGCCAGCAAGACAAGACAAGCTCAACCAAAATAATTGAAGGCTTCATAGAATAAGTCAGGCAAGTCAGGGGAGAACAGATTCACTACAGCTCCAGTAGAAGTATAGTTCCTGATAGAACAAAGTGTTTTTCACCTAAGTTAATAAAACAGCTCAAATTTTGAAAAGCCAGAGACCTTATTTTTCAAAGAAATTTTGATCAATTAAATTTCTTTATACTGATACTGGCTGTTATGCTAAATATACATGTAACTGGTATGAACCAATTCTGAGCAAAGGTTGTTTAAAACTTGAGGGCCTCAGAAGTGGTGAACCTCTACCTGCAGTTTTTATGGACTTCTGCAGAAATGGCCAATAATTATAAAAAAAATCCAGGAAAATTCTTTTTAATCAAAATCCTAATCATTGAGAGAAATATTTTTGCTTCAACAAATGGCTTCTGTAGTATTAACTCAGATTTAATACATTTATGTTTATCTTAGTTTTGTGGTAGGTTAACCTTGATTGGCTGCCAGACATTCACTCTGCTTTTCCTACTCCCCTTCCTCAACAGGACAGGGACAGAAAATGAGATGAAGAAGCTTGTGGGTTAAGGTAAAGGCAGGAAGATCACTCAATTACTGTCAACGGACAAACCAGACTCAACTTGGGGAAAAATTAATATAATATAAAGCCAATTAAAATGGATTAGGATGGTGAAAAACAAAAAATAAACACTTCCTTTACCCCCCTCCACCTTTTCTCCAGGCTCAACTTCACTCCTTCATTCCCAGCTCCTCTACTCCTGAGTGGCACAGGAGGATAGGGAATGGGGGTTAGGGGTCAGTCCAGGACAGTTCCTTTCTGCTGCTCCTGCCTCCTCATGCTGTTCCACTGCTCCAGCCTGGCTTATCCAGGGGATCACAAGGGAATCTCTACTTAGGCACCCAGAGATCTTCCTCCTCACCTCTGGGTTTTCAGGGCTGTTTCTCTCACTTTTCCCCCCCTCACTCGTTGCTCTTGGGCAGTGTTTGTCCCTTCCTTACACACACTTTCCCTGAGGTGCCAACATCTTGGCTGAGGGCCTCAGCCATGCCCTGTGGTGGGTTCATTTGAGCTTGCTGGAACAGGCTGTGTCTGACCCAGGGCAGCTCCAGTCTCTCCTCACAGAGGCCAGCCTGTAGCCCCACACCAGTGCCTGGGCACCTGCAGTTAAAATGACAGTTAATTAACAATATTAGAATGCAAATGATATGACTTAGAGGTGATTTATTTCATCTGAGCTTTGTTCATATCTGGGCTTCATATTTCTAATAACTGTAAGGTTTATACTTTTGTTCACTAATGATAGATTTCATAATTTTTAGTGTTGAATTAAATAAAAAAAAGTAATCCCCAAAATCTGAGGTGATTTATCATAAAAATCTTCCTGAGAAAAATGTCAAGTAAAGTGAATAGAGCAGGTTAATTACATTAACATACGCGATAACACCATAACACTTTCTCTTTCTTTTTAACAAGTGTTTGTGCAAAACATTTAATGATATTTTTCTACAGTGTGTCTATATTGGTTCATATTATTTTGACTATGTTGAAATTCCTGATGATGTTATCCCTCAGACAGTATTACTAGGTTGCCTGCTATAGTAGTCATAATATCTAGATACAAGTAGAATTATTTTTCACATTGCCTACGTTAATGACCCAAATGGTTAAAAAACAATGACTTAAGAAGTACAGATTTGTAAGTCCATATTAGGCATGTACATAAGTAACCTGTTTTGTGAGTAGTGAGTGTCAAACTAGTTCAATTTACATCCATGTTTGCTGGCTTTAAATAGCAGGAAAAGAAGGTTGATTCCCTTCCTTGTTACCTTCTGTGTCCAGGTCTCTGTGTTTTTTAATCATTGCCTGTTTGCCATTAGTATCACTGTTGCTTTCCAAGGCAATGAAATTGCCATATCATAGCTAAGATACTGCAGTTTATCTATAGGCTTCTGATACCAACTGGCTGTATAATGCTTGCATTTTCTGTTATCTCTAGTCATTTCCCTTTGTCATTTCACTTCCCAACAAGAAGAAAGTGTCATAATCATGGTTTGGAGGTCTCTTAAAAATAATCTTTTTTATTTTTTCTTCTAAGATGATAAGTCTCGTGTAGCATAAATCTGGAGAATATGTCGTAGGAGAAGCGCCTGAGGGAACTGGGATTGTTTAGCTTGGAGAAGAGGAGGCTGAGAGGAGACCTTATTGCTCTCTACAACTACCTAAAAGAAGGTTGTAGTGAGGCTGGTGCTGGTCTCTTCTCCCAGGTAACTACTGACAGGAAAAGAGGTAATGGCCTCAATTTGCACAAGGGGAGGTTTAGGTTGGATATCAGGAGGAAATTCTTTACTGAAAGAGTGGTTAGGAAGGCGGTTGAGTCATCATCCCTGGAGGTGTTCAGAAAATGGGTAGATAAGATGCTTTGAGACGTGATCAAGGAGATGTTGGACGAAGGTTGGACTAGATGATCCTAGAGGTCTTTTCCAACCTAAATGATTCTATGATTTTATAATGTAACTGTACAAGGTCAAGGAGCCTAGAACTCATAGCTACCTGCTACAGGAAACTGTGCTAGCTAGGTGATACAGGGGAGAAACTCCCTTATCCAGCCTGTTTGCTACCATCATTGGCATAAAAATGAATGCCTTATTTATTATCTGTGGCCCACAGCAAATAGATTGCTATCTTAGGTATGGAAAACTTTAAGATGGAGATTAGGTGTATGGGAAGACTTACAAGGCTAGTTAGCAACAAAGTTTTGTGTGCCTTGCCCACCACTCATTATTTCAGTTACCGCTGCTATTTTCAAAGCAGAACTCAAATTTCTTATGCTTAGCGTAAGCTGTGCATCATTACCCCAAATTGCTATACTTTACCACTAGTGCCAACTTCACCTTCCATTTTATAACTTAATAAGGTGTAGCTTTTTTACTGGCCACCGTTCAGTGGTTGACAGGTGGCTGATGAAGCACTCACTGGATTTTCCCATCTGCTGTTCCGTTCTTCCTATCCAGGCTTCACAAGGTCTGTATTTTCTCCTCAAACATTACATTTTAAGCTTGCAAAAGACTTCTTCTGTCTTGTGCTTCACTTTGCATGGTGTTGCACTAATCTTCCATATCTGAGTGATATTTCTTCATTTGAAAATGCACTTAGTGATTTCTTTTTGTTGCTGTGACAGTTCTAAGTGAGGGTGTATCCTGTAGCAGTTACTAGATGTATCACCTCTTGGTGCTGTGCCAGCTAGTGTTCATGCCATTAAAGGGCTTATTAAAAATAAGGAGGTGTTAATGTTTTGGATGCCTTTAAGGCATCAGGAACACCGTTGCTTTATTAATAATGTACCTCATAGTCTTATATTTTTTGGCATATATTATTAGAGCCAGGTAATAACACAGCAACAGATTTTTACTAGAAACAGATAGATGGCTCTCTTCTGGTTCTTGATAAGAAAAGGAAAGTGCCACCTAACAATTGTCTTCAGTGCAAGCAAAGGTTTTGTATTTTACTGGTTAGTACTGTCAACAAGAGTGAGAACATCAGCTATTCTCCATGCTGGAGTATTCAGCTGTTGTTTGGGTTAATTTTGGTAGGTCTCTATCCTTCTCATTCTTCAGGTCCTTATTTTTAAACTGAAGATAGTAGTGTTTCATGTCCTTTCCTAAGACTATTTAGATAAAAGGCACAGTAATAGACTTCAGAAGTTATTTATTTGTTTAGAGTTGCTAATGGTCACAGAGGAGCAGAAAAATTGAAGAGGAACAGCCGAGTAGGATCAGCACATCAATAGCTATCCCAGGATAGAAAAAAGTTACCTGTCCCAAAGACGGTTAAATCCAAACTGAACCCAGGGTCTCTTGTGGTCCCATTTTATCCACAAATACTTGACTGGTACCTCAGTTTTGCCCAATCTCTTTGCTCCACTGTGTTTTGACATGTAAGTGGAGCCTTTTGCAGTATTTTTTGAAAGTTTTTGAACTAATGTTGTTCAACATCAAGGTTATATAACATGTGCAATGACATTAAAATGGATAGCAAATGGATAAGGAGTTGTAAATATAGGACATTATTTCATTTTCTACTCTCCTAATTCTTGGTCTTTCCCATTAGCCACTAGAAAGCAGCTTTTTATAGGACCTGAGAAGAGATTACTATCCTGTAGACTCACTGAAATTTAAAGAAAAGATGTCTCTAAAATGATCACGTTTAAAAGTAATTTTCTAAATAAGTTTAGACAGTATAATTTTAGATCATATTGGTTTTGTTCCTGACCCCATTTGAATCTTAACACCTTCAAAAGTCTGAAGGCATAATATTCTGAATTAGACAAGTATACATATTCTTGTATGCTGTCCGTGGGCATAATTTTAATATGATTTCTGATTTTGCAGTAATTTCATTGCAATTTATGTTGAAAAAAGCCCAACCCTGTAAGCTGCTTCAAATGGAAAATTAAAAAAAGGCATTTTAGATGAGAAAAGACCACCCAAGCACAGAAACTTGCCTCAAGCAGCAGCCAGTAGCAGTTGCCTAGCAAACAGTGCAGGGCTCTGTACAGTATAAGCATTCCTTCAATTTACCCTCTCAGGTTTCAGCAATTGGTAATTATGAGACTTCTTAAACCAAAGGCTGTGGTCTTTGGTTTAGTCTCAATGGACTAATTCTCCATAAAACTATCTAATTTTTTTTGGTCTGAAACACAAAAGCCTGTGGAAATATTTTACCCAGTTTCATTATTCCCCCTGTGAAATTTTTCTTTTTTTTTTTTTTTTTTTCAGCTTTTCTCACATCGTTGTAGCTGGCTGACTCTATTGCTACTACTAAAAGAAATAATAAACCTTGTTCCCTACTTATTTACTCTATATGATCTTTTATTTTAAAGACTTTTCATATTCCCCTACAGCTTTCTCTTTACTGAGTAGAAATCCGCCATTGTTCTAATCATTTCTGTTACATTTCTTTCTATTTCTGCAGTTTTACTGTGTCTACTACTGCAAGAGTGGTGCTCTTTCCCATAATGCAGTTCTCTGTTTCATTACCCACTCTTTCCTAATAATTTCTAAAATTTGGATTTTGTTTATCATTGAACTGATATTTTATGCTAATTATATGGAATAATTTTATAATTTCCCAGGTAGTAGTAGTTAATTTAGAACCATTCACTGTGTATGTTAAATGTTCTTTCCCAAGGAGGTACATTATTTTACATTTATCAGGAATTTAATTAATCTGCCACATCCACACATAACCTCTTCTTACAGCGTGCTTTCTTCAAGAGTTCAGTATTGCCAAAGCTTTATGAAAGACCAGGTATACTGGGAAGGTTTGGTCACTGATTCTTAACATCCTTCAGCAAAAGTACTGCTGATTTTTCCACAACAAATTATGTTCATCAAAATTTTTTCCCATTCTAACCTAAGTGTAGTCTGCAATACAGGAAGAGAATAAATGTGTTGAATAGCATTTGACCAAAATTATACTCCATCACACTGGCTATTTATAGGGCATTTGCTGATGCCACCTCTGATTCCTGATCTCCTTTTACAAGGGTGGAAGGGAAAGTCCCGTGTATAATAATGCTGAAAACTAATCTTTACCTTTAAAGACTTCCCCTTACAGATTAAACTGATACACACAATAAAATATTCAGAAACCTTTAAATAAGATAGAGACTTAATAATTAGAGAAAGTCATTGAAATCTAGAGTTCCAAGTGACTTTGTCTTGAGCTCATGATTTAAATACAGCATAGGTGTGTTACCCTGAGATTAAAAGATTTTGTCAGGAATCTCTGGTAGTTTTTGAAACAGCATACAGCCTGACAGTTTATTCATGGACTATCAGCTGTATCAATTAATTGAGTAATAATTATAACTCTTTTAGATTAAATGGATGGATCAGATTGAGTTTATCTCACCTGGGTGCACTTAGTCAATCAGATCTCCCTCTGCGGGCCTTCAGAGACACATTCTTTTATTGAGTATATCACAAATTTGGTGGAGGTTGAACACCTAAAATATGGACAGAAGTTAAGGTCCTAAATTAGGTAGGCTGGACTTTGCCTCTCTTTTCTAAATAGAAGTTATGGGAAAGTGTCTTCTTTCCTAGGAAAGTAGTGTCATTGCATGGGGAAGGTTTATTTGCTCAGCTGTAAGGCTTTTACACCCACTTATGTGGTGAAATTACTTTTGCACAGGGCACAAAGGAAGAGACTTAATCGCAGTTTAGGAACACTCACCACAGCAGGGAAGGCAGCTATGCAAGAAGCAGTTGTTCCTACCTGAGCTTTTCACAAAGCAAGATCTTGAACATCACTTCAAAGGTATCATAGACACTGACAGTCATTGGCAGCTCTTGTCAGAAATCTGCTGGCACTTTGGTTAGTTGCCCACAATACAAAGCTGTCTTTACTCTAGACACTTTTTGGCATGATTTTCTTTGTATGGTGACATAAATTAAGGAAAAATTTGATGACTCTTGGTTTTTTTCTTCATATACTCCCAGATGGGCACTGGATTTATCTATTCCTTCTTCTTCCTGATGTAGAATACCTGTCAGTAGCAGGGCATTTTGAATGGACATTGATCCTTTTATTCCGTGGCTGCAGTGGAGGGGTGAATCAGGAGGGGTGAAAGTGGCTGAGTCTGTTTTGATTAATTTTTACCACTCAGAAAGAAGGCAATTCTCATTAACATAAGTTCCTTTTCCACCTAACTGTACTATTTGCCAGGGAGCTCATTTGCTTGCATCTTCATGGTAAATGTGGTTCCAGTCGGTATGTCATTTGGCTAGAGATAAACTACAAGGTGAGCCGTTACCCCAGACAAAGCAGTGCCATGCAACACAAAGCAGGAACCAGCAGGTGCAGCATTCATTGCATAAAGGTATGCTCTTTCTTTAGCAAAGAAGCAGCACATGTAGTTTTATCAGATTATCTTTTCTTGAGTTAAAAATACTCTCTCTAGAGAGGTCACCTATACCACTAAGAAGCACACAAACATTTGGTGTTACATAAATGTTATTTTTTCCTATTGTTTCATTAATTATAGAAGCTTACTTTGAAAAAGACACTGTACTTACCCTCAAATAATTGTATTAAAATCTACTGTCTAGCAAGGGTTAGAAAGTCAGTAGACATGCATCGTTTGAAACGCTGAGTAGGAACACTGATTCTAGGAAAAAACTCCAATGTTTGATTTTTTAAAATCTTGTGTAAGATAGTGTGAGATATGAAATTCAGTTAAATACTCTTAGCCTTCCTCTCCTAGTCTAATCCACACTAAACTGATAAAAAAGAATTATGAACACCATTTTTTGGACAGGTCATGGCTGGATAGATGATTCGGTTTTTTATAACACAAAGATGTCATGTACTAACAAGCTAGAGCATTAAAAATGTCTAGATTTAAGCAGCTAACCTAAAATTGTCAGCTGCCATTTTTTTTTTCTTTTGGCTAGGCACTGTAGAAGAGTCTGGCTCAGGCAATTTAATTTGCCTTTCATAGTCTATCACAAGGCTCATGATTATTTCTTACAACAAAATATTCAGTGCAACAAATTAGCGGATTCTGCTATGTTGGTTGGGCTGCCTTCCAATTCCTGCCTTAGTGATGCTGGCTGCCTTCAGCACTGCCAGTGCAATAATTATTGCTGAGTTTTCTAGACCTCATCAAACCATCAAGGTGATCACCCTCTTGGAACAGCTGGGGATAGAAGGTATGAAAAAGTTTAAAAAAATCGCTGCAACTCTGTGCTATCATGCCAGGAAGTGCCACTTGAATGATGGCAGATATTGGCAGGAATAGGGCTCTGCTGGAAGAGAGCTTGCAGCAGTTGTAGATTATAGCTTTTGGTGCTTCCAAGGAGAACTGATGTGGGCCCTGAATTAAAGAAAGCAAATTGGAAGGTGGAGAAAACAAAGATTGAAGGCAAATGTAAAAGGGGAGATGATGATTTGTGACAATGAAGCAATTTTTGGTTTACTATATGTGATTGACTCTTTGATGAAGAAAAAATGTCCACAGACAGCATTATGTCAGCTATGCAGGTTTGTTAGGCAGTCCTCTCCAGCCTTTTTCACACAATTAAGGTACCAGCTTCTGTAGGCAAATTGACATCATTCTTGTTCCAATACAGAGAAGCATACTGTTATTTATCAGTATTTTACCTTATGAAGTACAGAAGCAAAGTAAAAGGAAATCTTATTTTAGATATTTAATAATATTGTCATCATCAAAACCTGCTGAGAGACTTCTACTGTACTTGAGTGCATATTTTGGATAAACAAATAGGTTTAATCCAGGACGTTCAATACTGACCTTTGCACAAAATAAATACCCAGTAAAAATCAGAGTTTAGCCTCAAATTAGTTGATGGAAGTTATCTCCATGTAAATCTGAGAAACATTATTGACTGCAGTAAACATTTATGCAAATAAGAAGGCCCATTATATCCCTTTTTAATATCTCTGTTTCCTTTCCTGATTCTCTCTTTTGTTTGAACATTTTAATTTTGTTCCAAATACATTTTATTGTCTGAGCAACCTACTCACACACAAATGGAATATTTTGACACCATTCTCATCACTGGGATACAGGGGACCTGTTAGCACTATGGAATATAACAAGCATTCCTCATGTGTGTTTTGTCTTTTGCCAGAGCTTTGTGTCTATCCTTTTCTTTGTCCCTCACATTTTTAACTTTTCAGTCTTCACAGGCTGGGAGTAGAGCTTTGTGATTCACTGTCTCTTTAGCCAGAATTTTATTATAGTACTCCCTTTTTCACTGTTTGTTACCTTGTAGGTTGATAATGCTTGACAGCCAATAGATAATATTTTAGAAACAATGTACTTAAGAGAAGGAGATACTTGTATGCATACATGAATTGGCATCTTAAAAAGAGGTCAACATACAGTATGAGTGTATTAGTAATTACAGACTAGCTTTTTATTCATTACATTTTTATTCATTACATTTGTCATCAGGGCTAGGGAAAAGGAATGGCCAGTCCGCCTTTTGATTTTATTGTAGCTTTAACTTTGGAAGAGGCAAGAGAATGAGGCTGTAATCTGTACTGCTTACTTATATTACAGAGGCTGTACTTTCAGGGGCAGGTGATGGGTTTTTTATTTCTTCAAAGCAGAAAGCTTAGGGTCCCACTCATTTAAACATATTGTTTCATAAAACCAAAAGAAACCTGTGTTTTCTTTCAACTATTTAATGGGATCTTGTTGAGGGCAATGTCTGACTGACAGTCTAGCTGTCCACAGGGCTTGGAATTGGGCCCACTACTCCAATTGCCCAATGCCCTGGGGTTTTTGTGTAATGACTGTGACAGCATTGAGTGTTTCATATGTTGCCTTTTTTTCTAATGATTTTGTTCCAAAGCAGACTAAATACAAATGGTGAAATATTGAAAATGACTGCAAATTGACTGGCTCTAATCAACAATTTATGAGTTGAATCAATAATCTTGAACTAGCATATGAGAATACTCCATTTTCTATACAAAAAAAATAGAAGGCTTCACCCTTAGGATAGAAAATTCTCTCTGTGGAATGGGGTTGTAGACAACAATTGGTGTTCCCCAGCTGTAGATGAATTTAAAGGTACTGGACCTGGGTCACTGGACATCTGTCCCTGTGTCTCTGGTGCAGTGACCAGATGACAATCCCGACTCTTAAGGTAGCCATGTTGCAGAGAAGATGCATTGCTGCCTCCAGCACTACTTAGAGTTCCCTAAGGACTAATGGCTTTATACACAGATAATAAGCAAAGCTTAGCAGGTAGAAACTTTTCTGACTCTAACTGATGTCAGTTATTTCTCTTCCATAAAGTGGTCTGCGTATTTTAAATGTCAGTTTTCAGGTTATGCAAAGGCATAAAAATTTAGTAGATGCTTCATATATTCTACAGAGAAAATCTTATTCTATAAGATCAGTGACTATTCCAGCAGGAATATCTTATGAGAGAGATCAAAGGTCAAAGTCAGCATCCTGCTTATCCAGGTTTAGTTGTGGAATGAATGACTACCAAGCAAGGAGCCCTTTGTTCCTTACAGTTCTGACATGGATAAGCTGTCATTCTCTCTCTTGCTTTGTGGACAATCTTATATGTTTGAATATAAGTAAAACCACCATAGTGACTGTGGATTGGCTATTTTTACTAGATGTAGCTCTCTGATACCAAATCTCCAGTTCTTATTATCCCAAGACTCAGTCTTGATGAGATAGCGAGTGATCCCTGTCAATACCACTCAAAATTATTTGATTAGTGAGGTTTCTTACAGGTGTGCCTGTCCTTCTGAGGACTAGAGAATATTTTGTTGTTGTTAGAAGGTAATTTTTTTAAGGTATTAGGCCACATTCTATTTTTTGCTGAAGAAATGTACACAGAAGATAGTTTCACTCCTTCTAGTTAAGATATCCTAGATGCATCCACTTGTCAACTCCGTAACAGCATTATTACATCTTTGTTGAGTTTACAAACATAATATACTGTAATTTGAATCACTGTGTAGAAACCAGTTGTATCTTTGTGAATGAAGATGAGACCTGTTTTATTGACAAATATTGCCATAAAGACAGAAACAATTTGAAAGTACTATATAAGGCTAATCTTTCTGACTGCTTTCTGAATGCTTGATTTTGCCTTCAAGCTTTACTGCAGCCAAATTCAGACTGTGCAATTATAAAATTTTATTAAAGCTCAATTCAAAAGTATTTTTATGTTCAGAACTGGCTCAGGGCTTCTCAGTAGTGTCATGAAAATTAATTTTTGCCACCTTAAAGATGAGGTGTGGGAGCCAGGGCAGTGATGCTTTTGGTAGAAGAAGGATGAGAGAGAGAATAGGAGCAGAGAGGTATAAGGGAACCCCTGAAAGATTGGTCTTATCTTCCCATTGTCAATGGCAGAATGGGAGAAGATGAAGTTGACCATGTTGATCCTATCTTAAGCTTGTACCAGTAAACAGGCACAGCTTTTATAGTATGGACCTTTAGCTGGGGCAGGCACTATGCTGCTGTACTGCTTCAGGCCTGAGCTAGCATGGAAAGAGACATCAACCATGTCTGTCCTGCACTCTGCAGTTTCAGAAGCGCTGTGGGAAGGAGCAGCTCTTGCATCCCTACCCCTGTGATACAGGCCTGAACTCTGTAAATCTGACCTTCTAAAAGTAAAAATTACATCTAAGCAAGTATATTAAATTGTTCTTATATATCTTCTGTGACTAATGCTTTGTTAATAAAGATTTTTTTGTGTGCATGCAGCTCATCTGATTTTGAATGTTGTTAAAAAACACATGGGCAGGTTTTGCTAAATGATTATTGCACTACTAGCTGGGACCTGACAGCTGAGTATTTTGTGTTATAACATTATCTTCGTTTTAAGGTAAAAACGAACCTCTTAACTTGACCCAATTTATCAGTTTGATTCTGAACCCCTTTTGTGCACATTCAATCCATATCTTCTTCATTTTAGTGGAATGCAAATATTAAAATAATGCACAAATTATTATTACAAGCGTTCACGAACAAGAAACTCTGTAGTCCTAAAACATACACACAGGCACATACACAACAAATCTGCTGTACATGATGTTAAGATTTGTGAATGTAAATTGTAGCATGAACTTAAGACCCCAACCTATTTAAGCTAGTCATTGGGATCAAGTGTGCAGTTGTTTATAAAACTTGGCTCTGAAGAAAAAGGACTGAAATGAAATACTCTTCTTGTTTCAAGATTATTGAAGTATATTATACCTCACAAATTCTGAATTTATGTATTGTTCTGGACTATTAGAACAGGTAAATTTGGCCTTGTACAGAAAAAATATCTATAGCTATCTGAGACACAATTATCTCTAGAGCTCTGTGTAGCTATGTAAAATGTTGCTATGAATTCAATATTTGCTCCAGGTTCCAAACACTTACTTAATTAGTTTTATTATCATACTTCTAGCAATATGGTTCCTGTAAGATTATTCTAAAAATAATTTTAGGAAACATTATTAAAAATACCAAATCATTCGGTGTAAAATTAGGGACTTCCCCTATTTCTTTTTCGTCATTTATCTCTTTCAGGAATATTCATGTTTTATAACTTTTGTGAAGAAAATGTTTTGCAAGACTAGAACTTGTTGATCAAGCATTTTACCAGCAATTTCCTCTTTATTTCTGCCTGCTCTCACACAGGAGGTGATTCTTTCAAAGAAGTGCTTGGAAAACTGTTCTGATTTTGTTATTGTTTGAGTCACTAGGTCTCCATGTATGTATGGTAGAGTCTAAATGTTTATAAATCACAAATATAATACCCTGAAGATATGTTCAGTGCTCAGTAAATCATTTTTATTTAAACCAACTGTCAGCTTCACCAGCTCAGCTTTGGCTAGAATCTTCCATATTTTCATGTCATGAGTAACAATAACTGAAGTGTTATTTAGATAACAATTCTGTTTCTCATTACTACATTACAGAAAACTTACTGCAGAAAGCTTGTATTTACCAGTTTTTTATTATTACTATATTCAGTTAGAGAAGGCAGCAGCTGAGACTTAGAATAGGCTCTGTACCTTTTGGAGAGCCCTCTTGTCCTCAGTAGGTCACAGCGGAAATCCACTTGTACACAATATAAGGCAGGGATGTGGTCCTATACAGGATTTTTAAAAACTTTGATTACTTTCTTATCAAGTGTGGTGAAGGCCTATTCCTTCTCTCAGCAGCATCAAATGGATTAAAGACAGGGGCTTAATATTACATATGTGATTCCTTTAAGGAACTAATGGACAAGCGGAAACTAATTCCTTCTTGATTTTAACTTGAATTACATGTGCTTGTGATGGTTTTTATTAGATGTGCTGAGAACATCATTGTGTCCACAGATATTCAAAGAATTTCATTTTAGTTTTGCTTTTCTTCTTATAAAAAAAATTGAATATTTTTTCTTTCCCTGCTGTCTTGCAGTAAAGGACTTGACTCACATGCACATGCACACCTGCAGATGTGTAGGTGTATTTTATATGGATCTGGCTTTCAAACTGTTATTCTGGTTTTGTGCTGGGTATCTTCAGAGAATTTCTTGAGTAACAGGGCCCTCTATCTCAGGATACTATCTGAAATTTTGATGAAAAATTAAATGAACTTCTCTAAGGAATGGCACAAATATATACTCTGCCTCAAACTAATGGAAATACTGGGGGGGGGGTTAGCTGGGGATCTTGTATGTGATGCAGGTAGGCTTTAGCATTAGAATCCTTTCATAAGCCACAGACCCCAGATACTTGTATTTTTGGGGCTCTTCTTAAATCTGTATGCCATAGAACCAAGAACTGAAAGTCATTAAAAACCTATATGTCTAACTTAAAACCACAAGCAAATTATTTGAAGCTGTGGGCATCTGATGCACTACAATTGAGCTAAGGGGACTTAATGAATTACTGATTAGAGCTTATTTTCTGTAGCTCATTGTTAGCCTGCACTAGTCATGATATAAGATGTGGTTGCTTAATTCTCCTTCACTACGATTTAAGCTAATACTCCCTTCTTCCTTTGGAGTGAAGAAGCCTGTTACCATGGCTCAGCTGGTGAGTCCATCAGTTGAGTGTGACCCTGCCCAGGCTGCAGTGCCTTTGTGCTGTCCAGGGGCCCTGGCTGACAGGTGCTGTGTGTACCCGCTTGTGTGCGTGTGCATTTTAATTTACATCACTGTAGAGTTTTGATTCTGTATCACTGTGTAGTAGTTGTGGTTGAGTGTCTTCTCAAGGAGCTTTCTGAGGAAAGGCACTTTGTCATTTTCCATTTTGGAGTTTGTGTTATAAATCATCTTTTGACTGGTTTCTCCTTCGTGGTTCCTGTCTGAAATTTTAGTCCAATCATATACTTTAAGAATCATCTCAAAATGGTTTTCTTTATCCTCTGAAATTCAATTCCTAGATCCCTCAAGGTCAGTAACATTGTTAACCTATTAACAACCAGCCTCTGACAAGAATCTGGAAATAGTTTGAGCTATTCCAACTCAACAGTATACAGGCTTTTTAAAATTTTTTATTTATTTTTAAAACAGCAGAAGTCTGGAGAAAAATAATGTATTAGTAAAATGGTTCGCTGTAATTACACTTAATTCTTCTATAATTTTATCAGTAATTACATAAGATAATCTCTTTATGATATTTTATTTATGTCGAAGTCTAAGAAGACAATGTGGTGGATATTTATTTTCTTACCTTAGGAACTGACTCTCCATAGCCCTACATTTTGGGTTCCCTGATTTATTATAATGAGGTTGAATTAAAACATATTTTTCTTTTCTTACCATAGTGTACTTTTTCATCCAAAGCATCCATTTTTCCTCTTTCCAGAAGAAGAAGAAAGAAAATGGAGAATTCTTTATCTATTCCTAGACTTTAATGTTTCTTTGTCAGTCCTTTTCCTATGTAATGTCTTTGAAACATCATTAAACATTTGAAGCGGGTGGATATGATTTGGAAAAAGAAATGCAGTTGTTTAACTGAAAAATTTAAATTTTTTAAGTAAAGGAAAAAAAAAAAAACCCTTGCAAAATCAGATCTATATTTTCTCTTTCTATGTAAGGAAATCCCTTATGATTCTTTAGAATAGAATGAAGCTACATAATACTGTTTTTAATAGAGTTTGTCACTTCTTTCTCCTACCTTTAACTTTTCTCTCTTTAGAAACACAGACCCAATGAGATTTTTTTTAAGTAACTGCATGTAGAAAGTCCATATAATTTTTCCATTTGTTTGTGGTTCGTTTTTATTTTCTTTCCACCTTGATCTCTTCAGAAAGTTGAAATAAATATCTAGTTCTGGCCTATATTTTCCATTTGATAAGTCAGCGATGCACCTTGCTGCAGTAGTCTGATCTTCTAAGGAAGAACAGCTGCATTTTCTGCAGTATTTTATCTCTGCACAGCCTACCAGAATGCTGCCATTTCACATATCCAGCAGTTGTCCTGTCCCCCCCAGCCCTACCCCACTTGATTCGCTGGAGTCACAGGAGGAAGTCTAATAGCAAGAAATGTGAGGTAGAAACACAGGGACAGAGATGGTGCAGGCTTGTCTTCTTGTTCTGCACAACCCATATTTATGCACTGTCTATGTGCCATGTTTTCCAGTAGGTCCTCCCACTGGAAGTTTCAACACGGCCACAAAATCTGAGGGAGTGGATGCTTGGTACTGAAGAAATTGCTAGTTATCAAAACAAAAAGAAGTACATTGGCATATGGGAAGTGAAGATTCTCACAGAATAGCCACTTATCCAGAACAGCCCCATAGTAAAGTTTTGGTGGAGCTACTGCATCTTTCAACAACAGCAATAAAAGTATAACAAAACAAAACATGCTTGATGTATGAGAGTGCAGTTTCCTTTTTTACCCTAAAGTTGCAGCAGGAATATTAGGTTTTCTACTTTTTAATATAATTAACTACTGTGCTGCAATTTTTCTCTATAATTAGCACACTTAACTGTATGATTTCCTACTGGTTGAATGATATGCATCATCCCATGTATTTTTTTGCTTACTGAATCCCTACTGTTACTATGCTAGAAATTTGTACAGTCTAGACTCTTTCTGTTACTGCTTTGCTCATTTACTTTTTGTTTAGCTGGTGAAAATAAGAGCTCTGTGCTCAGAATGAGCATTTTCTCTGTTACCTAATTAACAGCACATAAGATGCAGCAGGTCTTTTGCTGGTGCCCCTAATAGATTTCACACAGACTTACATAACATTGCTTTATGCCATGTGTTGGTCTTTTTAATGTAAACGACTATGTCAGTATTCAAGGACATATTTCTTAATGATTAATATAGAAGTGCAGGCAGTCTAAGATTTCCTAAGTTCATAAAGTTCCTAATACAGCTTGGCTTTCCTTTTCTTTCTTCATCACACTATCTCCATTAGAATATTATGTCTTTGTATTCTGGGAACTTTTCTGTGATGTTCCTATGCTAGGGACTGTTGTAGGACAGCACAAAACAGTTCATTAAGATCATGGATGATCTTAATGAAATCCCTTTCTGTCAATAAATCTGTACGTAAAAATGGTAGGCAAAATACCCAGACTGGATCCATTGTGTGAAAGGAATCTTTGCTGTAGAGGCGAATTCAGCGGTTTACATGAAACCCAGAACTTTCAAATTCAAAATTATAACGCTGATAAACTTCCCCAGGGTTCCTTTGACAACCCCTGTCTTAAAGTTCAACATATGCCAGAAAGTACTATATAATTAACAGGCTTTCCATTTGCAATGCTGGTGTAAGTATAGGCTTCTCTTTAATGGCAAGTTTTCTTATTTAATTTCAAAAAGTGTTAGTATGGAAGTGGACTGAGGCATGAAAACTGAAAAACTCTCCCATAGCTATATTATGTGAGAACAGTGGTAAACAGTACTTAATTACTCATTTAGTGCTTAATCTCAAAAGTGTTATTTTTTAAATGAATGGAATGTATGACAGATACACATAATTCAATTAATCTACATTATAATATAAACCGGTAAATAGTCACCTGTTATTTAGTGAAACTTTGTGAAGAAACAGCCTGTGTTTTCTTCTTTCTTTTGTGTGTGCAGTGTTGGTGATGTTGTAATGATGATTAGTGTCATTATTTTTTTATTTTTCTTTTCATTATTCATATTTTCATGAAACTCAGATTCACAGTTCCAGTTAGTGAAATTGTTGGAATGATGTCAAAGAAACTCCTTACCCTTTTTCTCTGAAATCATTTCACTGTTACATTGCCTTCACTGCCACTGACAAGCTCTCTTTTCACACTTTCCAAGTTATAGACCGCAAGATAGGGACCCAGGGGGCAAAATTCCTTCCACTGTAAGAGAAGATCAGGTTCATGACCACTTGAAAGACCTGAATATGCATAAGTCTATGGGACCTGATGAGATACATCTCAGAGTCCTGAGGAAATTGGCTGATATAGTTGCCAAGCCACTCTCTGTGATATTTGAAAAGACCTGGTAGTCAAGCGAAGTCTCTGGTGACTGGAAAAAGGGAAACATTGCACCCATTTTTAAAAAGGGTAGAAAGGAGGACCTCAGGAACTACCAGCCTCCCAATATCACTTCTGTGTCTGCGAAGATCATGGAACAGATTGTGATAGAAGGTATGCTAAGGCATGTGGAGGACA
>VZZY01006910.1:110134-207055 GCA_013400335.1 Eurystomus gularis | reverse complement strand
AGCAGTTTCTTGAAGAAGTCAAATTTAGCACTCCTGAAGTCCAAAGTTGCAATCCTACTTATTGTTTTGTTCATATTACCCGTGATCCTGAACTCTTCTCTTCTCATGGCCACTACAGCCAAGGCTGCCCCCAACCTTAATGGCCTCCACCAGTCCCTCTTTGTTAGTCAGTACTAGGTCCAGTAGTGCACCTCTCCTTATTGATTCCTCCACCACTTGAGTCAAGAAGTTATCATTAATACACCAGAAGAACCTTCTGGACTCTGCAAGCCTGGCTGTGTGGCCTACCCTACAGATATCAGGGTAATTGAACGTGCCCATGAGCACTAAGGCCTGTGACTGTGAGGCGACTCTCAGCTGTCTGTAGGCGGCCTCATCAACTTCCCCATCCTGATCAGATGGCCTGTAATAAACCCCCACAACAATGTCACCCATATTAGCCTGACCTTTGATCCTTACCCACAAGCTCTCAACTCACTCATTGTCCATGGCTCATGGGATCATATCAAGGTGTATCAATACCTGATAGCAGGCAGTAAAGGAGACAAGAGACAGACTCTTTTCACAGTGACATCCAGTGTGAGATTTTTCAAGCAGCTGAGCACCCATTTAACAGTGATTTAATTCAAGTCACTGTTCCTCGGCTTCCTGATAAAAGTTTAATGTGTCAAAAATCTACTACATCCCTTAGAGAAGCTACACTGTCAAAAAAAGGGAGATTAAATTTATTTGGCACGATTTGTCCTTAATAAATCCATACTGGCCAGTTTATTAGAATCTGATTCTTGAAATGTTTACATCCTGAGTAATAACTTGTTCTTGTGTTTTTCTACATAACAAGGTCAGGATGCGTAATCCACAATTTTCTTGACTTTTTTTTTGGGGGGGGGGAGATGACGACACAAGAGGAGGATGTGGTGAGGTTGGTGGTAGATTGTTGGGTTGATTATGTCTTGGTATTAGTGCGTTTTAGTTCATTCTTTATGACTTAGCAATTTCTCACCAAGAAGATAATCACTACATGCTCTGGCATTACTTTATTACTTCTTTCTCTATTCACACAGCCCTACTGACATAGGAACATCTAATTTATGGAAATAGAATCATAGACTGTTTTAGGCTAGAAGAGACCTCTAGAGATCATCTAGTCCAACCCCCCTACACAAGTAGGAGTATCTCTACCTAATATATAAATAAATACTTATTCTTTAGTCCATTTCTCTCCTGGCTGCTGACAGGAAAAAAAGGCAGCAACTGCACATTCCCCATGTTGTGTTTCTCTTCTCAGAAAGTAATGGACATATATTTCATTCAGTTTCCCCTTAATTTTAATCCCGTTAAGTAATTCTTGCTATTTACCATCCTCCCATAGTTTAATTTGTATTCTTGATTTCTTGTTTCTAATTTTTGCAAAACAATTTCACAATCAAAAAGGAAACAAAATTCTGAACTACTCTGATGGTGGGGAAAGAAAAAAGGGGCTTCTCTAGGTGTGTCTGATGTTTTCTCTTCATGATTTGAAGCCTGGACATGCAAGTCATATACAGAGCTACACATGCCTTTTTCCTCTGTGCTACTGACTTGCCATTGCGATAGTTTCAGGATACCAAGTAGAGCCTAGTTGGGCTTCAGTGCTTTGTACAGTATTTCTTGGTAGCTTCCAGGTCTTCTACAACTCCTGTCTGCAGAGAGCACGTTCCCAAGATGTGTTGCTACCAATTCCCTCAGCTTGTTGAAGTCTGTCTTTTTTTCTTAATGTCTTGCTGATATTGCCATCCTTCCTTTCTTCTAAGAATCGTGAACTCTATCACTCTGTGATTTTCATTCAAATTATCTACTACCATTAGAGTTTTAGCCATTTCCTTCCTATTAATCAGTACCAAATCTAAATGAGCTTCCCACAGTAATTTTCTTCACCTCAAGAAACTAAATTATCCTCAACATTTATTGCACATTACTCAAACCCCATTTTCAAAATTGAATTTCCTCATTGGCTTTTCTACGGCATTTCTTACAAATGTTAATGAACGTAATTTTTATATCTCATTTTAAATTGCTATAGCCTGATTTTCCAGAGTATTAGCATTATGTAGGACTGTCCTTTTAAAGCTGAACTTCAGCTGATTTCAAGCACAGCTAAGACTGCTTGCCCTCCTGAGAAAATCAAGTCTTGGGACCTAAGACCATCTCAACTTCTATGTACTTGACTTTGCAACTCAGATAATGCTGTTTGAGAATTTCAGTGATGCCCTAACTCTGCTTCCACACCCACCTCCCTGTTCCACCAGCCTCCAGGCTACTCTCCTTACACACAGAGCCACATGACTCCTTCCATCAATCCACTCCTTTCATTCCTCCCTTGCTCTTGCACCTTTCCTTCTTCTGCATTTGACCCCCAGGCCTTCCCCAGTAACCTACCTAGGGCTTGGAAAGGTGCATCACCATTCTTGACAAGGAACAAAATCCTTGTTCACTACTGTAAAGTGTGCTACATCTGCTCCAGCTTTTAGAGGAAACATTCAGCTTCATATTCTTTGCTCCTGATCAGATGGAAAGTCAGAGTCTGGTCAGCGCAAGACTCTGAGCACACCAATAATAAGGACAGATTCTCTGAGATTTTAGTTACCAAAATCAGAGCTCTCCCCAGTATTTGTGTGCAGGTAAGAGCTTTTGAAGAGGTAAGTCTTTAACTTTCACCAACTCTGGTAGAGTGTTTGTTCATGAGAACTGGAACTGGCAGATCCTTGACAGCAACTGTCTGACACAAGGTAGAGGTCATCGGAATTTCGTATCGTGGCACGCCATGCATTTCATTCACTTTGCTCCCATCTCATTTCAAATCCGATTTAAGGAACAGGGAAATAAATAGGGCAGTCACTACCTAACATTTCATGTAAACTTGTTTAGAGAATTAAGCAAGAGTGAAATTTCTAACCTTCCCCTTGGACAACCAATGCCCAGAAGAGGAGAGGTACTTAAAGGTACCATCTCTTTTCAGGAAGAAGATTAAAAAAATGTTATTTATTGTCAGATGTTTACTTTTTTAAATCTCCCAATTTTAAATCTATGCTGGTGGACCAAAGAACACAATCACCCCTGCTGAAAGCAGTTACCTTCCCAGGACACCTTCACCACTGGGAAAGCAGGTGACAGAGGAAAATCTACATGCTGCTCATTCAAACCATTTCACATTCTGAAACCTCCATATTGATTCTTTGATTCTTGTTTCAATTCATCCTCAAAGACCCATTAAAACAGATATATTATAGAAGACTGCGGTAGACAGTTGTCACCTTTAAGTATCTGAAATGGCAGAGAATCAATAACTTGAAACAACCTCCCTGTTCCTGCCTCAACAACAGGTGTTTGGATTCCATTGCACTTCTTTTGTGAATTATGTTTTCAGTCCATCTGTTATTGCCCTAAGTTCACCGCTGTCTATGCTTTAGCAGTATGAGATAATCCTTCGCCAGAAGACAGTTGGTTTCCTGATGACATTTAAATGTAGGGAAAATGTCAACGTTTTTATTGTTAGAAAGTAAAGTTGGACTCATTTTCTCAGATAAAATACAAACAGCTTTACTGGCAAAGTTCTGTGTAAAGCTGATTTAGTGACTGTATGTTTGTCTAAGCTCTGATCTTATGCTGGTACACATTTAATTTTAAATATGCCAGGCAATACCTGTTCCTGCTTGATCTGCTTAGTGATTTACCATCTGTATATTGTTTTCATTAAATACAACTTTTCTATAAAAAAACCAACCCCCTTAACAACTCACATATGTATACTGGGTTTGAAATTTCATTATCGTGCTGAGGTTTTAATTGTTCAATGCAAATTAAAAAAAATAAAATCTTGCAATGCAGCCATATCAATAACAGATTTAGCAAAATGCAAACTCCCCCATCTAAGAAGTTTTAATTTAGAATTATATTAAAATGATAACACTGCCAAGCAGGTTAAATAATTAATTTCTTCTCATTTTAATTGTAGACTATTATTTAATAAACAAAGTAATTTACCAGGTAATTTATTCTACTTCTTCATAGGCAGCTCATTTAAAGTCTAAAAATAAATTGCTAATTAAAACAGGATTCACTGTTTTAGAAAGCAACTCATTTTCCTTTAAAATCTAACAAGGACTATGGTAGAGCACCCACTGAGAATCTTTGAAGGGCAAGGAAGCCACCAACAATAATGAAATATTCTGATAACTGAGAAGGCTTTCATCTGAACAATTAATGAAACACACATTTGTCACAGAAACCAACACTAGATCATTATAAACTTTGCTAAACACTTAGTGCCCAAGAGTTAATCAACTAGATCAATGAAATGTAAGGTTCTTGAAAAACCACAAAGGAGAGAGGTATTTACACAACCCTGTACATACATCTAGGTTGGTTAAGAGGAATAAATTCCGTACCATGTAGCAATTCCATGTATAGCCATCCAACACTGGGACCTTGGACTTCTGACTTTGAAGGCAGAAGCCCAGAAAGAATTCATTCCAGGTAAAGAGAACTTACATCTCCAAATCTGCTTACAAGGATCCCACTCCCTCCAACATTAGAGTCAACAACTCTCCAAGTTCAAAACACATTCAGATGATGCCTAAAAATTATTAAACCGACATGAACTCCAACTAACGCCCATTTCTTAGGCCAACTCTCTAATTTTTCCCCAGTTTTCCCCCTTCTTAAAGGCTTACCAGGCTGACATGCTGTTGGGCAGCGAGTCCACTCACTAAAAGGCGTAACAACACAGTCTTTCTTGCAGAGGAGGAGACATGGCCGCACAGTGTCAGGTCTGATGGACTCTGGACATCTATTGACCCAAATGCAAAGGTAAAATATAATCAAATTAAAACTACAGGGAAATGTTTTACTCCTAAGAATCTCACAGGGCTGTGAGCGTACTGCCACACCAAAGATATCATGCCTGGTCACAGCCAGCCTCCTTTTTCTTCTTTCGCTCTCATGTAACCCAGCTGAATTTAGTACACTTCAAAGATTAAAAATAATAATAATTTTTTAAAACGTGGAGCTTGGCTTGATGACTGCAGGCTAAATGTAACTCAGTCTATGACACCTAAAATAAAAAGTTCAATGAAGCAAAACATATATATTTATTACTGAAGAAAGCGAGTAGTTATGTTTATAAAGTAGTCCTGTTTTAACACAACATACAACAGTCTTTAAACCATTTGCAATTCTACGTACGGACTGATGTGATATTCCTCCACTTTCAACCCCTAGGGAACACAAAATAGCTTAAAGTGATCTCTGATTGATCAAGCTTCGATTGTTATCTAAAAAGTTGTACAACACAGTATAGTAAGAATAACTCTGATCATTTTTTAACTCATTTTTAACTCCTAAATGAAAAATATGTCATGCTTATTCTAATATGAGTTCCAGACAGAGAGTTAATATATAAAAACTCAAAGGGTGGAAAAGTTACACTTTTCTGGGATCAGTCAGATCTTGCATTTCAAGTGGGAGAACAGAAAGGGAATTACTCTTTTTAAATTTTTATTAATTTCTAGTAGAAAAATCACTCAAAAATACTTAGTAATGCACACAACCCAAAATGATCCCATTTGAAAGAGGAATATGCCACTAAACCCTACTAGGAAAGAAAATAAGTCTTAAAGTCATGATGCTGTTACTGAGTAAGTAGTAAAACACTTAGGGGGATAATTTAAAAGAAAATAAATACAAAGAGACGTGTCTTCTCATTAAGCATGATTACCCTACAGGGTAGATTTCTGTTATCTAACAGATGTTGAAATATTTTTCTGGAAAAATTTCAGATTTGTTTGGCTTTTGGTGCTTTGCACCTTCTTCAGATATGGTCTAATTTTTCTTCACGGAATCAGGAAAAATGCAGAATATGAAAAAATACAGTATGCCAACACACAACATAGCTTATCCCATTTCTGAAGTCATATTAACAGTAGCCTTTCACCACAGCAGTTCTAAACCCAACATTACTTTGGGTCACTTTCCACCAACTCACAACATAAAATACAATACAGTCACAGCCAGTGCCCACAGTGAGGAAGGCTGCCCTCTGACCCCAGCACCAGACCGGACCCTCCTGGGCAGTAATGAGGTAATATTAAATCCTGAAACATGAAGCTTTTATTCCTTCACTTCGAAGGTTTTTATTTTTAAGACAATTATCACTGTAAGAACAATATGAAGCACAGTCGCAAAAGAAACAATGTCAGCAAGGAGCTCCTTTAAGGACTCAGCAGTCCTTTTTGACCAGCCACTTCCATTACATGAGGAACGCCGTGGAACTGAAGCTACCACACCAAAGCCAAGGAGAGACTCTTTCTTCTGAAGTCACCAGTACACAAATCTCTTCTTTTGGCAGGATTTTTTCTACCATTGAAACTCTGTTTTCCCTTCACATACTTCACTTAGGTATTTACTTGCCCCTTCCAGTTCCATTACCACTTACACCATCTCAAAAATGGAAGGGGCAAACAACTATTTTAGACATTATATAGCTCTATAAACAATATGTTTATTTAGGTAGTAAAGTTACAGCATATCAATGAATTCTAGATATAAATTAATACTGGATTTATTTCCTTTTATTTAATTAATCTCATTAACCTCAAGAATTTTAATTAACTTTACTGAAATCAACACAGTGCTTATAAGAGCAGGATTGTTTTGAGAGCTACAATAAGAAATGAAACTCGGTTGTAAGTCTCTAGACTCATTAACAGTGCAAAAAATAATTAGCAATGTCTTGATTTTTTTTATATTAGGGAAAACATCTGTGCTACTTATTTTCCTCATTTAGTAAAGCAAAGCAAAATTCAGAATATTTGTACTGCAGAATACATAATTTTGTCTTGTCGGTGTCACATTATAGAAGCTATATAAATCAACCGATGATACAGATCACACATATGGTTCTGCTTGATTGTGCTGTAAATATAATACAAACTCTATTTATTTTTTTTATTTTATTGGAGCATTGTTAATAATGTATTGATGAACATTATATTCAAATATACTTTATATTTTACTCACACCCGTCCTTCAGGAAAAATATTTGCAGAAAGCTGTAAATTAGAGTAACAGAGGAGCTACACAAAAAATCTGCACCACTAAAAACAAGCATTTTGTTTGTTGGATTTGGTTGGATTTACACAGAAAATTAGAATGGGCTGGCTATTTATTTTTGTTGCACGTTAGTATCCTTTTTATAGCAGTGATGGAGTAGTAGCTGGAGAACTAGTCCTGAAATTGAATTATTTTCCATGCTGCAGATTCCATACACTATCTGAAAATGCCTTCATAAGCCATGTAACTACAAACAATTACTAATAACCTCTCTTTAAATACCTTTTAGGTGTGACCTGGCCAGAATTGCTCTTCATGCAGAAGACCTTCCTTGTCTGTATGCCCACTCCACAAGTGGCTTCTCCGCTCCAGTTAATGGTTGCATTGAGAGCAGTTACCAGTACGTCTTCAGAGCAAGAGCTCCAGGGAGAAGTTTCCCAGAAGAAATGCACGCACGGGTGATCATTACAGGTACGGTACTCCTGCAGGGCTCGGTCAGGGGGACAGGCTTTTCCACCTGGAAAGAGTCAAGAGAGCCCCATATTTTATCTTATGGCATGCAGCAAAAGATAGACTTGGAAAAATAAATACAATGTTAGGTTTGTTTACTATCTTCTTTTTTATACACATTACAAAAAAAATAAATAAATAAAGCTTAAATAAAGCTGTTGACCTTTACGGTTCCAATAACAACCTTCTAAAATATTGTTTCCCTATTAAACTAGCCTTGCATAAAATTGTATTCCAGCACATAATGGAAACAGAAATAGGCAAAGTATGTTTCTGAGTTACCTTATTGATACTCCTACACACAGCCAAGTTAATTCCATTTAAATGCCAGTATCACTCAGCAAACATGCAATTAGGTTTAAAGACAAATTAAGCATTATTTTTATGTTCATTCTCCTTGCTAATTTCCCAAGGAGGAACATCTCTTTCTAATATTTGTACTGTATTCATGTGTTGCCTTGAAGAGCTGAGCTCTAGAGGGGTGCTGAACTGTACTGATGGAGGAAAGTACCAAATGATAACCACACCTGCAAATCAAGGAGGGGAAAACTTCAAAGACAGGTTTTGACTATGAAGCCTTTACTTTTCTGAAGCAGAATCCTTCAAATTGGTGTCCAAAGATTTTGCTAAGCTACTGCAGTTTGTCAACAACTGGCAATAAAATCACAAAGTACAGGAGTTTGAACAGCCTCCCCAGAAGCTTTAACACTCTAACCAGCTGCCTGAATTTATCCCATAAAAGCAGCAGATGTTCATAGATCAAAAGCTAAGGAGTAACGCAGTGAAATTTAACAGTAAGCATTGTCATTTTAGGAATAAAGAAGTAAAAATTATTAAAATCAAAACCATTCTCTTCCAGAAGGGAGAACCTGGCAACTTGTGATGTGGCCAAAGTACTGCAGGTTTTGAAAGAACTGAAGCATTGGGGCCAGATGCCACAAGGTTCAGAGCACCTTTATGCCTTACTAAAATCATTGGAAGATGAAGGCATACTGCTCCCCGTAGGGATGCCTATTGCCTTGCAGGACTGAGCCTTCTCCAATAAGGTTTGACTTCAAATGACCACAATGAAGAGCACTGAGGAAAGAAAGAGAGATGGAAATTTCTTAGCATGCTGATTTGGATAATCATGTAACATTGCCATTCATCTTTTCATGAAAATGGACTGGTCCACGTCGCGTTCTGTCTCAGAAATGTTCAATATGATGATGGAGTAGAAAATATCCCAGGTAACTTATTTCCAGAAGATTTTGACTTGGCAGGAAAAATGCAGACCAGTTATTGCTCTGGTGTAAAAGAAGAAAACGTAGCAAGCAAATGGCAAAATGCTTGGTCCATTAACAAAAAAAGAAAAAGAAAAGATCTAACTCAAATTTTGAGCTTCCCAGGGAAAAATTAAGGTGTTTTTTCTAAGAATACCCATAGTGAGGCTCTCCTAAACAAGAGAGAATAATAATGAGGCATTTCTAACTTAAGATAACAAGAAGTACCACATGGTCCATCCAACCCAGCAGTATGACTGAGAAACCACAAGCAGGAGATACAGTTTATAAATAGCACAGGAGCCTGGCCACCTTCTGCAGTTCATTGACAACTTTTGTACACGGAAAGCGGGACAGCACACCGCTGCCTAGCCATTCTAGTAGCCATTTATAGACTTTTAATGGACCTCAAGCTCATCAGTTCCTCTAACCTATTTCACACCTGTGGAGACTGCCTGCTTCCACAATCAACAGGCTGCCCAGGGAAGTGGTGGAGTCACCACTGATGGAGGGATTTCAAAGACATGTAGATGTGGTGCTGAGAGACATGGTTTAGTGGGGATGTGGCAGTGCTAGGTTAATGGTTGGACTCCATGATCTTAAAGATCTCTTCCAACCAGAATGATTCTATGATATCTTGCACCAAGTTTCCGAAGTTTGCTGTGTAAACACGTATCTTTTAAAACCTGATTTAAACCAAGGCCCTCCAGTTTCATCAACAGTCTTCTGGTTGTCATATTCTGGGAGCTGGTTAAGAGCTTGAAGAAAACAATTCAAGGGTTTGAACTGCAGTCAGCCTGTGAGATGTCATGGAGAAGTCCTCAGACAGGACAGCCATGGCTAACATTGCCTAAATGGATCAAGGACAAATTAAATGTCAGTTACAAAGGTACCAGAGCTCTGTAGAAGTTGGTGGCTCAGCTGTGAGCTGGGTATGAAAGAGTCAGAGAACACAGGTAACATAATGTAACATTGCCTTAGTATTGCAGTGATACTGGTATTAAATCTTCTTCCAGTCTCCACAAATTCAAATCAATATTTATCTGTATGGAGATGTACAACTCTGCATAGCAAATCATTATGCTCATTGCTAAAGATGTACAGAAAAAGTTTGATGTACAGGGGCATTTGATTTTAATAGTTCATTATTCCTTCCTGAGAAGCTTTCAGTACTCAGTTCAAAGGACGTCACTTTTAGTTTAGTGTGTTTCAGGCTGAGATGACTAAGTTTATGTACTTCCAGAATTCACTTCTTCAACACTTCACTTTCATAATTCCATGTTTATCTTCTATTTATATTTTGTTCCTTCCAAGGAAAACACTGTATTTTTCATTTTAATTATTCTCTAGCTCATAGACTTTTTTAGTAGCAGTTATTATCATTCAATTGACACTTATATGGCAGTTTTCATCCTGAAGGGTCTCAATTTTCTTTGCAAGTGCTTATAAGGATGTTTAAGTGAATACAGACCATTCACATGAGTAAGCGTTTGCAAGTTTGCAAGTCCTTACATTGCCTCAGAAACAGTGGGTGGCTTTAATGATCATTTACAAAATAGCACTTAACAGAGCTTATCCTAGACTAGATTTGCATCTAAAAGTGTTTTGCTGCGGCATTAGATGCACATAGTGCTGACAACAGTAGACATTTTCGTCATGTCAACAAGGCTTTAAGTCTGTTACACCTGTTCACACTTTCTGAATTTTTATGCAGTTGATGTGATACCTTTCAAATTCTGTGTGATAAACCAACACAAATGAATTACTGTATATCTAACTACAGTTAGAAGACTACACTTCTGAAACAAAATAGTTTCTGTAAATAATTGTATCCCTGATGTTGGTAAGTCAAATCCAGATACATGATGTGTCCACGAAGGTTCAGAGGAAATTATATATATTCATCAAGAGCTATTTACCTTCTAAAATGGAAAAACAATACATTATAGGTCTGCATTAATTTATCTATCTACTCATTTTCCACAACTCACTGTTCTTTTCTAAATCAGTACCAATATATTCCTATATAGAGACAATTATATGATGAGTTTGTGTTATGCAACAATTTAATTAGTATAGGATGTAGCTCTCCTGAACTAAACTCACACCCAAAACTGGCCCTCAACAGACAATAATTCATAGGCTGAAGTAATTTTGAACTGTGACAGAATCTCTCTAAGTGACACATCCATTAATTGAAGCCTATAAAGACATTTTAGTCACAAGGCATAAAGTACAGACAAGTATTAACTATTCCTCATTGCTATAGTACTGGGATTAGCTCTGATCTAAATATGGCTTGCCTGAGGAATGCAAGTCAATTCACTGAACGAACAATGATTAATTCAAAAATGTTTACACTTACCCTCAGCTGGAAGGGCTAAGATGGACCTACTCCGGCTTTGACTGCCCTCAGCATTTTTACTGGAGCATGAGTGGGAACACGTAGACCATGGGGACCACTCGCTGATGACACAGTCCGTTGCACAAGGGATTTCACAAGCCACGACTTCAGGATGGGGCAGCTCTGAGCAGAGGTGGTGTGGTACTTCTTCACCTGTAGCAAACAAGACAGACATGGAGGAAGGCTCAGTTTGGTTCAGTATCCATGGTCTGGATCAAACATGGTAACTTATGCCAAACGTCTGCCTGCCTGTGGAGGAATATGCCACAAAAGAGCACGTGGTTATGCTTCAGGCTTGAAAGTGTAACACTTGAACAATTAAGTACTTCTTCAGAAAAGCAAAAAAGACAAAAAAATGTGTTTCAAGTTTTGTGTCTGACATCTTGGGTGCAGTCCACTTTTATAAAGCAAGGAAGCACAAGGAATGACATAATTCAATCAATCAGCTGTCATATCAATTATCATCTATCATCAATTCTGTAGGTGGAGACTGCTGGAAAACATGAGGCAATCATCATCAGATGATGATTCAGAATTGATGATGATTGCCTCATGTTTTCCAGCAGCCTCCACCTACAGAACCTCTTTTCCACAATACAAATCGTGCAGGTCCCCAAAGAATTTTCTACAGCCTGTAGGCCAGAAAAGTGTCCAGTAAGTGGTTTTTGTCTTCACCAGGACTAACCACGTACCATTTCTGACTCTGCTTCTCACTCTCACTTCTGACTCACTTCTCACTAATGGACCACCACCATCCATGGAAAAAATACCTCCTACTGGAGATAAACCAAGGGACCCAGACCAAAGTGTACCTCCTGACAAGAAGCATCTTTCCAAAACCCTTTTCAACAAGAAGATAGGATATTAGGGGTGCTAGGGAAAAAACTACCAACTAAAAGAACAGCTGATAGAATGAGCGGCAAAACAAAGCATGAAAGAGAGATGTCATGTGGAGTGTTGGTTTTAAAAAGCAAAATAACATATAATTTTATTTTTAAAATAACAAAGGAAACATCTAGTAATTGTAGTAATTACATAGAATTTAAAAGGACAATGTAATTCATAAAAACTCTTACAATTTAACTCTTTTGGTACAGAATTACACCTTACCAATATAATTCAAGCAATGAACAGACTTGACTGGTTTTGTTACACTGTTCTCTTGTTTAATGTTTCTGGACTCTCATTAATTTCCAGCTACACACCCAAAAATTCTGGAAGCTCAAATCTACCTATTTATAAACAACAAGCTCAGACAGAACAGTACCTCCTCTTTTGCCCTTATAATATTTAGGAAGCTTTCCTTCGAGATTTCTTTAATTATAAACCTAGGTAAAAACATAATGACTATCCAAGCTCAATTATACATAGGAAAAAAAAAATTAAAATTATAATGGCAACAACTGGCTCTTTCACCTCATGTTACAGGAACGGGCTCCATAACAAGGCAGCCCACGATGCAATTATAACTAGGAGGGTAGGAAACTGTACTGCTTTTGCGAGGCAACACATATACAAGTGAGTAAATAAGAGAGGCAGGCTGCTAGGGAGAGTGCATAAAGCTGTCAATAGCACAGTGGTATTATCTGCAGTTGCATCCCTAAATGAAGACAGGCTCATCGCCCTCCAGGCACAAATAAAACTTTTCAAGCATATTATGAGAAGTAACAGAGAATCTAGCAGGCAATCAGACTGCAAGATATGTTTAAAAATACTTTATTTTTATAGTTCCTTTCCCTTGCACACGTCTATGCTCATCAGGAAAGGCTCGATATGCCCAGTATTTGCAGTAGTCTTTTAAGTCTACTCAGTAAGAAAAGGGAGAGCAATACACTCCCTACAGACAGCCCCTATTCTTTGGTACTGCATTTGGCACCCCTGCAAACCAAGCTTAATCCATCATTCGCTTCAACTAGCCCATCATTGCCACTGCTGCTTTGGATGCTCACATAACACTATCTTTAGAAAAAAACAATGTAAAACCACCAAATAAACCTGGAAGCCTTATCCCAGCTGTCTTTCTGAGTCATTTTCATGTCAAAATCCCTGCTAAAATTTTGACAGCTTGTCTGTATGCCAGCAGATAACATGAGGGTATCCTGGCAGGCGTGATTTTCGGAGTCAATGGTACAGGAGCATCAAGGGATTATATGCTTTGGTGAAGTAGGGTAAATCATCCGGCCTCCTCTCCCATCACTGACGCTTGCAGAGAAGCATGCAAACAGTCGGTGACAAGCTTCCAAATGAGAAGGGATGAGTTGGGACACTGACCCTGCAAATGTGCCCACCACTCCTCCATCCATGCAAGAGGTTATCTTCATTACATAGAGACTTTACAGCAAAGAAGCGCTATCAAGTTCACCAAACTGTGGATTTAGCCCAATTTTTCCACCAATAAGATTGTGCTAGAGATGTAAACATCAGAGAAAACCCTACCTGTTGAATTCCTGGAGAGCCTTTCCACTGATTTAGTTGCCTGGACACAATCCTGTACAACCTGATCTGGGAGAACTTGCTTTAGAAGGGGGTTGGACTAGATGATCTCCAGAGGTCCCTTCCAACCCCCACCATTCTGTGATTCTGTGACTTTACAAAGCCCAAGCTACTCCACTCAGAAGATTATTTAAAACACATGGGTCTCCTTTGGCGTAGCTTCCTCCACCCATGAACCCAGGTGCCACAGATTTTCAAGTGACCACCCTGTGGGGAAAGGAGGCAAAGGAGCAAAATGTGCTTTCCACTTCTTCCCTCCATGATTTCTTTTCACACTGGATTTACAGCAGGTGACCCTAACAGTAATGCTGCAAATAGAGGCGGCTGCAATTCACGGTTCCTCAGCAAAGAAAGGAAGCTTTGAGTTTTGTTATAAAGAGTTTACCACCCAGTGCATGACAGTGCAATTCAACAGTCGCCTTGATTTACTTTATAGCTCTATTCACTGTGTTCAGGTTTAATTAGCAGCTTGTGTTACTGCAGAAGGAGAATGTTCTTCTGTACCAGCTGCCTGGCAGAAAATTCTGAGAAAACTCCCGTATACTACAAAGGAAGGTAATAATCTTTCATTTCCCATGAAATATACTAGTACGGGATACATCTCAAGTGTGCTTGCACATTGTCACAGAGTTACAATGAATATTAAATTCCCCAGAGGTTCCAAATTGTCCACACAGTACCTTGAAGGTGTCATTCTTATCTCAGATACTCTGAATAAACTTTCTAGATCTTTCTATAATGTTTACACACACAAGTATATGGGGCTGGATGGGGTTCCACTGTGCACTGAAGGAGGTGGTAGAAGTGCTCATTTTCAATTATTTATTTCATATTTTAAGCACAGTTTTTCTTCTCAGCCTTGCTGAATGCATCATTTCCTTAAAAGTTTTAGTTAAGAAAAATGTTATGGTTTTCTATTAAAAATGTTTTTTGCAAGCATCTTGACCAACTCTAATAAAGTTTTTTAAACTGATTGCCTTGTACTTGAGCACTATAATGACTAAAGCTAAATATCAAAGATGTATTCACCTGATAATATTTCCAATATAGGAAAGATTTAATAAATTTTCTTCCAAAGTCAGGGTGTAATAATTACTAAAAAAGATGAGCATGGCATTTTTGTAAACATATTTGCTAATAAGGTTGATCATTACCTAATGTACCAGTCCCTTATTTGAATTCTTTAACAAGGCAACAGAGAAGCTACATGAGAAGTACAGTTATGAGTGGAATTTTTTATTCACCTGAAAGCAAATTAAATTCTTCCCAACAAGGGAAACAAAACAAGGAATGACATAAAACTCTTCTTGAACTAAATAAAGAGCTTGTTTTTGTCTTTTCCATTCCAGGAGAGGTCACTCCCGTGGTCCTGAAGAACGCACTCCATGGTGAGGAGGCACTGAATCAACAGGAATGTTTCATTCTGAATCAGTTCAATATTTAATTGCATCTGTCTATTTTACATAATGCCTTGCAGCTCTGGTGCATTAGTCTCATTCTTCCCAGTGCCCTGTGTACCCACCTCCTATGACACAGTTTAATTACTCCTGCCACAGAGGTCCCTCCTGGCTCAGGAAAAAGGGAATGTCACCGGACAGGATACAACTGAAGCAGCAGAAATAAAAATCCCATCAGGCTGCAGGAATCAAAAGATCAACTCAATAACAAATGGAGCATCCTCCTTTTGACTCTCACCACTATACCATGCTCATTTTTTAAAAGGAAAACTTGTAAAATTACTTTAAATATTTCACATTTGCACACATGTGGAGCCTAGAGTGATCTCCATGGTAGTGAAATGCTCAAGATGAAGGAATTGGATTTCAGACTGTTCTGTATTGCTAACTAGAAGTTCAGAAAATTTATTTTTTGCACAAATGACTGCTGGAAAAATGCTGCATATTTAATGACAATTACCAGTTTGACATCAATATTTCTCCTTGTAGCATTTCAAATTATTCAGTGGAAATAATGAAGCTGTCATCTCAAATACTATACGTATCGTAAAATTTTATGTCCCACTTAAATCTCAGAAAAGAATGACAATAAACTTTGATTAAATACTTGCCTATAACAGAATAAGATGTCAACAGACAGTAGTAAATTCAGAAGAATTCCTATTGACTGTATGCCAGTTTGCTAACAGCAATTGCATTCAGAGAAAGCTGCCTACTGACAGTATGTTGGCCTAGGCATCTCATCAGCTAACGAAAACATTACATTTAAAAGCAGTAACAATCAAACTGCAACAATAGGAGAAATTCCTTATAAGTCTTTTAAATGTGTTCATCTCATCACATCATGGGTTGTTCTTCTGTGTTTTACGACCAGTTTCAGAGATACCTTGAAGCAACCATGGCTTCCTGTGCTCAAACATCACCAGGAGACCAATGTCACACTTCACTGAAATCCCTGGCTCGTGGCTGACTTTTCTTAATGCCAGTCAACAGGTAAGAACATCGGAGAAGAGCAGTGTCAGTTTGTCAGGGAAAGCAGTGGCGTATGGAATAAATTTAATTGCAGTGGTCCATCACTATTACCAGAGCCCCATAGCAGAGAAGAGAAATGCAATAGCAATGAAGACGAATGGCGGTGAAGATCTATCACGAAAAAAGATGAAGCAGCGAAGAAGAACAAGCCATTCACAATGGAAAAGAGGAAACAAACACAAATACAACCAGGATCATCCTCAGAAAAAAGAGAAGAGATGATAAAATCATTGAGGATTTCAGTCAAAAGACTTAATGAAAATGGAATTATGAAAAGTAATGCATTAGATTAAGGAAAAAACACTTTTAACCACACCATGCACAATGAAGAAAAAGGGAGAATAAGTAAAAAGGAAAGTAAGATGAAAAAAATATGAAAAACAGACAGAGGGAATGAGAAACGTGAAAAATAAACACTTTGTCTGGAAATACATTACAAAATCCCCATAAAATCAGAAGTCTTGCCCAACTCCCTGCACCACTAGCCACGATCCTGTCCCTTACCTATGGCCAAGTGATCATTACAGAGTTTATGAGAAAAAGATTACGAAGGGTATGGAAAAGAAACTGTATTTGTTTTCCTTTCCTATATAGTCTCTACTGCAATTTGGACTGTTTACTCACAACTGTTTTCCTTGTTTATGTAAATGCACATAAGAAAAGCGATTTATGACTCTATGGAAGCTCCAAGAAAGCAAGCACGGGGGGAGGCACATCAGCGAGCTGCTGCCAAGCCTGCAGAGAACATCCCAGTACATCTCTATAGAGCATTATACAGAAGCTACCAGTCCCAAGGTTAAAAAAAATTAATACAGTTGCATGAGGTTACCTACATAAAAGATTGGCTTCCATTTATTTCCTGTCCCACACAGAATGACAGGTAGCCATTTAAAGGAATTTGCTACACATTCACCTGCTGGGCTTGGGCATAAAAGCAGAATTAATTCCACCCTGTGGCTGTTTGCACAACTCCTCCAGAATTAACAGAAATTGCTCAAGTGGCAACTGAAAGTAAACAGGGGTTCACCGTATTCCCGGAGAACAGCATAGAAATTCAGGCTGCTGTTCCTTATAATTAACATAGCACAGCAATTTGAAAACATAAAGTATAAGAACTAAACATAATCCACACTAGTGTTCTGGGGTTTTTTTCCTTTCTCTCTTTACACTTTTTTCTTTTTTTCTCCATTATCCTTCCTTATTGTAAGTGAGGGGATCTACACAGGTGGGTTGATCAAGACTGATTACAATTAAGATTTATTGTTGAAATTGGTGCTGTAGTATAATTGAAACAGGTGTCCCTCTATTTTCTTCTCTGTACTGCTTTGTTCCAAATGCCAATTAACACAAAATATTGTAAAAACCAATTACACAAATAAGTCAAATGTATTAAATTGTTATAAAATATACCTATCCTTCCAAAACTTTAAGAAAAAAAAGCAATTATGAGTAGACTTGCTTATTCCAATAGTGTGTAGAGTCAACCTCAACTGACATATCTGTGCAGTGGGGCAGAACAATTTTAGTGGAGGAATTAAAGCATTTTAATTTAGAATAAAGAAGGTGGTATTTTATTCCCACTGCATCACAGCCATAAATTTCTAAACATTCAATTTTTACAGACTTACCATCTTCACTCTCAAAACTCAAAAGAAAAAAAAACCTATAAGGGACATATTACAAAGGGTAAACTGTGCTCTCACAGCAAGTGACCCCAAAAAGAAAAGCTGCGTGTACACACCTGGAAAAGTGCAGTGCTTTTATACCTACTGGTTTGATTATTATGATTTTTGTTCTGATTACGCTACTCTTAAGAATGACGTACCTTGCTGCCTTGCTCATAACCATCAAAAGGCTATGACCGACTGTTATCCAAGCAATATTCCCAAAATAAGTTAGCAATTTGCCATATATTGAGGAAAAACAGACTCTTTTTCTCTTCTAGCCACATAAAATGCCCAAAGAGTGAGTTACTGTTAGCACACGACACCGAAAAATTGTAAACAATAGTGCAGCAGACAAGGTTTATCTAAGTTGGCAAAAGTCTTGTTTTCACATACAGTGAATGCTAATGATAATAAATAATTGCAAATACCATCTGGATGCTTTGAAAAACGTCCCTCTCCAAGTCTGCAATTGAATCTCTACAAAAAGAGGATCAATGCAAAAGAAAATGAAAACAGTAAATTAAAATTAGATTTATGCCAACTACTTAAATCTAAGTGCTCATTTAGAAGCAGTTAAAACAAAAATGTGCTCTAGTTCACATGCAGAGTCTGGCCTAATCCCATAAAGCATCTCTAAGAGCTTCCACAGTCTACCAGGAAACGTCCAGAATTTGCAGGACTGAATAGCAGGCTATTTTTATTTTTAGTATTACTCCTAACTGTAATAGTCTCTTTTCCAATTTTGTCTCTAATTGGTCCACAAAACTCAGAACAGAGCAGCATTAAGATGTCCTATTCGACAGCTTTTAAAAGATTGCAATAAAGAAGAAAATTCACCCAGTAACATAAGTGGTCATCAGTCAAGGGTCTACGTGAATGACTGAAATCTGTTCTTGACAAAAGCAATGCTAATTGCAAACCATCATCTTTGGTTACTGAGTAAAACCTCTCAGCATACACCCCAGACCTGCCAAGTATCAACTACGCATCTAAACCATGTAAGACATTTCTCAGATGGGTTAAGTTACTTCTGGCTAATGTACCCTGACCTATGCTTGAACCATTTTTACATAATAAAGTTGTGAATTTTAGGAGTGTTTAATTTCCACTGTATTTTGCATAGATCATTTAGTACTTAAAGTGGGGATAAATCAAATGTGGGAAACACAATATTAATAATATTTTCTGTGTGCTTCCACTTTGCCCATGAGGTGGAACTTTAATTACATCATTAATAACAATGCCTACATTTTCAGTCAGTACTGCATCATTCCTCTAGCGCTATTTAAAGTGCATTTGGTCTCTAAACTGCTCCACCCTTTGGAACTGGTTCACTGATTATATTGTAACAGCAGCCTCATCCTGCTTACAACTCGGCTACAATGGCACCAACAGAAGAATTTAAAGACAGGAATCACTTACGATGACCTAAAATGGTTTATTTAGAAACAGGTTTATTTAGAAAAGTTTCTTGTTATTTTCTGTCTTCAGAAAGTTTACATAGATTTAAAGTTGACAGTTAGTTTTGGGAAGTGAAAAAAAAAAAAAAAGTATCACTGTTTCCTCCTATTATTCTGAGTCCAAATTTTCTCAAAACCAAAAAACAAAAGTTAAAATTAGTATCTGTGACTATACTTTTTGATGGGGAAAAAACCCAAACAAATATTGTTTCCTGTGAGGGTTTCCAAGAGGAAGTCTCTTCCAGTAAGCAGCACAGGACCTTATACTTAGGTACTGCAATTAAAAGTGCAGCTAGCACATGAAAAGTTGTGTCTCTTACTCCTTAGAAGCCCTGAGATACAACTTTGCCTGCGGCTTGCTCTTGATGTTCCTGGTCCAGGTAAGACAGCATCCTCCACTCTGTTTTTTTTTCTTGGCTCATGAAACTACTTCCCACGAAACATTCACTCTTTCTCTAGGATTCAGATGGAGATGGATGCTGCTGCTTGAACGTTTACATAGCAAGATGAACCATCCTCACAGCGTTGGCTGGTGTTATCATCCCAGCATGGGAAATAGGGTGTTCCCAGCAAAGCAGCATCCACCAGAATAGGAACACCACATCCCCTGCTCAGCTGAGTACACTGAGCTTCCACCACCGCATCCTTTCAGAGTTGGAACATACAGAGGGGTTTGGCCATGGCAGCTGAGTTCAGACTGTGGCACAACCTGAGCTGGACCATTGTTATTAAACAAGACTCTGGCCCCCTTGCTTAAAAGCAAAATAAGGTGCATGCACACATACAGCTTCCAATTTTTTCCAAACTGAGTGGTGAAACTAAAACCTGAAGACTGCATTAAAAAGACTAAGAAAGGCCATTGCCCATGCATTCATAGTGTCCTCGGGGTACACTCTCTGCTCACAGAAAGACAAGAGAGGAGTATGGCAGAGGACAACATAAAGGGATGGTAAGTGGAGAAAACACAAAATCACAGAACTGTCTAGATTGGAAAAGACCTTTAAGATCATCGACTCCAGTCATTAACCTAATAACTGAAAAGTCCTTGACTAAACCATATCCCTAAGCACTACATCTACCCATCTTCTAATACCTCCAGGGATGGGGACTCCACCACTGCCCTGGGCAACCTGTTCCAATTTCTGATAAAGGAGAAGGAATTATCTTTGATAATAAAATTGCATTAAGCAGGGGCTTTCTCAGAGATGCTGAAGCTGGGACCATGTGCTGAGCTGGCAGTTCAGACAAATGTTGGTTGCCAGGTTCAGAGGCACCTTTGCCAGCAGCTGCCCTCCCATGCTGACCTACCCCTTACTTGCTCCAAAGCAGGGGGAAAAAAAAAAAAAAGATGTATGAACCATAAAGGGCAAAGATAGACACCAACCAGTCGTTCCCTAACAGGTTTTCCAGCTCCTGTTGGAGAACTATTTTAACTTTGCTACTAGATTAAAGGAAAACACAGAATCAGTAAATGCAATCAAATGAATGCCCTCCACCCCCTTTTTAAACATCCTGAAGTGTCAAGGCTGTCAGGAAGCATTTAGACATTATTTTCAAATATAAGAACTGAAACAGAAATACTGGAGAATATCTGGATAAAATTTGGTTTTCTACCACTAAATTTCTTTGTGTGAAAAAAGCAATAACCTCCCCACAACTTAGAAAATATTTCTGTTCTGATTATTCAGCTATTAAAATAGAAAAGTGTCATTTTATGACAATTGCTTTCGGCAGGAGATATTTTACACTTATATTCTCAAGGAATATGCACGTAAGGAAGAACAATATTAAAACCTTCAGTGTTAATCTGTATTTTCAAAGCTAAGCACATTTTGACAAACTTTCTAATAGATACTGTTCAAAATTCATAACATATATGAGCATGATTACATTACTCTAATTTATTTTTTCTCCTCTCATGCGCAGCAATAAAATTTTACCTTTGAACTTATATTTATTACAACTTTTACTCTACAGAGGGCATGCAGGCACAGAAATATAATAAAGCTCTGCTAATTCCATACATTATTGAAATCCTAACACTGCAAATGGTATCTTACTGTCTTCATGCATACTTAAAATTTCAATTCAAAACTCATTTCATTAAAAGGGATGGTTAAGCAACAGCATATGATTTTTTTTTAAGTTTGTGTATTAATGTAGCAGAATAATATTTCAAATATTTGGAAAAAAAGTAGTTAATACTAGTGTTTGTTTAGGTGTTATAAGCAAAATCTTGATAGATCCTAAATAATTGAATGCTCCATCCATCAGAGTCCTAAGTACTACAAAACTAGAGAAGAGAAGTGCTAGAGAATAACCTTTGCTTACCCACAGGCTTCTGTAAACTACGTCTAATTCAGCGGTAAAAATCCCATTGACATCACCAAACTGGGAAGTGTACAGCTATCCAATATAGCTTTTAAATTAAATGAAGCACAAACAGATGAAAGCACAGAAGGAATTTAGACCATGAATATCAGGGGTTATCACGTAACACTATTGCTACCTGGCCAATGAAAACATCAAGATTAACATACAAGACAAATTCCAGGCATCTCTTAACTTGCTTGGTAAAATACTAAATGATAGGACAATTCAAGTCAGTAAGGGAGCAGCTCACGCAATCAAATACATGACAAAGTGCAAAAGTTTACTCAAACTGGAAGTATAATATTGGCATAACCTCCTTTCTCTCCACAAAGGTCACTTTGCACATTAGCTCCAGTTTCATTGATTAGCAGCTGAGATAACGGCCACTCGCACACACCTCAGAGTCATTGGGAAAAAAGACAAGGGGATGACTTTCTGCATACGATGATTACCATCACATTTCTGGTAATTGTTCAATCGTAGATAAGGCACAAAAAAGGAAAAAGCAGCAAGGCAGCCTACTCTGCAAACGTAACAGAAACAACTTAACAACCTTTACATTTGGCACTGAGGTATCAAAAATGATAGCTATTATTACTGCTGTAATTACATGACTGGGACTCAGAAGAATTGCATTCTGCTTCCCTGGAAACATGGCCACATGATGTTTTGATGGCTCCAAAACCCACAGGACCAGATCTCCCCACCACAGCCAGTTTGCAGGGACATAGCCATGGTGGAAACAGAGAAATGCTCTGGAAGGATCATGATGTTGGTGCACCTCAGAGGTCTGTGACTAGAGAAGCCCAAGACAGGGGCTGACAGCAGTCCTAGATGTTGAGTTTTCGAAACTCCCCTGGTGCAACTGTATCAATGACTGTGGAAGTCAATCTGGCATAGTCTGCCACTGAGAGAATGGGGGTGATGGATCCTATGGGTTTTAGAGCCCTACACAGGCTTACAGACTACTACTGAGGAATAAGCCTGAGACTTTCATATCTAAACCCTTGTCAAGTGAACTGCAGTAAAAATCATCCTGAGCCAGCTGCAAGAGAGAAATGCAAAGGAATAAATACATTGAGCTAATTAAGCTTTTTGACCACAAAATACCAGACCAGGCTGGGGAAACACGTGAAGGCCATATTTTAAGTCTAGCACACAGATGTAATGAAGTTGCCACACTAGAGGATTTCCCAGAGTTTAGGAGGACTCAGTGCATGATACCAGGCTCTCAGAGGCTCAGTTGATCAAATTTAGGTCACTGAGCTACTCTATGCCAGGCAAGCCCAGATGGGACAAGGCAAACCTTATCTTTGTGTGACCTCCCAGCAACTACCAGCAAAGCAGAGAGCAGTTTACCACAGCATACTATGATGTTGTCTTCTCCACAACGGTGCATTTTCAAGATCAGCTATCCCAGCTGCAGAACCAGAATGGCTCTTGACCATGTTCAGTTGAGAGAAGAATCCTCACTTATTAAAAAGTAAGAGGAAAGGTTTTTCTTTGAAACTAGGTAAGCAGAGCAAGATTTTTACCTGCTCTCAAGCAGTTAGTTGAAACGTATTCTGCTACAGACTTTAAAAGTCACCTCGCTGGCAACATAACCTCCCAACATATTGAAAACCAGCAGGAAGTGTTGAATGAAAACATATATGCTAAAAAGCACTCCTACAACCATGAATGTTTCATACAGTTTTCACTAGCTGACATTGCACCCCATGGCTGCTATGTGGTTTCAAAACCTTGAGACAGGGGAAAAACTAGAGGGAAACCGCTGTAAAGCAGGGAACCACAGAAAAGCAGTCAGAGGGAAAAGCCTCTGGAGAAAGCCTGGAGCAGAACACTATCACAGCAAAAGAGGCAAGGCAGAAAATGTTAACATCTGGAGTGGGATGGAGGAGAGAGGGAAGGGACTTAACGTGAGCCCCGGGGAAATGAGCCTCTAGATTCAACAGTGGTGGGGCTACATTTTGATGATGTGTGGAATACTTCCCAGCAGTATATATGATGTTACCAGTTATGTGCTGTGTATACAGAGACGCAAACAAAATGAGTTTTCAGAGACCATGTAATACAGGCTGACTGCACAGGGTAAGTTACTACTTATCAACCAACTGCTGGAAAAAGGAACTTCCACACACCGTTGGGGTCTTACCTATACATCTTAATGTTCTGGACCATGACAAATGATTGGATAACAACTCTTACTCCCCTTGTCATCATCCATCTTCTTAGGAGGGTTATTTCTTCAAATCCTGATGATGAACCTTTGTAGTCACTTATCTGAGCAGCAAAAATTTATTGCCTCTACTAGAAAATGAAATTCTCCTCCAGGGGAACTGCAATGGACACAAAAGGGCAAATTTCCACCCTGGAGTATGTGGATACATTTTCTTTCTCTTTAGTAGGAACTGTATACATTTATCCCATGTCAGAGTTTGGACCAAAGGGTATCTCCTGTGTTAATAAGAATGGCTAATTTCCAATTAAATAAGCTTACAGATCGTAGCGATGCCCTAATGAGAAAAAAAGATGAGTCCCCATCCTAATCCTGCTTTCACTGCACATATTTAATAGGGCTGCCAGAGCAGAGTCTCCAAAATACTTACTAATTACATTGGACTGCCTCCAGCTGCTGCCTACTGGCAGGGAACGGGCAAAGTTTGCAAGGAGCAACACACCAAGAGTTCAAAGATGATATTATTATTTTGAGACGGCCTTGAAGGACAAGAGAACTGTGGAACAAAGTCCTGCATGGATGATTTGGTCAGGAAATACTGCCATAGTTTGTGGACTTCATGAGCAGCTGTATAATTCTATTCTGGCACAGCCAGGAGCAGCTCCCAAACTGGTATGATGCAAAAGCACAGACTAGCACTAAAGCCATGGCATTCATGTTGAACTTAAATACACATGACCTTCAGCAGTTACTGCAACCTGCAGTAGAGACTGGAGTATGAACAGAAGAAAAGCTGTAGGACAGAAGTCTATAAACTCAGCTGAAAGAATCGACACGTCTTCTTCTTCATGTGTTCAGTGGCAAGAGCTCATACCCCAAAGCTGGTCATTCCCAACCCAGGGAGAGCCCAAAGTAACACCAACAGATGACCGAAGGACCCAGAAGTACATCACTGAAGAAGATCAAGTTCCTACTTTTGTCCGATCAATGATAAGAACTGGGAAATCTCTGCAAGGTGCATATGACCCTCATAAAAAACTGTACTTAGAACAGTCTTTCCAGAGTTCACATCAAGTTGCACAGTTAGCCATTAATGAGCTTGGAGTTAAAAACCTCCATTCCAGTGCAAGAAGGGCTGAAAGAACTGCAGGTGCCCAGAGTGACACCATAAATATCGATCACAGTGCTTGTTCCACTTCATTAGCCACAAAGTGAGCAATGGTCCTCAAGAGAGAGGAAAAGGCAGATCCAATTTTAATCAGTCTGCTGTACTAAAATGCAAACCTCGTGCAATATTATTTTAATTATTTCTCTTTACTCATGCCAGTTGCAGCCTATAAAAAAAGAGATGTTCTTGGACAGAGAGCCAAAACCTTCAGCTGCCAGGAAGGTGCACCTACGCTACGTGAAGCAGCCCTACGCAATGATACCCAAGTGAGCTCTGCAACCAGCAAAGGCAGTTTTCCAGCCCAGCACCTCACCCTGGGCTCATCAGAACCACAGTTCATTAACCAGCCCAAACTTTGTGCTACAGCAGCTACAGTGTTTCCGAGATACACACTGGTCTCTGGCAATGAAGGGGCCATACAGACATTAGCTTATTGAGACCGGCCTACATAGTATGTAGTACATAAATCCTAAACCATTTAACCTTCAAAATATATGTCTAGGAATATAGCCAGTGAATATTTGAAGGGGATTACAGGAAATGTATTATTTGTCACAGCAAATGAAAATATGGATTTCAATTGAAACTCTATATAAGGGGGGGGATTCCCCCCAAAATCCATTAGTCTAGCAGCCATGCTGAACGAAGGGAAAATTGTACAGCTAGCTCAGACTATGCAGGGCAAGCTGATATATTTTAAAAGCTGCATTTTTATCTACCGAAATAAAACATTTTACTTTTTTATTTTTCTACTTTAATCAGAATATAACCTCATTAAATGACAGTGTGTGAAAAGAACATATAAACTAGAAAGAAAATATTAAAACTTTCTGAATAAATTAATGTTTATTGCTTTTAGACTTTGATATTCTGGTCTTTACTACTTAAATGCAGTTTAAATGTATTACTTGCCACGGCCTTTACGTTAAACCCAGTAAGCCTGCAATTTGCGATAAAATTCCTTATCTCTCTGTTTCTGAACCTACGCAAAGATCCAAGGTTAATTTGCAGATAATATTACTTCATGAAATAATTATCTTAGTCTATAGTGCTTAAAATAGCTACATTCAAGAAAGATCTTTTACAAAATGAAGCTGTCATGGCTGCAGGATGGAGGCTGCTCCCCCCAGCACGCATCTCCCACACTGGCAGCATCCTCAGTGGGGTGCAGGGTCCGGGTACCCCAAGCCCAGAGCAGCCGCTCACATGTCCTGTTCACCCGGGGATGCTCCACGCCAGCATGTGTGCCCAGGGCACAGACCTCCCTGCGGTGGGGAGGGAAGGGGGCCCAGCCCCATGCAACCTCACCCTCCAAGCCCCAAACACCAACAGAAGGCAGCCCGTCTTCCCCTTCACAACCCCAGCACTTGCTGAATAATTACTCTCTTGAGCCATTCTTTCTCATTCCGCTAATTTTTCCAAACATCCTCCTATTAAACTATACAAATAGATTCATTTAGTAAACATCCGATTAACCAGGTCAGCATACAGTATTCACAACTTATTACAGAGCTGCACCAAATCAGTCACAGAAGCAATTATGCAATTGTAGAGCAGACAACTCACTTTAATCTTAATATGGGGCTGGGGATGTACAAGCCAATGTTCATTCACATGACTTATTCATTTCCAAGCATGGTATGCCATTTGTTTCCCCTATGCTTCCGTGGCACTCTCTCATATTTTGATTTGTAAGCTTTGTTGACTGTCAGAAAATACGAGCTCAGTGCTTAACCCTTCATGTAAGGGAATTTTTTTTGAATTTAAAAGTATTTCTAAGCTTTTATTGCCTGCGGGTGGGGAAAAAGCTGGGCTACGTATTCAGAATCAAGACCAAAATAAGTGTTTTTCTCAGAAAAAAAAAAATTAAAGAACTGAAGATCTTTCCAGAACTATTTAAAATAGGTGGTTGCAAAGAAGATAAATCAAATCTAAGATTACAGAAGACTACAGCTACAACAGGGGGAAAAAAGCGGCTTTTAAAATCACAGCTTTATTTGAAAGCATTCATTTAGTTAAGCATCTTGGGAAAACAGGTTGCCATATAATACTAACAAACAAGAATATGCTCTGTCAACCGCATGCAGTACCACAGACATTTTGAAGACCTAAATAAATAATGTATTAGAAAACCTAGCCTGGTCTGAATTAATGCAGATTCCTATGATATAAATGAACAGCAGTAGTGGAATTATTTTCCTGGGATTTAAGTTGTATATAGCAGTAAAAGTAAAGGCCTTAAGCTACTTATTGATAGGCAAGAAACTGCTATCTTTAGATCTATGCATGCCCAGGGAGCACTCTTCTAAATTTACAGTCTCAGAGAGTTTCCAAGAGAGTTACCAAATCAGTCAGCTTTATTTGTAAACACCATGAAAAAGAACAAAATGCCCTCTTGGCTCTAGTCTCCTTCAACACAGCACTAAGTGTATGACAAAACAGTGCTGACTTTGTATTAAACTTGGGAAATCTGCTGGAACTGGAGGGGAAATTTTTGCTATGTTAAAATTAATTGGGAATTTTGCATCTTCTAAAAACAAAAACAAAACAAAACAAAAAAACGGAATTTGAACTTAGAGGATCATCTTTGTTTTTATAATGCACTATGGGGCAGCCAACACCCATCCTCCCCCTGCTTCAAGCATGGATGGAGTCACTTCTACAGTTGTAATGATAGACTGTTGGGCAGTTCCGTAAGTTCATGAGGACTTAACACTCCTGTTGGGTCATCGGATTTTCACTACAAAAAAGATTTGCCAGTAACAAATGGAAACAACCCTCAAATCAGGGACAGACTTAGGTGCAACAGGAGACATGGAAAGGGAGTGCAGGTGGAGCTCACAGCACCTGGAAGCAACTTTATCACTCCAGCAAAGCACCTGGGTTCATCCTGTCGCAGCAAACTCCCTGCTCACTTGCTGGGGGCAGAGAAATATTCTCCCTTCTTCCAGAACAGTCACTTTTCAAACTAGATCCAACTCCCACTAGACGTAGTGCCTGAAGCCCCTTGGACATCACTAGCCATAGTACCAAGCCAGGAACTAACTTTGTGTGGTTGTTTTTCCCTCCTCGGTGATATGAAAGGAAAAGCACTACATTCTGCTTGCACAGCTGCTGACCCAATTCACATGGATGTGTTGACTCATTCATCTTTCTTTTCCTTCTTTTTTTAGGAATTTTTAAATAACACAACTGTTTTAAGAACCAGGGTTCTTAAATCTAAAACCATGCGGTATGGGAAGACCAGGCTCCAAATTTGGAAAATGCACCCAAACAATACAGACTGATTCAGTTTGTAAAAAAACTCCCATCTCATATATATGTTCTCTTCAAAAACTTTGCTCTGACAGTTGCAAACTGCCTAAAGATAAAAACTGAACAGGCTGTTCAATTAAAAAGGAACTATGAAACATCTTACCCTGTTACTTGTTTAACTCTTCTAAACAAAGCCAGTGCCTAATTTGAGACAGTTACAGACATGCTTCATACAGAGAGAAAAACACTGAACAATGCAATTTTAAATTGTTCTGAATCTCCTCAAAGAGCTAATCTTTCTCAATTCACTAATTCACATTCACTCCAGTGCTTCACAAAAGCTACCATTTATTAAATATGAGATTCAATTCACAGATAAACAAATGTGATAATGTAATCTACACTTCAAATAATTGCTTGGCTTCAAAGTTTTGGGGGAATTAGGAGTTTTCCCTTTTTATGGCTGTTCTTAGTACTATTTCTTGTCACAACTTCAGAGTTCAAGTCCTGTAATCGAGGTCCACTGAACTCGTGTTTCCACACAAGCTGGGATCTGCATGAGGATCGAACCCTGTCCCACAGAGAGCCCTGACTTCAGTGGGAAATCTGCCAGCAAGAGGATGTTCAAGAGCATTTCGGAGCCACATCCCTTGGCCGTTTTCCCTGCTCTGCAATTTCTCTACTATTTCATCACACGTTCTTCTCTTTCCATTACGACCACCTGACTAATCACAAATTACTGCCTAATGAAGAGTACTGGCATTACAATACTTAATTAGAATTAAGAGGAAGATTTACTTTAAAAACCTGACAGACCAATATGCCCCAGAGCCAATCTCAGTAGTGCAGAACTAGTCCAAAATTTCCATGTCCTGAATTCTTAATTAAAAGTTTGTCAAAACTTCTTATTTTAAGGGGGAAGCCTTCCTCTCCAGCATCTATTAACCTCAAAACAAGTTACTAATTTTTTTTTAATCAGCTCTACTTCACAAACAGCTTGATAAAAGGAAACTCAAAGAAAGTGCAATGCTTATCTTTAATTTCCACTCAACAGCCTTCAGAACTACCATATAAAGGTGGCTCTCACAATCATTCCTGTCCAGCACACAACATGCAGGAATTTCAAGTTACAGAAAAAGCCTTCTGTAGGGCCACCCAGCAGGAACGGATTACATTACACAAAAGAAGCCTTTTTTTTCCTCCACTGAAAGGGCTGTGGTCAGAGATCAATGTGAGAAGCTGTCTGTTGAAGTTAGACTCAAATTATTCTCTTATATAAACCTCAGGAGAAACTTACTGCTGCCCGCCCCCCCCCAGCACAGTACTCAACCAGACCTCGGGTGAAGCTTCTTCACCTTCTCTGAGGAACAGCAAGCACAGAGGACTTCATGGCTGCAGGCTGCTCCCAGCCTTTTCTTCCACCCTGACTTCTCTGCATCTCTCCTCTCCCCCCAGTCCAAACCCTCCTGCAGACTGAGATGGAGGAAAGCTCCTAGTCCCACACACCACCAGTTGTTACAGATAATCACTGCCAGGTCTCAGTCCCCTGTCTGGAGAATCAAGTTTAGCTTGTTTCTTTTAATATTATTGGATTAAAATAAATTTCTAGTTACTATCTCATACAGAACTTAATTGGCTTATTTTGAAACATTTGTCTTTTGTGAGTTATATCATATGAGTTGGATTCCAGCCCATTAAATCCCACATACAGAATGCAATAAAATACAGCCAGTTGTTTCTTTACCCTAATGATCTTCTGTTTAATTTAAAGCCTTTATACAGTTTTGACTATTTCTCTTGGGGAAAAAAAGTCTAAAATAATTTTGAACTGAGAATTGTGCAATTTTCTGTCTATTAAGAATTTGAAAAATATCATATGCACGAAAAGCTGTCTTCTGGCTCGTTGTTGCCTAGCGTCCTACGGAAATCAGGATACACCATCACACTGAATGCCATCTGCTGAACACCAGAAAATTCTGAAACCAATTATTAATGTAAGTAAGATTTGACAGAGGATTCCCTTAAAGATTCAAATGACTACTTGAACACCGGTGCCCAGAAGAGGACAAATGCTACAAGTATGTAGAACATGAAACTTTCCTTATTCACGTTTTCGGTTTTTTGTTTGTGGGGTTTTTTTAAAGTATTTTGTGAACATCTCTGCAAACTGTCAGCTGCCTCTTCAATACGGTGAGTTCAGAAGGGCTGCTAAAATCAATGTTTCATGTCTGCATAACCTGTGCTGGGCTTTCTTGCAATTCAGATACAGGATCCTTCAGAAAAGCTGTGTGAATGGTGTTGTTACATACATATATTGTAGCATCCGGTTAAAGAGGAACGGCTTAAGGATGGCATTAATGCAAAAAGCTTTGTGTTCTTGTATCTCAAGGGGAATATTTTAAGTAGGAAACTAAAGCCCGAGGAAGTTTTGAGGTTGCAACTGTGTAAAGAGGCTCTAAAAGCCCCATGTCAAAACCAGGTGAAAATACCACTGATGTGAATGCTATGAACAGCCACTGGTTACCCTCGGAGAGCCCCTTTATCAAAACTGACAAGGGTAGGACTAAAGCATAAAATACCTCAGAGACTCTGCTTGGGATGAGGAAGATAAAAAGATGTCATAAAGCATCCCCACTTCTTATAGTCCTCAAGATTGTGTGCCTGATGCTCTGTGTTTGAGAGACTTAATATGAACATTACCAAATCATATATAAGGAGTGAGGAAAATATTTAGGTACGTTACATGCTTCTTTCAGAAAAGCTGTTAAATCTTTAACCACTTTTGGAAGCTGTTTAATCCCAATAAACAGATCCCTTATGGATGAGCTTAACCTTCACTGTTACATCTTCCATCCGCTCCTCCTGGTAACTTCAGCTACCTCTGGGTCACAGGTCCAGAATCCCGTCCTTGGCAACACTTTTCAAATTGATCCTTCTAGCCTCCTTTCTCTTCTATTCACATAAGTTAATTTTAGAACTTGTCATATAACTATCTTTCAAATACAGTTAAAGAAGGATCCTATTTTGTTCACATCTCCTTTTGTTCAATCAACATTCCCTAAAAATACAGTAACTCTCTAAAAAGAATATGAAACTCAACATGTATGTGAAGTTATGCTTAGTTTAAAGAAAACAGCCAAACAAGTATTTTAAGCTGCGTGCTCCATTTCACTGAGAAAACAGGAATTCCTATTCAGACTTACAGGTATTCTTCTCATTTTTCACTGAAACAATCTGGGGTTTTTTGTCTACAATGTATTGCAAGAGGCAAAACCAAATAAATCTATTTTAAGATTTCTTTTCCAGACTTAAAAAACTAACGATAAATACTTTCACAGTTATAAAATACAATACAGGAACCTTATTTCAGGCTCATAATTGAAAGATTAGAAACCAAACTCAAATAAGATTCCCTAGACATTAAAAAGAGTTTATAAATAAATAGTTTAAAAGTATACATTTGCACTAGCCTAGTACAAAAATATTAATTCTTCTACACAGTTTCTACAAACCTCTTGCACCAATGTAACAGACCTACAGGTCATACACACACGCCATGCTCTTTACGTAACCTTTATCACTAACTCAGATCAACTTATGTCAAACTTACTCCATAACATTTAAAACATAAAGGCCAATACAGATCTTGCCATAATAGGTGATGTTTATATTTTTCTTAATGTTACAATTCCCATTTCTGAAAGGGCTACCTTGAGTCTTTGTTCCAAATCTACAGGTGGTTGAAGCTCAGGTTCAGCACCTGCTGCTCCCTCTCACTAGTACAAGCGGGAGCTGGATCTCTGAAAATTCATGCATCTCCTTTCTGCTGAAACAGCCATAGGGAAGAAATGGCCTTTGCCCCCACCATTTTAACACTACTCTGAAGTCTTGAAAAACATCTTTTGAAGGCATTAGGTATCAAATCAAAGGTGCACTAGGCACTGAAAAGAGTCATGGTTTTGCATAGGAATTCATTTGAAGGCATTCTGCATGGACCACAAGTTCACACTTAGCTCAGATGGCCCAGAAAAAGGCTTTTCACAGGTAGTTGTAACACCTTATATTGACAAGCATAGGGAGGATGAATGCTGGCTATAATCAACGTCACTGGTTTCTTTGTCTGCCAGCTACACAGAGCTAACATCACCAGTGGATACAGATTAGAGCTGCCTCCTGGATGACTGACACAATTCACACCACCAGCATTTGAAAAAGCACAGCCACATCTCATCTGGAAATCACGCAACATATTTGCATTCAAAGGTAAAGAGAATTAATCAAAGTATGTTTGAGTTTCTCCTCCAGATTCAAACCCACAGCCTTTCCAGCATTAGATATTTCAGCCTGCATTTTAGCCCAACATGCCTGACTCTCAGACACAGATATTTACACAAATGTAGCTACTACAAGAATTGCTTATATACTTCTGAGTTTCCATTTTCCTTGGCATGTGGGCCATATGTTCGCTGTGATCTTGAATGAAGTAAAACTACTGAAGTGCGACTATGCAAAGAAAGGTCTTACTTTTCAGCAGCTTACTCTAATGTCAAGCTGATCTATCTTCTGTTTCTTTTGCAGACATCCATTTCAGTAAAGGAAGCAAAGGCAGCAAATTTATTTGAGCTCATGATAATGTCTGTCCTCAAATTGTCAGTGCACCAGTCCTACAGCAGGTCACAATCTGCACTTTGTCTTTTTAAATGTTTCCAGTAGGAGCCATCAAATAGTTGGCATGGTACCAGCTGCTGTGAGGTAAGGCTTGACAGAGGTAACTACATCCACTCCACCTGGCTCATAAACAACCAGTCTGCTCAAAGAGCACATCAATCTTTATGACTACAAAAAAAAACCCAACAGGTTTCAAATCAGTTGAGCAAACCACACAGCATTCCTCAGTATTCCTGAAACACTCATAATACTCATCAGCTGTTCTACTATGCTGCAATATGCTCCTTCTACCATGGCTGCAGAATGAGAAATACGGATCCAACTTAATTGCTAGAAGGCTCTGCTTGTTGCCTTTAAGGATTTGTGTTTCTGTCAGAAAAACATACCGGTCTGGGATCAACAGCTCCAATGATGGGGCATGGTGGGGTACCCTCACAAACTAGGGGGAGGATTGAGCAATATGGTGCAGAAGGCTGAGCCCCACAACAGTAATTAAACCTGTAGGCTTATTAGAGCTGGAGCCTGTTTCATGTTATTGATTGTATGTGCAAGTGTGTCGAGCAATGGGATATTTTACTGTTTCCTACAAAATAATTCCAAATCTTACAGCTGTAAAGTTGTCTCACCTCCAGTTTGCATTTACATGAACAGTCCACAATGTACAAATACTAATCACATCACTCCTGCTGAGAGTTCTGTCCTGCTAATGCTGGCAGCACACAAATTTGACCAAAGCAGTATACGTCTGTCTTTTTGAATCCCAATGATTTAAGAAGCAGAGACAAAACAGCTCCTAGTTCATCGACTGAGCTATTTAACTTTTAGCTACACATCGTTCTCTCATTCACTGGAAGCACACTCCCCACCTGCCCCTCTCAGTCAGTGAAAGCCCTCGTGGGTATGCTCCATGTAGAGGCAGATCTAGGAAAAAGCATCACTGAAAAAAAATTGATTTTTTTACTCCATGTATTAGGGTCAGGTTAAAGACAGGTGCCTTTCCACATTAATGAAAAGAAGTATTTCAATTTTACAAACAAAACTGCTTCTTTTGGTTTGCAAAAACTTCCGTTTCCAAAATAAAGAATGCTCACAATCTAAGCTTATGCTACTCTTCCAGGAGATAAAAAATCTAGCTGGACCATTAGACTTGGTGTTGTGTCACTGGACACAATGCGTCAATGGAGACTTAAGATCTTACTCTGGTATATGTCAGAAAGGACTTATTTCAAACATAGTTTTGACAAATTGAACACAGTAAAAATTTTCTCTGAGAAATTAAACAGACTCTGCAAATTCATTCTACATCATTAATCCATTACACGATGAAAAACCAAGAATTCTCCCCAGGTAAGAACCTGGCTTAGCTGAGATTTATGTTAAGACAGAACTTCTCAGAGAGCTGCTAGCTTCATCCCCTCAACCAGGAATAAAACCAGACATCATCTCTACTTGCAGCCCCTTCCTTCTGAAGGATTCAAGCTCAGCTATTGGGGATGCTCCTGCCTCTCGTGATGTTGTGTGGCAAGGGGAGCATGCAGCACAAGCTGCCTCTGTGGACAGCCGCTCTTATGGACCACGGGACATGCTGGCATTGAACTGGAAGTACAGAGAGCTAACTGAGCACACCATTATTAATATTCCACCCCCAAAGAGTCTTCAGCTTTCGTAAGGGCAGAGTTTCACTGTCAAGCTCTGGCAGAACATAATATTGAATCTTAAAATAACACTGCTTTGATTATCTTACTTCCCTTTGCTCTTCGCTTGAATTCCAACAGGATTTCAGTGTCTGATCTGTCAACAGAGCCATGTGAATAATGGATTTCTGTTTGGGCACTGAACCAAAAAAAAAAAAGAAAACAAAAAGAGAAGGAAAAGGAAGAAAAAACACTGTAACTCTGTTTTTGACTGAAGAGAGACTGAGGGACAATTTAGGAAAAAAGTTATTTCAAGATAAGGCAAAATGTTTGTTTAGCCTAAAAGAAATATTTTGCTTTTATATTAACAACTTCTTTTAAAAATATTTTGATTTTTTAATTTTGTTTAAGACTTGGCCTAGTTCATTTACAAAAAAAGCAAACATTAATAATTGAGTCTAAAAAATGCTGAAAGAAAACATTTTGACTGAAATATAGGTCTCAGTTTTACAAATAAAGCTCTCAGATGGAACAGAAATTTGAGAATCGATATATTTCAACCCAACTGTACTTCTTCAGTAAACTTATTAACATTTAAAAAGAAAACCCTTCTTGTCTTCTTGGCAAGTGCCACATTCTAGATACTGACTACCCAGAATCAAAGAGATTGTACAGAAAGGTAAAGCAAAACTGTTGTTCTGAAATGACTTTTACCAGCACTGCCAGAACATCAGCAGCAGTAAGTAGTAGCATAAAGGTTTTCTGCTCAAAAACAAAAGAAGCAACAGGCCTAAAAGTTTGATGAACACTTATTTTGTGGGTTTCTTCTCTTCACCACCCCCTGCAAATATGCCCTGAGGTTTCAGTAGGATTTCTTCTTCTGGAGGAGCATGGGGTGGTAAGTGTGATTTGTTGTTTGTTTGGTTTTTTTTTAATGTTAGTACCAGAAAAAAAAAAAAGCAAAGAGGAAAAAATAAAAACTCTGGTTTAATCATCTGGCATAACACTGCTGAAATGAGGACAATTGATTTTTAACTCCACAACAATCTATGTTCCCAATTGCTCTTTGCTGCCGCTTGTGCAGCCCCGTGCCCAGCAGCGCTGAAGCTCAATGAGCCTGGGCTCAGGCAATGGGTCCTGCCTCCAGCTCAGAAAACTCCTGCAGCTTGTTCCACTGAGAATACTCAAAGAAAGTATCTTGCCACCACACCATCCATGACGGTAGGATTGCAGCATGCTTTATTTCTAAGCTACCCTGTTGGCAGGTTGTCTGTAGCAAGGTGGTTCACCCCTCACAGCCAGGTGTCCCAGGACCTGTCAGATATTATTCATTTATCAGCTATGTCTGGGAAGTGTCGACAGAAATCTCCAAAGTGCCTGGGAGCACCTAGGTGAGGCAGAAGCTGCTGAAGAAGTGAGCTTTGTGACAGGTCCCAGGAACAGTCATTTGGGTGCTGCAGGAGCAGAGACAGCAATGTTCTTCCGGGTGCCTCTGGACTCTGCTCCTCTGGGTTCAGCACCTGCATCTTCCTACCACTGCATGAACTTGTGCATGAATAAGGAACCAACAGGTTATTTAGCACTGTTTAAATACCGTCCTCAGTAAAGAGGAAAACCCCTAATTTTAACCCCCAATAAACAAAGAAGCCCTGATCCCCAAGCTGGCAGTACAGAAAGGCAAATACCCAGCAGCTTTTTGAGCTGTAATTAGATTGGTTAACTATGAGTAAAACAGCCTTAATCCAGAAAAATCACATGACCTTTGCATTAAACCTGTTGCTGATCTGATAATTTCTGATAAAACAATGAAGCTGCTGGGTATAAATTATTTCATATTTTGGATTATTTAGAAACTATGCCATTCGCTATCACAGAGAAATCATCATTACTAATAGTTCTGGCAGGAATCAGAACAAGCAGAAGCAAATTAATAAATGATGACATGAGAATTAGAACAAAATGTATTGATGACTTGTGGGTATGATTCAGAATAATAACATTTTACAATCTATTCAAGAACATTGCTAATAGGTGAGATTTAGTTTACAGAATTGTCAGAAACATTTATAAAATGCTTGAAAAATTGTTACTTTTATGAGTCATACCTGTTATTTCATGAATTTATTGTTGCAGTTCCTTTCACATCTGTTCTCAGGTTGTACTCACCATAATAACTGCTCTGTTCACAAGCTACATGACCATAACATGCATTTCTAAAAACCGCAGTTTGCTTCAACGTTTGTCTTGTTTCAATCTATTTTTCTATTATTAATCTAAAATATTTCTATTATGTATCTAAGATAGATATGGAATACAACAATAAGAAGGCTTTTCAAATTCCTCCATCAAACTGAATCCACCAACATTTGTATGTTAAATCCAGTTGTATTTCTTAACATCTAACTCAAAAGACCAGGAAACTACCTACGAATGCACAGCAACTCCTGTTTGGAATGAACTTTTATCTGCTGACCCTGAGCCAAGTCCTGCTGTCTAATGTCACCTGTAGTGTTCTGCACACTGCTACAGCACTGAATTCCCTTTGTCTCACCATACTAACCAGCGTTTGTACCTATCACAAAGATGTAAGAAGAAGGGCACACAAAAGATTATTTTGTTCATTGTCTTCAAAGAATGAAACACAACATGTTTTGGCTACTGCCCAATTGCATTTTAAAATAAGAAAGTTTTGCCTGCATTCATGGTTTTGTATCCACTGAGTAGAAACATTAAAGGAGAGCAAGTGAACTGGAAAGTTTCCAAAGAGTTATTTTCAGCTGGTTAATGCACAGTAATGTTTGCCAGTTCTAATCAAGGCTGGTCAAATTCAGATGTCAAATACTTGCAACTATCTGATCAAGTATACATTACAAACAGGAGATTATTCAATTTCTTGTTGAACAACTTGAAACAACAACTCTGAGAAAAATCACAACTAATTCTTGGGTTGTCTGTGAATATAAAAAAAGAGGTTTCAAGTAAAATTCTTTGATCTGAATTATAGATCCATGTTACCCAATGATACAGTTACACAATCCAATTTTTAGTATCATCATGGGCTTTCCTGTACTATTCTTTTGGCTTCACAGACTACCCCAAAAGCACCTCTTGTCCTTCACTAGCTAAACAAACCACTTCACTGAAGAAATTTGTTTGGAAGAAGCATGCAATATAGCTCTTTTCCCATTCTATGCATACTTCATTGCATTTCTACAGATTATTTAATTTTATTTGATTTATTACAGTACTGTTTTCTGATGCTACAGAAGGGGCGCACTCAAGGGACATGGACCAGAACCAGAGTTACTTGCAAGCATCATATGTATGTTCAATAACTTATTAACAGACATTAGAGACACTACTAGGTGGAAGCTGACAGACACCTAACAATGAACAAAGTAATGAGATTATTACGGTCTTCTCATTCCTCCTCATCTATGCTAACTGCTGCAAATCACAAATTACAGACTTCGGCTACTCCATGAAAAAATGCTGTACATACTAAGTGCCCTATGCAGGCCCCTTCCTTATGGACCCCCTACACTGACCTATTTAAGAAGCAGAAAGTCATTTCTGTACCTCTAGACCAAGTGGAAGTAAGAGTGCTCGCCACTGAAACTCATACAAGCTCTTACAAAGATGTATTGCTTTGATAGGGAAGTCTTCAGAGAAACCCTGCAAACCAGAGTGAGACCCATGTGTAACTCACTCTGGAGTTGTTCAAGCTCAGGCCTACAGTAGTTCGTTAACCTGGGTCAGTACCACAAAATCTTCTCTACCTGAAACTATGGCTTTTTAAAACTGAAAGAAAGGACACTACAAGTGGCTCTGAAGGTGAGGTTTCAGTTGGAGAAAGGTTAGCTAGTCACTGCTCCCTGCTCACCTCCCAGATAGGTTCCTTCCAACGCTCTCTCATGGCGTGGGCTGGCACCATGAGTGTGCAAGAGAAGTGGCATGGGAGAGAGACATGGGGTTGACCAGAAGTGGAACAGAGAGGGGAAAATGCCTTATTAACTTCACTCACTATCAACACATATCAGAGATGAAGATGCACCTCCCAAGCTCCACTGTGCTGGAGGGAAGTTTAGGCCAACAGGATCCCCAGGCTCTGCTGTCAGCAGCAAAGTTCTCTGCCTTGGGAGAGAGGACTGAAAAACATGGCCAGTTCCCTTCCCTGCAGTCAATGTAATTAAAGCTAATTTTTCGCAAGGGAAAACACAATCTCCTCACAAAAAAGGTCTCATGTTTCCAAGCTGTGAAGAGCAGTCTGCAACAGCCCAGCATTACACAGCAGAGCACAGGCTAGCAAAGGACATGGGTTCAGCCACACTGTGGACAGAGGGTAAGCAGAAGATGGACAAGGGTAAGAAGCTATGATGCCAAGTTCTTCTGCAGTACGGCTGACACAAACAGGACTGACAGATCAGCTACTCCTAAAGAGAAGTGAACTAAGACACTGTAGCAAGAGGAGAGCATCATGCCAAAAAGTCTGGCATTTGTATGAAAATGAAGACATCTCACAGGCAGGGATACACAGATGACCCAAATTACCCTAATCAACATATTCCAGGCCCAAATTAACTGATCTTAAGATGATACATTGGATTTTGTCATTTAACAGGTCCAAAAGAATGTGGTTTTTTTATATCCCTTTAGGCATTCAGTGGGAATACTGAGCAACAATGCCATGCACGGATGAATGAATGATTGGATAAAGAGAATGGATTTTAAGACATAGAGCAGATTTCTACAAAGATACTTAAGTAAATGGAACTACCAGCACATAATGCAGCTACCCTAAATGCTTTCAGCAGAGCAGTTACTGGCACAGAAACGGTATAATGCTATGCATTAGTGTAGGCCTCATGCTATTTCACCTGTAACTGATAGGTCTCACAGATTTACATGACTCCCTACTGGCTTCCCACTACCAACTGACCAACCATTCCAGGTAAAACACTTTATGCAACTCTGCTGCTTACTCCATCTTTTATCCAAGAAAATACACCGCTTATTGCAATGGGCACCTAGCTAAGACAACATTACAGAAAGAACAAAGGTTACAATCAAACAACTAATATTACTGGATTGACAGAAGAAGAACCATAGAACGGTTTGAGCTGGAAGGGACCTTAAAGATCATGTAGTTCCAAACCCCCATCCATGAGCAGGGACACCTTCCACTAGACCAGGCTTCTCAAAGTCCCATACAACCTGGTCTTGAACACTTCCAGGAATGGAGTATCCACAACTTCCCCGGGCAACCTGTTCCAGTGACTCACCACCCTCAGGAGTGAAGAATTTCTTCCTTACATCTAATCTCAATCTACCCTCCTCCAGTTTAAAGCCATTAACCCTTGTCCTATCACTACAAGCCCTTGCAAAAAGTCCCTCCCCAACTTTCTTGTAGGTCCCCTTCAGATACTGAAAGGCTGCAATAAGGTTTCCCTGAAGCCGCCTCTTCTCCAGGCTGAACAACCCCAACTCTCTCAGCCTGTCCTCGTAGGAGAGGTTCCAGCCCTCAAACACCCCTCAGAAAGTCAACAAATTGGCTTTTTTTTTTTTTCAACTTTGACTTTAAGGACTCCATCAGCCCTATCCCACTGTACCAAAAATTCAGAAAAGTTTAAAACTATTACTAACCAGTGCTTCTCATCTGCCTAGTGGTCTGTGTTTCCTTGTAAAACCTTCTCAATCAGATATGGACAATGATCATGTCTAGTGACAATGTTTGCCTTGGAGTGGCAGGGTGGGAAGAACGTCCCAACTTTTTTTTTTCTCGGTGACTAGAACATGTATAAAGGGTACTCAGAGACTTGCAGTATCTTGCTGAACAGTTAAGTGAAGAAGAGACACTTCAAAGGCATGACTTCTTAAGGATCAGAGGCACAGAGAACAGTTCAATCAGAGATCAATGAGCATCTGCCATGTTACATGCTTTCCCTCTGAGTCACAAGTTGGAGCATAAAAATGGATGTTGGCACAGTTTTACCAGTGTGAAGTACATGGTGCTCCTCAGCAATACAAGACTCCATCTGCACACATCACTGCAGGACTGGACCTACAGTTACGATCACACATCAGAAAAGCCCACTCAGACCAAATTCAGAGACAGCTCTCTGCTCTGCAGGACCATTCTAGCTATGTTGTTTTCTAACAGTTGCTTTATTATTTTTGCCCTATTTTCACAAACTATACAAGTAAATCACATGTATTTTTAAGGTATTTCAAGAGGATCTGTGTTCTTCAGTCAAAGCAGCCATCATTTTATTCTGTCAGATTCTACTGCCTTGTAAATGATACAGTATTTTTCACCACTTGCCAATTAACCTCTCCTGTTATCGACTTGAAACTGTTTCCTGTGATTGGTCCAAGCACCATGTAGAAGAAGAATTCTCCATTTCAGACACAATACCAGGCTCCAAAGTTCCACAATTTTGCCACTTTTGAGATGATAGCACAGTCTCACTGTGACCAAGGACTGCAAAATCATGCTCCATGTAATTGAATCTAAAGATCTGTCAACACTGACCTTATCAAGAAATGAAACCTTTAGCTGAGGTTCAAACCATGCACAAGAAATAAGCTCTTGCTGGTTGTTTGTAAACGTCATATAAAAATGTACTTATTCATTATTAACAACTTGTAAACTGAACACACTGCAGGTCTCAAACTGCTGCCAAGAAAAGTAGTACTCAGTACGATCATTTCATTTACATCTAATTCTTGTATTAATTTTGGCAGCACAACAGAGCATCTCTTCTCATGACTGTAAGAGGGTTATCGTAACAAGATAAACATTCAGACCTCAAACTAAAAAGTGAGGACAGAAGAAAAAAATGCAAGTGGACAGATTAATTTCGCGAACACCCACAGCGCTGCTGGCCTCACTGACAGACCTACTTTAGTACAAGTTGTGCAAAAAAAAAAAAAGGATTCTAGAGAGAACCAGGCCATTAGTATCTCACTTTTGTCATGATAAGGCCAGCGGTGACAACACATGACCCATACTGGTGAGCCATCTCCTTTAGGATAAAATAGAATAGAAGGCTTCAGGCAAAAACTGGTGTAACATCTTACTAGGCATTCATGAGCATCGCAGTCAACTCAACAATCTGGAAGTTCCACAAAAATTCAGTAGGGAGCTATTGTAAACAATCATAATTGTCTGCAGCAGAAAAGTATTTTATAAGGAGGATCAAAAGTCTGTGGGGATTTTAATACGACACTGTTACTCACCTTTCTTGTTCTTGCATACAGCTGTCAGGATGCGGTTTCCCGGCCCACATTTTCCATGGTCAGTCACACATATTCCTTCTGAAACGATCCACTCATAACACACTGGGTCTTCACAAGGAATAGATTCAATTAAATGTGGACATCCTGCCAGGGTGCCTACTGGAGCCACGATCACTTGCCTTTGTCTCATTCTAAAGCCTGGAAAAAGGAGAAACTGAATTAACTGCACAACTGCCAAAAATATTTATACCAATAACCTAGTAGCAAGAAGACTACAGAGAGCATCTGGAACCAAGGGATATAAAGACGAACAAGAGTACAACACTTACAAACTGTATTGACTGGGGTGGTACTGGGCTGGATGTGTCCACAGTCCAGGCATATTAATAGACTAATAGACCTAATAGTGAGTAAAAAATACCAACAACCCATATTTTTCACATTTCTTTTTCCCTTTCATCAACATTAGATAGAGATATAGACATCCAAATACAGGAATTTGCCACTGATGCATATATTAATGTAATAACAACATTAAGAGAGAAACAGTGGAGGAATTGAAGATACAAGAGACATCTATATTCTGCCTGGGAATCCACTAATGAAAAGACTTGTTCTGAGACACAGCAGAGCAGTTTACTAAGAAATTAGTATTCTGCTTTATGAAGGTGTAAGGATTTCTGATACATAATGCATATCAGACCTCTCTGAAATAACATTCTATTAAATTGGAAGATTCAAATGTAAAGGGAAAGAAAAAGGTTACAGAAATAATGAAAGAATTGATTACATAATCTACCTCCTTCTGAATACAACCAAAAGTCATGTTGCTATATAAGATGCAGAACTAATATGCAAGTATCTTTCAGCATGTTTTGTTATGTGAATGACACAGAATTCTAAGAAGGGCAGAAAAAAATACACGGTGGTCTCTCCTATGACAGTCTCCGACAAGAGGCAAATGCACAGCAGCAGTGGAGGCCACATGGAAATGCCCTGGCCATGAAACAGAAAAGAAAGTGAAAAATAAAACATTCCAGAGAATGTAAAAGACCAAACCTCCACCATCCTCAAACAAGAAAAAGAAATAATTCAAAACAATTTAAAAATTAAATGGTTTTGCAAATCTTTATGTTTAATCATATATATTTTATTATTTCTTTTTTCATTTGAAAAATTCTGAGTGGCTCCAATAACTTCAAAACCTGTGCCATTTTCAGAAGAGTGTAATTTCCAAACAGTAATATTCGCTCCCTGACATGAACTCCAACAGTCATCTCTTCAACTTAAGAGCCTTAGGAAAGGCCCTGCAATGATCTCCAGGTGTTGCAGCAACAGACATGTATGCTAGTCAGTTAAGATCTGGGGGGTTAAATTATAGTTGCATATTCTTCTTCCAGGAATTTAAACCAAACCCAAACCAATCTCTCAGGCCAGTCTAACTCCAAGGTGGCAAGGTTGAGGGATACACGTAAGTGTTGATGCCTTCCAACCTCACCCAAGCATTGCCCTTGAATCCAGGCATGCAGCAGGACTTCTAAGGGGAATCAGAGAGGGACAGCCTGGCACTGTGGAGGTCTACAGTTGCTATCCCAAGAAATCCTCCTTTGCTACAAGTTCAGTGAAGGATAGAAGGATCTGAACCAGGCTGAAAACCTCTTTTTTTTTTTTTTTTCTCCCAAGAATAACTGCAAAAAGCCTTTAAATGTCATATTCAACTCCTGCATGCACATCTAAGAGCTTCGTACTATGTTAGATTCATTAAAAAAAAAAAAAACAAACCAACATATTAAGCTCCCAACATAAAATTTGATACCACTGCTTTGGCAATCTTATGATGACGTTCCATTACCCGCTTTACATCCCTCAATGGTGCAAAAGCAATACATAAAAGCAGCCATCACCTCTTCTTCCGTGGTGGTCCTGGCAGTTCTCATGAAGGCAGGGGCCCCACACCGACCAGGCGGACACCACACACTGGGATGGGCACGGCAGGTTACACAGCTGAGAGGCAGTGGGAGCAGGACCCTGGCATAGCTTCCCATCAACCGGTCTAGTAACTAAGAGGAAAAAAGAGAAAGGAAAAAAAGAGAAGCAAGGCTGTAACTTTGCCTTGACCAACACACAGAGCTCTGGAGTTTACTGCTGGCCTTAGTTTTCCAGACCACTCCAAAACCCAGTGCTTTTTTAGGGTCTTATCTCCTAGCACAAAAAGTTAATCCTGTGTTCAGCACGGCACTTAAAGTTTTATCTGAATCATCCATACTCAGCAGGCCAATTAAGACTACGCATAATGGTAAACAGCTGCTTTAAAGCTAAATTTAATACTGATTTTCTACAATGCTGGAGCAACAAACCGGAATCCAATCTCCTGCACTTATGGCTAAGGAGATCTCTTGACACTGTGCTGAAGAGAAAGATGTACAAGAAGGAAATCCAAAAAGCTCACACTGCTGTTGGGACCTGCAGAGGCAGATGACAAAAGCCTGAGCATGGGGGAATCTCCCCATCACCTTCAGGGGCACTGCACTCTAGATTACAGATGCAGGGTCCAGATCTTTGGACTTTCTTCATCTACTTTCAACAAAATGGAGCAGAACTCTCAGTTTCTTCTACACAAACACATGCAAAGAGCATCTGTCCTGCCAGGAAGGAGAGACTTGAGTTGCCTGCACCCAAGGCAGGCACAGATCTCCAAACCTCTTCATCCAAGAGATGAGCCAACCCCAAGCTCTGCCAAGTACCAGTTTAGTTGATACTGACAATAAATTTGGAAAGCAGATTCCCTTTGTATTTTCATTAATCATAAGAGATTTCTAGTTTCAATTAATTTCTCTTGCCTTTTTGTTTGGGGCAGAGGGAGAAAGGAAAACACTCTTAAATCTGTCTTCTGAGTCATTATATGATACTGCATTTTAATTACATTATGAGCTGAATTTGGCTGTCTCTTTAGATAAATCAATATCAAAGCAGTCTTTCAAAAGGCAAAGGCTTGTTTGAGTTTGCTCTGCCATGGTACTACCAAGACTTCATTAATTTTTACAGCTACCGAGCTTGCTTTATCCTAATTTTTAATATTTATTTTTCTTTGCTTCCATGCACGGTGTTGACTTGAAAAGGATTTATAAAAATATGCCCAATATAATGTATGAGTAATCTTTTCTTTTTCTGGTATATTACCATTTTCTTTAAAATGAATCATTTGAGGAAAAACACTTTTTTTTTTTTTTTAACACAAGACTTCAGTGCTCAAAATCCCAATAAATTTTGATTTGCACATCCTGAAGCTGAGACTTTAGACCAGTATCAGTGCTTATGATTCCAGCTCATCAGAATAACCGGATTAAACAGCAGATGTGATTTAATTCTAAGCTGAAAGGTAGTATGTTAGTAAAAAAGACCATTTTCTGAATGATTTCTGAGACACTGCAAGCCTTTGACATGTTCATTTAGCGATTACAACAAGGTGGTATAAATCCAATTCACCTGAATGCGAACATACACAGACCTTTTCTAGAGACCTTGCAAGTAGAGTGACAGACAGAATGAGATAAATATTAGAGTTTTAAGGATAAAAGTATTTATTTTACCAAGAAGTCTCATGCATGGCTTAACCTGCCTTTCAGCATCAAGCTTTGCAGAACTGTATCAGTTTTTGAGAGTTGACTTGAAGAAATGTAAGGAAACAAAATTGAGTGCAGATGGTCAACCCAAGGAATAAAGCCCAGTCCCACTCTGCTCTAACTCAAGGTATTTTTAGCAATGGCTCTTTTCTCCTCACTGATCTTCAGATTGTTTCTGTATTGTAATTTAACTGTTTAAATGTGGAAGTCACTAGATAAAGCAGGTTGGTTCTCCAGCCTTGAAAGTAAACTTGCTGCAACCAGTGGTGCTGAGGGTATTTTAAATTGATTTTGGATAGAAGGAAGACACGACAAATTGATTGCAAAAAAGTAAAGGGACAGGTTTTTCTTGGTAGGCTGAGCCTATCATCCACCCCAGACTCATGGAAGACTCCTGCCTATTCTGGAGGAAATCCCTGCCTTCTTCTCCCTGCCAACCACCTTCCTGCTTCTCTTCCACCCTTGGGCTGATGTCCTATTTATTTCTAGCACTGGCAGCTCTTTTCCTAGGACCAACATTCTACTTGCTACTGGAATAAGACTGCTTGTTTACTGACCTCCTTAATTCTATATATTCTGTAAAATGTAAATCAGAAAATACACAGACTATTCCAATCAAATATCGAAATATATTCTAGGTCTGCGCTGGTTTATACTCACTCTACACTGACTACAATCCTCCAGCGAAAGTCTTCAGGAATAATACAAGAAGAAAAAGAAACAAGCTGCATTAATAAAAGCATACAGAACACCATCCTTTTCTAAGACCAGGCAGATAAAAAGAGCCACAATAGCCAGAGTGACTGGATCGACCAGCAGCATCCTCTATAAAAGAGTCTCATCTCTTCTTCATCCATTTGATTGACAGCTCTGATTTCCATCAATTTTATTTAGAAGCTTGATGTGATTTTCTATTGCTATTCTTTCATATTCTAATAATTTTTTATTTTATTTTACTTTTTTTAATGAACTATAAGGTGTGTTTTTTCTGTGAACCTTTTAAATGCCAAAATTCTCACACACTGTATCCCCCAAAAAAGCACAGATAGCCTGGCTGGGGATGCCTTGTTCAGGAAAAAATCTCACATTATGCCTATGATAAATGAACACAGCTGCTAGGACTGCCTTTACATATCAGAAAGCCTTCTGATTTTGCTCAAAAAACTGAGTCTATAAAGACATTTTCCTACGTTCATACAGAAAAAAGTGCATTTTGTGTAATTATTTTCCTTGGAAAAATATTAGCCCCTTTTTGGGGGGGGAAGGTAAAAGCAGAAGCCAGGGAAGAAAAGCGTAAGAGGAGGAGGCAATACCTCTGATTCAAGCAGCAGCTTATTTATTTCACTTGTTCGTACCTTTTAAAATCCCATGTTCTTCCCAATCTATAGAACAAACTTGAAAAAGCAATCAAGTACTAATCTTGGATCCTCCGAAACATTGCACATTTCTATAGCTGTTATATTGAATCTATCCTTTATAAATGTGACTACAGCTGTTCCCAGCACCAATGCCTGCCTCAAGTTTGAATTTTACTATTTGCTGTTATTTTCAGGTTATTGCTAGCAGCAGGAGATAATAAATTGGGTTCTAAAGTATCTTGCTTCCCTATATATTTTTATTGAGGTAGTGATTTGGAGGTAGAGTGGAAGAGGAAATCAGCTTTGCTATGATTATTTTCATAATGCAATTTTAAGCTAATAAATAAATTATCTATGAATACAGTCTTATGGACGCATACTTGCAGGCATACATACCAACGCTATGTTAAAAAGTAACAATGACCAGACAGAGGGAGAAACGTACAGGACGGCACTTTGGTTGCAGTGATTCCTTTCAAATTGAGTTTTTCAGCACCTCAGGAGGTAAGTAACATTATTTTTTTTTTCCTGGATCTTAACTTCATTTCACTTTTACAATGAAAAAAACAAGTATTTCTGACATTAACACCTAAATGAGACATTTCTAAATATCACTAACATATCTGGAATACGCACAAAGACTGTCTCTTATATACTGGTGCAGCCATATTTTAGCTAATATTCAATTCTCAAGGCGATAAATCAGATATTTACCATACCTTTTGGCAAAACTAAGCCAAATTAATGATTGCCAGGGTACAAGAAAGGGATGGCATATCTTTGTGAAAGTTCTTATTGCCTTTGCCAGGACTTATAAATCAAAGACACCTGGATCAATAAAAGGGGAAATTACTTGAGAAAAATCACACAGGAATAAGTTGTGTTACAAAAACACCTACCTGTGTAAAACATAATAGGGATAAACCTGCACAACATTTGTATGTAATTTCTTCAAACTGAAAGGTTTGTTTTTACAGCAAAAACAAAAGATTAGACAAAGGAGAAGCACTGAATGTAATTTAACTAGCTTGGAAACAGCACCAACCCTAGTCCAGTGCATCCCTCCATTCAAAAAGCCTAATGCACCCCATGTCTGATGGAAAGGGTTCCTTTATGCTTTTAAGAAGAATCAATTAGTTTTGAAGCCACAAAGTAGAAGTCCTATTTTCAATTAAAATCTATTTAACAGACAAGAAACAAAGTATGAATAGAAGGCTAATCACAGCATGAAAGAGGGTTAACAGCAGATTGCCAAGAGCAACAACGGTTTAATGTATTTCAGAACAATAAAGATCCTGGCAATTTTATTGAAGTGACACAGACTATTAGCACTCCATGGAATAAAAGGTTTCCCTGTGTCCACATCCTCTGCTGTACAACAGGATCCTGATCCCAACTAGGATATTGTGTTGTTTCACCACAGCAGAATTTGTAGAGATTATCGACAGAAATGACAGCTCTGTAAAAAATTCAGAGTGAACATGGGACTTCCCACCAGCTGTCACACAACTGAGCAGGCCAGAGGCGACAAGTCATTAAGAGTGTCCAGGAAAAACAGTGGAGGCAACAGGGGTGCTGGGATGCCAGTGCAGGCAATGATGGGAATTAAAAAGGGATTCCCAGGATGTTTGAGCCTTTTTGGCTGTTACCCAGAAAAGGCCACCAGACACTGTCAGTTACTGGGACAGATTGCCATAGAAGGTGAGAGAAGCCACAAAGAACACAGGGGATAAAACCTGTGAGCCTCATGAGTGTTTGAACTTCAGCCATCACTCAGTTTAGCATTCATTCAACAGGAATTATAGAATCATAGAATCATTATGGTTGGAAAGGACCTCCAGGATCATCAAGTCCAACCTTCATCCTAACATCTCCCTAACCACTAGACCAGAGCCTCAAGTGCTACATCCACTCGTTTATTAAACACCTCCAGGGGTGGTAACTCCACCACCTCCCTGGGCAGTCCGTTCCAGTGTCTAAGCACTCTCTCAGTAAAGAATTTCTTCCTAATATCTAATCTAAACCTCCCCTGCTGCAACTTGAGGCCATTTCCTCTCGTCCTATCATTACTAATTTGGGAGAAGAGACCAACACCAGCCATGCTACAACCTCCTTTTAGGCGGTTGTAGAGAGCAATAAGTTCTCCTCTCAGTCTCATCTTCTCCAGACTAAACAGCCTCAGTTCTCTCAGCCAGTCTGCATAAGGCCTGCTTTCCAGACCCCTCATCAGCCTTGTTGCTCTTCTCTGGACCTGCTCCAGTACCTCAATGTCCTTCTTGTACTGTGGTGACCAAAACTGGACACAGTACTCAAGGTGTGGTCTCATGAGCACCAAGTACAGGGGCACAATCACCTCCCTACTCCTGCTGGTCACATCATTTCTCACACAGGCCAGGATGCCGTTGGCCTTGTTGGCCACCTGGGCACACTGATGGCTCATGTTCAGCCGGCTGTCAAACACCACCCCCAGGTCCTCTTCTGCCAAGCAGCTTTCCAGCCACTCTTCCCCAAGCCTGTAGTGTTGCAGGGGGTTGTTGTGACTGAAGTGCAGGACACAGCACTTGGCTTTGTTAAATCTTATGCAACTGACCTCAGCCCATCGCTCTGGCCTGTCCAAATCCCTCTGCAGAGCCTTCCTACCCTCAAGCAGATCAACACTCCCACTTAATTTCGCGTCATCTGCAAAGTTACTGAGGGTGTATTTGATCCCCTCACCCAGGTCATTGATAAAGATATTAAACGAGACTGGTCCCGAAACTGAGCCCTGAGGGACACCGCTTGTGACCGGTCGCCAACTGGATTTAACTCCATTTACCACCACTCTCTGGGCTCAGCCATCCAACCAGTTTCTAACCCAGCACAGTGTTCACCTGTCTAAGCCATGAGCCGCCAGCTTCTCCAGTAAAATGCTGTGGGAAACAGTATCAAATGCCTTACTGAAGTCCATGTAGACAACATCCACTGCTTTTCCCTCATCTACTAGGCAAGTCACCTGATCCTAGACGGAGATCACGTTGGTTAAACAGGACTTGCCCTTCATGAATCCATGGTGGCTGGGCACGATCCCCCTGTTGTCCTGCACTTACCACATGAACACCCCCAAGATGAACTATTCCATAATCTTCCCCGGTATCGAGGTCAGGCTGACCGGCCTGTAGTTCCCAGGATCCTCCTTCCCGCCCTTCTTGTAGATGAGCATCACATCGGCAAGTCTCCAGTCATTCGGGACCTCCCCCATTAACTAGGATTGCTGATAAATGATGGAGAGAGGCTTGGCAAGTTCCTCTGCCAGCTTCCTCAGGACTCCCAGGTGGATCTCATCCAGCCACATAGACTTATAGGTGTCCAATTGGCTTAGCAGGTCATTCACTACTATTTCCTGGATTATGAGGGGATTATTCTGATCTCCATCCCTGTCTTCCAGCTCAGAGAACTGAATACCATGAGGATAACTGGTCTGACTATTACAGACTGAGGCAAATAAGGCATTAAGTACCTCAGTCTTTTCCTCATCCTTGGTGACAATGTTCTCCCTTGCATCCAATAAAGGATGGAGGAGACATCTGTTCTGTGAATGTCACATCAATGCAGGAGTCCTAGTACCACAGGAAAAGCACCACTATGGATGTGTCTATGATACTGGGACATAGTACAGGTGGTCCAGAGGTAAGTCAGTCCACTCACGGCACGGCCATGCCAGCCCAGATCCTGAAAGCAGCAGGGCAGCTCCACACAGAGCTGGACCAAGTTCACAAGCTTTATTTATCTCAAATGTCTCCCGTTCCAGGACCAGCCCAGCCACCGTTGGCTTTGTTATCTCTTCCCAGTGTCTCAGTCTGTGGTACAGCCTCATACATACAAATCCTTGTATTTTTTTCATCTGTCTCAAAATTATTGTTTGAACACAATGCAGGCTCCCATCCTCAGAAGAACAACAACCTCAAAATTACTCAGAACAAACCATCGCTGTTTTGAATAAAATTAATCCAGCTCCAGTGGCAGGAAATAATGACAGTAAAACAAATGCCATTAAAATCTTAGCTTTCAAAGCTAAAACCCGGAACTAAAACCTAGTGTCTCACATGAACTGACTGGGCAGCATATGATTTACTGCATAGCAAAGCCAGCTATATAAATAAAAGTATTTAGAAAGAGATAAATATTTCATGGTCATATCAAATAACTTGCTGACAAGAAAAGGCATGTTCTTTATAAGTCATCTTTTAGAAGGCATACTTCATTCACTGTCAAAGTCTTTTTACACGTTATTCTCTTCATTTTACTTTAATTAGTTTCTAGACATAAAAGAACTGAAAAAATTACACCTCTAAAAGACATTAGGGAATTATTTTTTTTTTCCCTAATGCAATCAAACTAAAATTTCTGAAATATACATTTAAACACTACTGTCAAGCACTGCAATGATCTGACTAAAATAATTTCCTCTCTTGCTTCTAAAGGGTTTCCCCCGAAGAAGCCAGCTGTTACATATTTATTTTTCCATTATGTGAGTCGTATCTCGTGAATTCTCTTCAGCAAGCTGAACAGAATTTGGTGATCTTACAGATCAATAACTTGGCATCCCAGAAATATAAATCTGATGCAGACTTGCCTGAATATATTTTACACTTCAGAGGTATATTTCTCATCTTTTCAAGTCAGTTCAGTCATCCCAATGATAAATAACTAGTTTGGGATCAGAGGGATCCTATGGGGGTGCTTCTTCCACCTGAGAACATGGTTTCTGTGATTAACATCAACTAAGCCCCAGGCTGGATGTTCCCATTGCTGTACCACAAACCAGTCAAACAAAGCTTTTTTCACACCACTGCTGACCATCAGTTCTCTCCTTGCTATGGTCCTAGTCAAGTTTTCTCATTGCTAATATATTCTAACCTATTCCTTTTCGGTTTCATAAACCAGACAAGGACAATAGGATTTAAACATCAAAGTCCCTAAATTCTAATTTCCTTAGAGTAAATCAATCTTCTCATTCCTATAAATTCTTCTCATTTCAGCATAAATCTGAAAAAAAACCAGGTGCATTTAATATAGGGCTCGTCCTCCACACAGGGTTCATATTCACTCAAACAGCACATAACCTGTGCCAACACCTACGGGCAGCTTATCTCCATCAACATAGTCATTTCCCAATAAATATGCAGGATTGTAAAAGCCATAAATGACAACAACCTATACAACCAACTTACTGTGTCTAAAGAGTCAGGCCTGGTGGCACCCAGGACAGCCAGCACTCAAAGTTGTACTCTTTGCTGGTATTTCTCTCTTCCTGAAACTATTTCTATAGTTTCTTGAACAGATGCCACACATACCAGTTTGAAACACTAATCCCCCAGAAGACATGCATTGGAATATCATGATTCAGAGCAGAACAAAGAACTTGCAAGGTGAAAAATGTTCCTCATTAGGAAACAGAGCATACAAAGCAAAGAAGGCAAAAACACATATCTTAGAGCTAAAAAAGACAAAAGGGCAGAAAGAAATGGATGAGGATAAATACAGAATAATACAAGATATAAATGAAAGGAGACCTCAAATTATCTCTGCACAACTCCAAAGAGGCACTAATTTCTGGAAAATCAAAAACAGTACCAAAACCTCTCCCACATGGAAATTAAGAACAGTCTGAAAAGTTCACTCATCAGATAAGAAAGGATTAGACATTTTTGTCTATCTAAAGTAGGGAGAAAGCTCAGTATCTTGTGGAAAACAAGAATAAAGGCCATAAATTATCATCTTGAGACTCGTATGAGTAGGATTTAGATGAAAGTGCAGAGGCACACTTCACTTTCAGACCATTTGGGGATTCTTTCAGTGAAGCAGCCTGTAAGACAAAAATACATATAGGAATACACACAGGAATGGATCAGAAAGTAACCATTAGACCTGAAAGATACTTGAATATTTACTAAGTCTTGAATTGTAAACAGACTAAAGGAGTTTCTGCTGCTACAGCTGGCGATGCACAAGTTTATTAAAATCTGATGTAAGAGGAACCAGGTGGAATTGCATCTTAAAAATAAAGTAAAAAAGGGTGGAGGCTGGTGAACTACAGTGGAATAAGTAAGTCAATAAATTGTCTCTACTAACAGGTGAGTGTAGAATATCTCTTGAAAGAAAAAGAGATCTAGAAATAATAAAGATTTCTGTAAGAAATAATTTTGTAGGGTATCACTCAAACATACCTAAGAGTAATGAAGGCACCTCACGTGCCTGCTACTGAAACCCAAGATCACATAAAATAAATACATGGAGACAAGTATGATGGAGACACTCATTAAGCAAACAAATCTGTAAGCAAAACTTCAGAACCTTGCAGAGGTTATGAGAATTTAATGTGGATTTTCAAACAGAAAATAAAAAAGATTAAGAAGATATGAAACTGTAATGATTTGCTGGTGAGATGGTAATAAGAGATACATTTTATTAGCCAAGTTTACTATGCTGGGTAAACAACACAGAAGACTCAGAAGATTCAAGGAAGAACAACATTTCACAAAGGTCTTTTCAGTCCTATAATTAAAACTTAAGCAGACAGGCTCCAAAAAACATTATAAGAAAATTCTGAAAGTGAGAGGTAAATTGGATCTCATTCAAATAAGTAAAAAAGAAAAAACGTCAAGATATATAAGGCACAGATTTTACGGAAGAATGACAGGGCAGGCAGATCCCTAGTTAGAAAGCTACAGAAAATACAGAGAGGACAGCAATCCCAGTCACTAGGGACAGCAGATAATTAGTTCAGAGAAGAGAGTAGATGCTTCTGGGGAATTTTATAAAGGATGCAATCCACCAGACTACTGATAAAGAGTTACAGTCTCTAGATAAATCCAAAAAAGCAAAATTTAATTAGAAAACAAAAGGATACACCCTGGCCTTCAGGAGAGAAGGTAAAAAATTCCTGAGGAAGAAGATTAAATGTAGGAACCTCATGTGTTTATTAACTGTTTGAACATAAACAAAGACACCATCTCCAGACTCTAAGAGGAATTTTAATTCCCATATTATTGGACTTAGTTATTGTAATTGAGAGGAGATTTGTACTGACAAACAAGGAGAGAGTTTTCATAAACTGATGATTGCGTAACATTCCTCCATGTATTTACCAAATGTCTTCTTTGTTGGTACACTAGGGATTGTTACTGATGCTCGCCCAGATTAATTAAAATTTACTGGGGGAAAACACATATCAGATAACATTTTCTTAAGTTAACAGTCACAAAAATCTCATCTCAATCCAGAAAAGATTACAAAAGATAAGAAAACACAGTGTCCCATGTTAGCAGTGTCTGGCTTTGAAAATAAGTTGCAGATTTGCATTTCTCCTCTATTTAAAGGAGCTTCCACACAAGTGAACAGATTTACATTAAAAAAGAGGTACAAAGAAGGTTAACCACCACCATGTCTACAGTTTGTTCCAGACATGGGACATCCAGGATCAGGGATCAGGGAGTATCCAGAGATGAAGGGCAGAAAGGGCTGATGGGAGCTGTAGCATAGGTAGCTCACTTCCATATTCTATGTTGCTTTTTGCACAAAATTTGTCTCCTCCGTAAAAGCAACATCTTTTCAAACATGTACATTTACTGCTTCCATCTCTGGATATCAAAAGAATACTGATAAATTTGCAGCATTAGATGACCACCTTTTCTGTGAAAATTAAGCATTATAAATTTAAATGTGTTAAAATTCAATGAGATACTTAAAAAACACAAGGATCAGTTTAAAGCTAATTATGTTAAAGATCAGTCTAAATTAACAAAAGCCTCACAACTGAGTATAAATGTAGACTCCTTGGACAGAATAGCTAACATTAAAAATAGCTCAGTCTCTTAACTTACGTGCCTATACCTTGGCTTACCTACACACACAGAAATACAAGTATCTGAATGACATGACATTTTACACATTTACCAAGTGTTCCTTGCCAGCTTCATCTAGATAAAAAAGTCGCAGAATGCAAGAGTATTACAAATGGCCTCAAAGACTGAAAAACCTTCTGCCCCCAAACACTCATCGCCTATGTACAGTATGGACTTACTCCTTAAGGCCTAAAAATAAAGTAACTTCACTTGGATCAAGACAGGGATTCCTTAGTTAGGTCATCTCTTGGGGGAGGAAAATATTAAATCTTATCAATGCATCTCTGAAGGTAATAGCTGAGCGAAAGTTTTCTATTTCCAGTATCTTCAAATTGGATTTTATAATCAAAATATAGAAAGATTTCAGCAGACTTAACCTTCCCACTAACTGCTGCATACGGGCACAAGAAAACAGGGACTCCTTTTTTAAATATACACATTTAAATAAAAGAAGAAATAGATGGGAAGACTAAGCAAATGAAAAATTTGAAATATATCCTTAGGGAATAGAAGAGCTTTGAGCAATACGTACAAATACACCACAGATGGTACCTGTCTCCAACTAGGATTTAACATATTTTATCCAAGAATACTGCTGGAGAGACCACGGGACAAAATCTTCTTTCACATATGTCATTGGGCCTAGATCCAAATTCTCATTGGAAGTAACCAGAAGAATAACAACTGTGATGGATGGTAATATCCTATTAGACTCGCTTGTTTGATTCCTGAATGATCCCTTTAAGGACACTCAAGAGGTGAAGAAAGAAAAATTACCATACTTTTGACGGCAGCAATTAGACTCTACATTTGCTTATACATAGAAGGATTAATTTCCTTATCTTCTCCTCATCACTGAAAAAAAATGATACAATAAAATATGAGATGCCCTAGTGATGAATAAAGGTATTCTATCAGTTTATATTGCCAGAAAAGGAGCCAGAAAGGATGTCATTCCTTACTTATTCAAAGAACAAAAATTGATCGGCTAGTAAATGAGATACACAGAATATTATTGGATAGGGAGAGATAATAGGGAAGGTTTTCCTTCTTTCTATTTGCATACGATTATGCTGACAGTATACAAGGTTCTTACTTTCGAAGGACTACTGCAAATCTGCCTTCAAAAGGTAGTAGTAATTTTTACCTTGTACAATTACTCATCAGGTTTGGGTTGTTTTTTTAAAGAATAGGTTAGTACTATAAAAACATGGAAGAGGTATTGTGCTGGTTCAGCCATCATCATTTTATGCTGCCATCAGGTGCCTGATCACACAGGCCAACACTGAACTCAGCAACATCCCCTCAGAAGGCTTCTTTCAGGTAGTCCTGCCATAGCTTCCTGGGGGCCCAGCTCCTTTGCTGCCCACTGTGGTGCCAGGATCACCTGCTGGACACAATGGACAGAAATGGCTCCCTCAGTGGCCCTTCACATGGAAGGACACCACCCAGAGGGAGCTCAGCAAAATGCTGAGCCCCAGCCCCAACAGAAGCCACACCAAACAGGAAGCTCTTCTGACTAATCAGCTCCTGGTTAATATAATCCTGGCCTCACCCACCACCCCAACCACAACAACCTGGGTGAGGGCAGAGACACAGAGACACAGGTGGACCAGGTTCTGCCTCTGCAACATGAAGCCAATAGGAAAAACAAAACATTCTGTCAGGTTGTGAGTCATTCACAGGTCAACTGCAGCTCGGGGCCCACAACTCAGGCCCCAGCACTTCAGGTATCCCAGTGTTTTCTTTTTATTGAGGGGAGAGCTTGCAAGTTTTAAGTTGAACTAAACTTTGAACAACAGAAAAACCTACAGATGTTCACACGCTGAGTATATAGCACCAATTCTGTTAAAAATTATGTTGTTGTAAGGGTTTCAGATGCACTGTAAATCTTCTTGAGTAATTCACAATACTGAAAAATAATTTAGAAGTGTGAATGAAGTCAGTTAAAGCTTGCTGCTCACCAACTTGCCATACAGTGGCTGCATGGACCACAGATGCAGTCAGAAGGACGAAGACAGTCAAGAAATGTTACACGTCTCATCAACAGCACTTTTCTTACTTTGAAAGCCACGTGCATTGCACACTTGTGCAGAACAACAGAGCAGGGTTTGTGTTGGGAGAGGAAGGTAGTGCCAGATGTTTGGGAGAGGTGAAGCAGCAACTATGCATGGACTGAGGGGAGATAAAAATGGGTCTGGTATGCTGTAATCTCAGAATCTGTGCAGGATGCTAGGACGCACTGGGCTTCCAAGGAAACATTTGCTTTGCCTTTGTAAGTAAATAAATCTAAGATATGATATTGTGTTCTTATTATCTTACATCTCTGCTCAAAAACATATTCTGCAAGAGCACTACATAGAGTAAATAAAACAGCCTAAGATGAATTATTCATAGTGTATCTGTATTTACTCATTATTCTTCTGAAAGAACTATAACTCACTTCCAGAGTCCAAAAACTGTCAGTCTGCTCAGAAGTTGTGACAATATTATTTTTGCTTTCCCCTTCAAATCACAAGAAAGATTGTGTAACAATCTGAAGCAGAGGCTAGAGCCATATCCAGAATGGAGTATGACATCCTTTTTTATAGTCTAAGCCAGGACTAAACCCACAGATTTTAGTGCTGGCCTACCTGATATACAAGAGAGGAAGAAAACTCAACTCCAAGCAAAGTTTAGCTCCTTCATCCTTTGAAACCCTCCCATACAAGCAACCTACAGAACTGGCAACTCGCCCCAGAAGGTTGTGGCTCCTGGTAGTTCCTCAAGAACCTAAGGACCATGCCCTCCAGCTCCCTCTGATGCACAGTTTAACAACTCCTTGTGTAAGGCTTGGATACAATGAGGGCACCAGCTAGCCAAACCCTCTAATGATTACATGCTACCTACTTTTTTCCTTCCCCTTGTTTCCTTTACTCAGGTCTACTTGGGCCAGACATTTCAGAATGACCTTACACACATACCTTCCTTCAGTCGGTGCATCCCAAGTTCCATGGTGATTTGGACGCAGTAGACCTCTCGGGTTTGTATGCCACCTCCACAAAGGCCTATATGCTTGTGGTGGCGACGGTCCTGCTGGTCAAGGAGGAGAGACACTTGGCAAGCTTTCCATTCAGAAGTCCTCCAGACAAACCTTTGGAAATAAAAGAGAGAGGTTAAAACGAGTTTTTGAAGGGATATGAGTGAGGGAGTGGTACTTTATTGGATGACAAAATACAATGGGTTTAATATTTAGATTAGCACTTCCCTGTCCAAAACAGGGAATGTTTTGAAACATTCTGAATGTTAAATTTACGAAGGTTAAGTATTTGCTATATATCTGGAGTACTTGGGTAAAACTTTTCACATAGCACTAGTCTCCAAAGCATTCTGAAACACTAAATCACCCTGACAACACCTTTGAGCAGGGTGCAAAGAAGTAAACCAGATTAAGAGGTTCGATTTGAGTGTGAAAACTAGTTTTCAAACACGTGGCTCAAACCACTAAACCACCTCTCTCTGCCAAGAGCTGAACACCTCACTCTGAAATGCACCTAACAGCTAAAGCCCTACATACATCAACAGAGCTCCAAGTACCGGGCGGCTTTTCTACAGGTGACAGCTTTATAAACGCCCAGGGTACTACCAATTTCTTCGAGGGATTGTCTAAAGTAACTCAGTTCCCTCATTTCAGTTTCCAGAAGCTGTGATACACAGCAAGCTCTAGATAAAGTGCTTTCATTCTATATTCCATTCACATCTAAAGAGCATTAATGGTTTTCAAGGCAGGATAATGTTCTTGGGCAAAGATATGTGAATTCTGTACAGACAATCATCATTGGTATGTACCAGTTTAAATGCCAGGAAGAACTTATTAGAACTACAGGGAGAACAATACTGTGTATCAGTGGAAAGCCAAAGTTATTTCCCCATCATATCTGAAAATGTAGAGTGTATTTCTAATGCAGCAGTTTTCACAGGCATAATTCATTTTGATTCATAGGTCACAGTTATCAGCAGAGTGAATAAGAGCCCAAAGTCTTAGCTTCCCAAACGCAAATCTTAGCCAATATTGTTTTTATAACCAATCTGTTCACACTTCTACTGCTTTAGTCTTTTGCTCCTTTGAATTTTATAGTTTACTTTTTCCTAACAATCTTTGGGGTTTGTGCAATGTAAATTATGTAAAATAATTTCCTTCTTTTATCCTCAAGGCAAATTCTCTCTCCTCTTACAGCAGATCCACGGTTGTTAAAATTACATCTGTTTGTTAACCTGCTGATTGATCACTGTAAACCCAAGCGCAATGGGGTGCCTCTGCAGAAAAAGCCTTTCACGTTGTAATTCTGTGTGTTCTCCATAGCAAGTATCTGTTCCTGACTACACCTATGGTAAGGAAACATGCATCTCAATATTACTTGAAAAATACATACATTAGTTTGCCTGATCACACATCAATGTTCTTTTAACTTCTTATGTTGCAAATACGGGCATAAGAATGATTTCTCCTTCGTACTTTTGAATTTCATAACACACTCATGGGAAACCTTTGTGAATACTGCCAATTTCTTTTAATTTACAGGTACTTTTCAGATGAGCTGTCATGCTCTCTTAAATAATATGCAGTATCATGTGCAAATTTGGATACACTTACAAGGTTTATTACTAACAGAGAAAACAATAAAGACACTTTTCACATGACAAGCATGAAATACTTGAACTCCCACAACATACAAAGCAGACCCATGAATTTTTTCTTCTAGTAGCTCCTTCTGGGAATTCCTAATCGCATTTCTTGGGCCTGCGGTGTTAAAAGCAACCCTCCTTTTATCATAAAGGCAATGAAAACTGCTCTTCATCAAACACGGGGTGAAGAGGATTCCTCCCCCACACCACAACATTGTGCCCTTCAGGTCAAGATTTTCAAAACTAGAAGTTTAAATATAGAACACACACATCTTTCTGCAGCCATGGAAATCGCTGTCTTAGGGAAGTATTTCTTAAAACGATAATTGACTAAAGAAAAACTGATTATCAATAGCTGGCTTCAGTAGTCAGCTGTGAACTCTGGATCCTAAAGACTCATTTGCAGAGGTGTGAGCACCTGCTTCTCCTATTCAGCGTGAGCTGTGGGAGTTAACACCTATGAAAATTAGGCCATCAGTGATTAAAATTATGCAAAATAACTAAATCAGCTCTCAGCTCAGAGATAATTAAACTTCATCAGCCCCTGAATCTTAAAAAAATCCCTTTACATATTTTCCTAGAGTAAGTGGATACTGTGCTACGCTGCAGAGCGGTCTTTAATGAACAGCTATCAGGTTCTCCAGCCAGCGCCTGCTCTGCTGTGAGCATCTTAAATCCTCAGCCCCATTAGCCCATCTTGCTTTTTCCCAGCTGGACATACCCTCAGCTGTCTAGAGTTTTCCAGTAACAAATCCTGACCCCGAAGCATTAGCTGTTTAAAAGGTACACATTTTCATGGCCATTAACAAGCCAACAACACCAGAAATGTATCCAAGGGATTGCTGTCCCACTGAGCAGGAAACCTAATGCAAGACCTTTCCAGACGGATGCAGCGACCTCAGACAGCTTCGTGGCAGACTCTTAGCAGGGTTTTAAGCAGCGTGGCTGATGCTTGGTATTAGTTTGCCCATCTGTGGACTACGCTAAAGATGATGAGAATTAACATTACTTAACAAAGAGAAACTGACTGCATAATGTCTATTTATATTTAATCAGAAACTTGTTAATAGCCATTAGCAAAAAAACCCAGATTACTGGCTGGCAAGTACTTGGGGATTTTTGTAACTTAGGCAACCTTAAGGCAGCACTTGCAAATTATTAGCAATACCCACAGTAGGTTTAACACATGACCGTAATTTCTCCAAAACTAACCAAAGCCACCAATGCCACTACAGACATTCTGTTGGTAGAGCAGATCGTACCAGAAATGAGCTGTACCAGCAGTAAACTAAGGGGCCAACACCACCCAGCCACCCTGTTCACCATCCCCAGAGGTGAAGAGTGTGACAGCTCAGGAAGTGGAAGGGACACTATACATCTGGATCAAAGCTGGTCAGCTCCAGTGTACTCTTGTGATCCTTATGCCAAAACCCGTTGGTGACAACTATGAGATATTTAATACCTCATTTTAACTTCTACTAATATCTAGCTAGGCTGATGCAAACTCAGTATATTCGCAGTCCTAGCTGCGACCCATGTTTATCCATAGACCTTTCACTATAGGTAAAAAAAATCTCAGCCTTTCCCTTTGACTTCCCAATCACCTTGTCCCAGGTTTGACAATACTGTTTGAGTTAAAGGAGGTGAAGCTGCTTCAAAGATTGACAGTCCCCACTGCTGATGGTTAGAGGACTAGCTAGATAACTTCCCTGATGGGGACCTCCAGAATCCAGATAGTTATGTCAGTCTGCTTAAGAAAACGGGCAAGAAAAACTGCTAGTTTTAGCACTGTACACGCTTTAGGTATCTAGGAGGGAATCTGGCTGATAAAACTAAACAGCCCTTCACATCATAAGCAATGCTCTGAATTTCCCTGAGAAACAGTCAGTTGAGGAAGCAGAAGAGCAGGTCCCGTAGGTTTCTGTTATGATCCAGGCAAAGAACACGCGTTGTGGCACCCAACCGCAGCCACAGAAGTGTCCAGCGTGGAGCTGGAGAACCAAAGCTTCACCACAGGCCACTCCTGATCTTAGGGGAGGCAACAAACTGCCCAGCTGAATGGAGGTCATTGCTGCATTTCCAAGACCTGTAAAAGTCAAAGGGCTGAAGAGTAGTGTTGCTACCACTCCCAAAGTGTCCAAGACCTGTGAAAGTCAAAGGGTTGAAGAGTAGTGTTGCTACCACTCCCAAAGTGTATCTCCAGTAGCCTACCAGCTCAGTTCACTGCATTTCCTTTGAAGTCTTTCCTACTTCACACTAATGCCTTATCTTTAATCAGGGCATATAGTGGGCCTCATTTACAAAGTGATACCATCACACCTGTATCTCAGCCCTAACCTCAAGCCTTTTGAAAAAATCAGGTCTTAATACTTTCCCATTTTCCATCATTTAACTTCTGAAAAGCTTTGAATTTCCAACAAAGCAAGGTTTTTTTCCTAAATCCCTGTCTTGTAACATAGCAACCACAATGAAAATGAACGATTTAAGATATCATAATTCTGGAAAAGCTATCTATTCCCAGTGAACATGAAAGCTACACATCAAGGATAAAAACGATATAATACGTTGTTTTAAAACTGATGACTCAGTGACAGTTATGCAACAAACAAGTGCTCAATATCTTTCCAATTTATAGGAACCTCTTGGTCTCTTTAGTCTACAGGACTTATGCTCTTAGCGCTTACACAAGTTTTATACCTGTATATACCCATTCACTTTAATTGAACTACCCCAAATTTATATCACAATAAAAAAAAGTAGAATCACCTCCTATGTATTTAAGCTTTTTAAGCGCTTCATCTAATCCCTTCAGAACAAATAACCAAAAGTGAAACAAAGCACAAATCTCTGGAGTCCTACATGCAGTTAAAGTGTTTTATTTTCTTGCATTTAAACTATTGATTAAAGAAGTCATTGTAGACTTCAGCCATAAAATTAAAAGGCCTTCCCATTTAACAGCAAATTTACACTAATTGCCATGTACCTGTGATAGGACCTTTAACTTGTAGCCTTGCCATGGATATAGAATACTTAATAGAGCAGTTTTGAAGTTGAAGGGGTTTTTTTTCATCATCTGGACCCTTTTAGGAGGCTGGAATATAATTCCACAGAATACAACTCTGCAAGTGCTACCTCTTGAGCTGGTGCTTTTCTGTGTTGGTGGATGTCATCTGCAGCATGTACCTTCACTCAGTCGTGGGATGCTCTCTGTCCCTGCATTAAAAACCAGCCTCTAGAGAATTCCCCTCCTCTCCTGATCAGAGACTTGCTCTCCTTCTCTTCTATGTTCTCATTTCTTTGCTGTGCCTGGAGCATGCTTTGGAAAATTCTTACGCAAAGAATAAAGCAGGTTCCTTTCCTAAACCCAAAGGAAAGGCTACTTGTCCTAAAATCAACCCAAAAAATAGCAAAAGAGCAGATTTCCAGGAACTGCAAAGTAAATAGGACTCACACCTTAAAAGAGTTTAAGACTAATCTGATTAAGCAAATACAAGCCAGAAAAAAAGAATGAATGTTTTGTGTTGAGACCAGACAAATGAAGGAGAGAGCCTTTTATTTCTGCTACTGAATCTCCTTAAATTCGTCATCTTCTTGTAAGGAGAAGAAAGAAAAGATAACTGTTTGGTAAGCTTCAGCAAAGCTACAGATGAGGTGGCATATATAAGTAAGGAGAAGAAAAACATAATCTTTTTCAGTATTACACTGCAAAGAGAATATGCTGAAATAAGAATAGTAGCACCAAAGACTTCCTGTATTATTTCATAGGGATTAACACTACATCCTTCTGTGGCTGAAAGCTACTGCTTTCCAATCTGAAGTACTTCCAGTAACTTGGTTAAAAATTCCAAAAGATCAACATCAAATCACCATGCTGTAGACTGTAACATGGACCAACAACATCCTTTACCAGCTGCTGACACTTAAATAACGTACTTAAAACTGTTTGACTTCTGTTCATTAATCCAGAATTCTGGCTCTCGCAGCCTTACAGACAGTAGACGCACAGCACATACTGCAAAATTTTTATTCCTTTTTTATTCCTGCTTGTTTCTGCAGTATTGAATAGCCAAATCAAAGTCTACTAACCAGGCACTAATGTAAAATTCTCCTCAATACTGCATAGTGTGAAAAGGTCATAGCCTACCACCTGCATTTTGAGACATTACAACTCTAGAAATAACAATTAAATGAATACCAGAGATTTTTTTTTCTATTTTGCAATATTTTTAGTTAAGTGGTTCTATTAACCTATAAGTCTAATGTTACTTTTCTGGACTAGCTCATTAGGCAGATTATCCTAGCACACAGATACTTCACTAAAGGTGCTGCTTGAAAGTGTGCAGGTATGGCAGGATGGAGAAGGTTTAAGAGTTCACAGGCTCATGAAAACCTGGGCACAGCAGCAATATACTGAAAGAACAACAGCTTTCCTTCTACAGCAAGAGAGGCACATCCAGAAAATTATCAGTGTTATGCAGGTTCCCACTCGACACCAAGTGCCTACTATTGTTTGCACTTTAATACAGTCCAATGTAAAAAAAGCAGAAGTGAGAATCTAGGGACAGATCCTTGTCTGTTCACTCCCTGATGAACTACCAGCCAGTCTACCCCAATCAGGTGTCCCCTGCAACCACACTCCTATACAAAATCAGCGAGACAATGCGTTAATCTGTTGTCTTTGAAATCCAGGTGCGTTTGGGCAGGCGCAAAAATCATTCTTTAAGAGCCTTTTCATAGGACGTAATCAAGCAACAGAATTTTTGGGTTTTTATACTTCCTCTCTTCTGCTAGCAGGGTGCATAAAAGCGATTAGCATTTGATTTTGAATGAACCCAATGACATAGAGACACTTTTACAGGTTACACCTTCCTAAGAAATGTATCTGGCAAAGGCTTTATCCAAGGTTTTGGCAGTATCTGGAAAAGCCCCAGAACTCATTGCCTGAGCACTCAACAGACCTCCTATTAAACACACTCATTCACAGACAGGGAGATCTGTCTGCATGCATATAAAAAGTTATCAATCTTTAAGCCTTTTACAGTCAATCTCAGAACATGTCAATCTCAGAACATGTCACATGAGAAATTAAGCAATTTTTTTGGTTTTTGCAAGGCAAATTAGCAAGCCCCAACGCTAACCTGGCCACACATAACAGCATGGATTTGTAGACCAGAAAGACAAGATCCTCACCTTCTGCCAGAACAAAGATTGCCATAAATGAAGCAAGCACTCAAGGACTGCAAAGTTGCCCATTTCAAGAAGTACCCAAAAGGAACTGAGTAAAGTCCAAGCTATTGCCTCTGATCAGTTCCCATTTTCCTCAAGGAGGACTGGGATTTTTTTTATGGGGAGGTGAAGAGGAATCATTAAATCTTATGTAAAAATTACAATTTAAAAGCCAGTAAGAGGACAGGCACGGAGACCTGCCCAGTCTCTGTGCAGCTGAGGAAATTCTATGGAACAGCAATCAGAAAGGAAGTCCCTTCAGAGAACAAGAGTATCTGCAGTCAGTTTTTAAAATATGAAAATATAAACTCTAGTGGGTGTAATTTAAATTTATTTGTATCTGTAAGTGTAATTATTGTAGTAACAATAACGATAATAGCAATAATTAGAAGAATATTACTAACAATAAATAATGCTGGTAATCGCAGTTAACAATGATCAAATCAATGATCTTTCAGAGACACAGAGAAAACATGACAAGCAACTGTCTCCACACACACACTGAACAAGGAAGATTTGCTTTGCACAAGGCAGTCATCAAACAGGGGCTTCTTTACTTCCAAAAACTGGGCTAAAAACGCTCACTATACCTGGGGCAAGGTTGCAGCAGAGATTTCCCTCCTGTGCTGCATGCTTCTCTCTCTTCCAGCTCTGGGCACTGCTTCCCAGCACCCACTGCCACGCTCCGCACGCGGCGGTGCCGGCTCCGAAAGCCCGGGGCGAGCTCTCCCCAGACACAGGTCCGCGAGCAGGCACTCCATGGAGACCACTCAGACGTTTCACAGTCTTTAGCGATGACACAGGACTTGAAGGTCAAAGGGGCAGGATCTTGCACACAGAGGCTGCAATAAGAATACAGTAAAACAGCTGAAAAGGTCTTGCTTAAAATTCTTTTTTACAACCCAAACCTCCCAAATATTTCACGCTAAGACAAAGTCTGGCCTCAGACTAGAATAAATCCATGGTCATTTAGGGTAAGTAAGAAGACTTGCATCAACATCAGTACAATGAAAGTAAGAGGAGCTGTAAGGCACTGCACATAACACATTTCCAGGGAGTTCTGGGTGCAATCCATTATGCTGAATAGTTTTCAAATAATGTATTCTCATTCATTTCAAGTCAAAACAGATACAAAAGGAACTATATTTGCTCCTGTTTGCAGTTAGAATTTCACAATTTATCCAGGACGGAAAATAAAAGCCAAGCCCAACAGAAATACTGCCACTGGTGACCATTCCCACCACTCCGCACACAGGACTAGCTGTCTGCTGTCCATCCATCTCTCCAGGTGTCAGCATACCCTGCTGAGCACCTCTGCTCTTCTAAAAACTAATTAGCCGCTCACTAAAAAGAAAAGCGTTGCGTTCTGTGAAGCTGTTACCAAATGCTGTCAAAGGAGGACAGAGGGATTTCAAACCTGACAAACCACCAGAGGCCCAGGAATGCTGCAACTGTGGCTGTATTTTGGGACTAAATTACTCCTGCTGATGTGAGGACATAATCCTCATTCCTCCTGTAATGTATCAAGACACTACACAAGGCCCATTAAAATGGAAAACCAAATTTTAAGCACAGCCAATAGTTGTGGTTTAGTATCAAGATTAAAAGTCCCAGAATAAAATTTTTAAGAGTTCCCAAGTTACAATAGCTTTTCACAATATAGAAAAGTATGGCAAATACGGCAAATGCTTCTGGGAGAAGACAAACCTCCAGACTAAGGCCATCATCCTTCCTTGCTCCTCCACCTCTGAATCAGCTAACTGACTGCTCTCCTGCCCAGTGTGCACTGGGAGGGACCCCACAGAGTATGGCTGTTGCTGTTCTACCTCATCACAGCTGGAGGTCAACCGAAGAGGTATCGCTCATATCTCTTTCTCATCTCTCAAAAGCCTTAGCTGACACAACAGAGTGGGAAAGGATACACCGGAAGAGGGCTGAGGTATGTACAAGCAGAAACATCACAGAAGCATCACCAAGGATGGGATGGGGCAAAAAAACCATGATAGCTGGAAAAAAGCAGTCACCAGCAGAAAAAGAACCAGGATTTTCTGACTTCTGCCTAGTATTACACAAACAATGCAAATTGGACTCTGAAATTAAGGCCATGCATAAACTCAGTGTGAACTCTCTCTAAATTTGTCTTCTCCAGCCTACAGTTGTTCATAGTCAGGCTTTTGCCAACTGCAAGGAGCAAATACAGGTACACTTAAAAGGTGTGAAATCCAGATCTACTGCCAGGGACACAGCCATTACCTCACTTGGTATTACTTGCAGCCAACTTAACTTTCTCTAAAGAAAATAGACAGGGGCAATCATTTCGGGATTGCAGAGCCATCTCATGGGGGAGAAGAGAAGATAAAGGATATTCACTCACTTCTCCTCCAGTCTAGAAATTGATCCCATTTTCACAAAGGTCAAGAGGAATACTCCCACTGATGCCTGATCAAGTTTGACTAGACCCTCAACTAACAGCAAAATACAGCATTTAGTGGCTTAAGTTTATAACTCAACGTAAAAAAAAAACCCAAAACAAAACAAGTGTAACAACTTCTTGCTTCAGTTTCTTCACCTAGAGTAAAGCTCATTAATCTCACAGAGTGCTGTGAGGATGAATTTAATGTGGTTTATTTTCACAACTTCATAAACCAGAAACAGTCTGTGTATCGTCCCCTCAAAATAAAATTATTATTGCTTATAACTCAAAAAGACATCTCATTCCTCTATTACCTGTCAAATGCAACTGATTGCAAAGCTGTCTCTGGTATAAAACATCAATACCATTGAACCAAGGACTGAAAAGTAATAATCGTTATATCTGTACTTACTGATCTAGGGATTCTGAATCTTGTTTGGAACATCAGCTTAGGTAGAGTCACATGAGTGGTAACTTTATTTCACTTCTGATACTTTTTCAATAGTTATCAGGTGAGCCACCTGTGCCACAACATTAACTAGAAACAAGAACTCCTGATTCTGAGTAGATAAAATAGTAGCACATACAAATTGCTGAACTAACTGATGGTACTAGAAAACTAGAGTTTATCTCTACACAGCATGGAGGGTAACTGATCTCACATTTTAAAGAGTGATGAAAATTAGCATTTAGATACCAGTACAAAAACCCAAATCCATTTCTGGGGTTGCACCACTACAAAGGAGATTTATTGGCCTGATCTTTACTGAAATACCACAAAACAAAGCCTTTAATAATCTGCTTTGGATTCTTCTTTAAAATTAATACTGCTGGCCCCAATCCCTAGCAAGACAACACCTACAATACCTCCTCTAATGGATTCAAACCTCTGCTGACACTGGCGCAAAAGCCATCTCTGCCCAGCAATCAGCCTTGCTATTTGCAAAAGCCTTTGAAGTATGCAAAGACTGTTTCTTTTCCCTTAAAATCTCTCCACCGCTCCTGCTATAAAAGGCTAAAGAGATAACTTCATTGACCTTAAGGTGAACAAGACGTGGAGCTGGCAGTTTCCATTCTTCTGCTCGAGTCGATGTTTTTGAGGGAGAATTACACGCGACTGCCTAACAGAAAGCAAATCTAATTAACTTGTACCTACTTGTTCAGAGCCTCAAAGTCAAATTAATTGTGACATGGAGCAACACAAAGGCAAATGTAAAAACACGCTTTTGCATGAAATTCAGACACAGTCTTTCATGTCGCAGATGTATTTAGGACAACCTAATACAGATAAAGAAAGCCCAGACATGCAAGATACTTGCTGATCTGAGGCTGCAAACCAGACAGGGATTTGTGCTGCTGTGGCTGCACCAGAACCAGCAGGCAGAGGATGGAGGTTTTGAGGACAGGAGATACTCCATAAGCTCTGTTTCTAAACTAACTTTGTACATATTAACGTTATCAGGTTAGATCTTCCACTTGGGATTCAATCTAGTAACTGTGATATAGTAGGACACTCGTAACTGATGCTTTTTTTGTGTTGCATGCTTGAATTGATACTGTAAAGCTACAGGAATTGTTTCACAATGTACGTTACATTGCCTCCAGTGGAAGATGGATCTGTTAGTTACCAAACAGCAGCAGCACGAAGCCTAACTCACTCAAGTGGCAGAGAGCCCTCTCACTCTTGCATACTGAAGGGGAATAAACCACATATAAAAAAACCCACTAAAGCAAAGGAAACCTGCTCATGCCTTTTTCACACTCACACAGTCATCACTTCCACTGCAAGGAAACGAGTGGAAACATCCATCAGCAGGAAAAAGCAACGAGACTGTCCAGGAGCAGTGCATCATTAAAACAGGTTGGGGACGGCACAGAAATGACCCTGGTTTCCTTTCCCAACCGTATCAATACATGCAGAATGAATGGTGAATGCCATTTCCTTACCTCAGAGTATGAGACAGGTGGTTACTGTTGAACCTTTTATACTGAAAGGACCACCTCCAAAATAATCTGACAAATTAAGAAGCTATCACCACGCCCATCCTTGCTGGTTGGGAAGGCAGCACCAGGAGGCCAAGGTACCGCTTCAGCAGCCAGGCTCAGGAAAGCTTCTGAGAAGCATCAAGCCTGAGTGGGGAATGCATGCCCACAGAGGAAAAAATTCCCAAAGCGAGCTAACCTACATGGGTAACAATGCACTTTCCTTTTTCCCCCTTTTTCTAACGTCACCTCTTATTTTGTCATCAATGACCCAACCTTGCAGGCTGCTGGAGTAAACACTACCTGCTTCTGCAGTTGGCTAATAATATTAGGGTCTAGTAACAGACACAGTCTTGCCAGGTTTCTAACAGAATCCAAACAATACTTATCCCTTAGGAAAATGTCAATCAGTGTTAACAGGCATACTTCCAAGGACTCGTAATGTATTTTAGGGTCCTCATGGGCAGGTAGGGTAATTTTGAATACTGGCAATACCATATACTCAATCTGTGCAGCAGAGGCTTCTTTGGCAGAAGAAACACCAGCCCCTTCTGCAGTAGGGTGGAAAGGAAGATGGGAAAGATTTGTCTGCCATACAACTCACCAAAGGGAAAGGAAGATGGGAGACCTATAATCAAACAAACACAGGGCTTTGGTGTCTAAGTTTTGGTGTCTCCAAAACTTCATGCACCAGATCCTCTGTTTCAATCAAAAATAAATGCTGGCTTAAATTTGTGCTACCCCTGCAGACTTTGAAATCTTAGGGCTACAGAAGCAGCTGGCTTTCAGCATAATTTGAAAATAGAAGTAAAAGGCCCAATTATTTCTGGACACCCTTTCTAAAATGTTACTTATTGAAATGAAAAAAGCCGTCACTGTTCCTTTGTTTCATGTGCTTTCAATAAAAGCAAAGGAAATGAGAGTCAAAACATTTTAAAAGCACATTAGAAAATAAAATCTCCTCTTAATCCAATATCTTAGGGATTTGTTTTCAAGTCTGAGCACCAAGGCTTGATTCCTGCATCTGCTGGGAGGAATGCAAACACACATCTCCTGTCCCAGATCAGAATCATAACCATCAAATAACATATTACAAGACAGCATTTCCACCTCCAGACAGCAAAATTTTGTATTCACCCAGAGAACAGAAGAGTGTCAACACTAGAAACTGCACATAATTTTTCCTAAAAATGAACAACAGCACAGTGGTTAAGCACACTCCACAAGGAAATGGATAATGGAAATTCAAATTACAGTGGCAAACAAAGGAGCTGAATGCTGCTCTACCTCAGCCTTGACTGGATGGGTTGTTACTTGACTGAGTTTGACCTGTATTTTCACTTTCAAAGGTAAAGTAAACAGAAACCCAAATCCAACTCTATTATATCATTGTTGTCACCTTACACATAGAATGAAGAGTTTAAGAAACATGTACCTAAAAAGACTCTTAATTCAAATAATAATTTTAAAAAGTCTAAAACTGCTTGCTCCTAACTTTATATTCTCAGTATGCTTAGTGAGCACACACATCAGGTTAGAAAATCAGGCTAAATTTATTTCAATGTCAAGTTACGGGCACTCATTTAACCAAATTACAATTTAGTGTCTAACCTAAATAACGGCTTTCTTTTTTAAAAAACAGAAAGGAAGGAAACAAGTGCCTTTGTCTCGGTATCCAGTGGACTTTTAAAACTGTGACAAGACAGAAAACAAAACAAAACAAAAAAAAAGCAGATGTTCTAGCACATTCATTTCTTGCAAATTTTTCAGAGAGGTTGTTGCCTTTCTTTAATGTATGGAAGAACTTATGTCTGAATTTTCTACATTTAATGCAAAAAAAGTTTTTTCTGAAGTAGAACGAAATCTGAATTCTATCTGAAATAGTATGGAACAAAAAGTCCAGCTTTTTAAAATAGTCTTTGAAAGCTTAAAATCAGATCCATAACATCATTGTTTTGATGTTATTCCTTTTATTTTCACAAATACAAAGTTTATACACCAAAATTATTTCAGAACAGAAAAGAACCTGTCTCAAAGTCTATTGATGTTCTGCTGTTCAATTGTCTTCAAGTGTTTTCAAAAAGGTCTGTCCCTCCCTTTCCTCTTCTTTTCTCCCTTTTTCTTCCATTTTGACAAACATAGAACCTCCAAACTAAAACAATACCTCATAAAAAATGTTCCCCAGCTCTGTTTCCCTGATGTAGCATACCCCATCTTCCATGCGCTTGTGCTCCTCTCCAGGTAATTCCTGTTTATAGTTTTTACCTTTAAAATTGCTAGTATTTTTACTTGCACCTTAGAGGCTGGCATGGACACACAGACTTTGTAGGACCAATAACTTAATGAAAAAAAAATTTTTCTTATAATGCAAAGGGTTCTTCAGCTCGCACCTCAGGGTTCAGTGTAAAACCAAAGGGTATTTTCTGCAGGGTTCAATAGTATAACTTCAGCATCAGTGTAAAACTGAAAACTATCATCAGGCACATTTCCCACTGCTGCTACCTATTTCACAAGAGAAAGGACATCCCATCTGCCATTCCCATCCACCGCAAACTTGTTAGCAAAGAGGCCAAAATGAATGTCCTGCCAGTAATCTGGCATCTGTAAGAAGCGAATGTATTCAATCTTTTAGTCTTTAAAAACCTGCTGGCACCCAAGTCCACCAAAACCCAATTACTGGCAAAAGACTGGTCTTTCCTGCCAAGGAACATACCACTGGTACCCTCTCCTGCTGCTGCTCACCGGCCTCGTTGGCTGCTCCACAGCCCTGAGATTAGACACCAGTAAATTAAACAACATCGATAATAAATTAGGTATCTTTGCCATTGCATTATAAATTAGGAGGCGAGACGAGCATATGGTTCCTCTCCCCACGTGGTCTTTGACCAGTGCAGGGTGGTTAGCTGACCGCTCCCATTACCTATCCCTGTTTCCTGCAAGAACTGGGCAGCGGCAGGAGGCAGGGTGATGGCAAAGCCCTGGCAGAGCTGCAGCTCAGAGCCCACTATTAAGGCACGTCTTGGGATATTCCCCTCTCTTGCCTCAGTTTTCCAGAAATTGAATTTGTACCTCTCATTGGTACTCACTTGATGGTGTTAGTTGAAATAGGAAACCTTGGCGAGGAAAATGAAAAAGCACAAATAAAGCACTTCTTTCCCGTTTTATAGCAGATGCTTGGCTGCCTGCCAAACCCCACTACAGGGTTATGCAAATGCATTTACTCTTCTTTATCAGTAGCCAAAATATCATCACTCTTGTAAAGCAACATCTGCAAGATCGGGTCCATTCTTCAGAAGAATGGCAGCAAATATGCTGCACAACAGAAGGAGGAGGACATTACCAGGGGATGCCTAAAGGGAGTCATTGTCAGGGGTGTTTGATGTCAGTGACACTCCAGCCCTGGAATTAAACACAAATTGGATTTTCGGCTGTATTTTTAGGTTTGGATTATGACCTTTTGTCCTCTATTGAATCAATGGGCTTTCCTCTTGTATTTGGAGTAAGATAAGGGCTGGGTCAGGCTCAGCTCTCTGCAGTAAATCTGAGACACAGCCTCAGCAGAAAAAATCTGCCAGGAGGCGGCTAATGGAGCTGTACACTCCCAAAAAGGGGGGTGGATCAGCAAAAAAAAAAACCCAAAAGGGAGCAAGGAAGAAGACAGTTCGATTGGGTCAGAGTCACTAAAACTAAAGCTCCCAGGACCCTCTGCACTGTCATCCAGAAATTCAACGTATAACTCACACACTAGCAAAACAAAGAAAACATTTACAGAAACAGTGTCTTCCATTCCCCATTCTTACAGCAAATACAGTAGTGTGTGTGTGAGGGCAGAGCCTGTGATAAGGACTGAGATACAAGAGGCAGAAGAACAGCTAAGAGGTGTTAACAGACATAAACCTGCTGCTGGTCGCACAGCAACATAAATCACAAGTGACTCCATTAAAGTCAAGCAGCTACATGAGCATAAAATCTGTATATTTAGAATCAGCATATATTTAGAGACAAGTAATAAAGTCAAGATGTTAGAAACTGCTGGAACAGTTCACTAAGCTTGACTTTTTTCCAGCCAATAAAAAAAAAAAAAAAAAAAATCTGTAGTTTGCTACAGATGAGAGGGGGTAAAAAAAGGCTAGAATGTATATTTTCACCTCAGTATGTGTGCAAAACCACTGCAGACATTAACAAGGGTAGAGTATTGGACGTAAAACAACCCCTTTTCTCTGCCATTTGAATTTGTGCAGGTGCCAGGAGCTATAGATTACTGAAAAACAGATTGATTTCTGCAAAATTCAGGAGTAGGATTTTTCAAGAACTTCTAATATCCTTGAAAAACAGAACACGAGAAGTTCTTCAGAAATCTTTACTTTCTCAGAACTCAATCAATTTCTCAGCTCCTGGCACCTGCCCAAACCCAACCCAAAGTGAAATGGTAGAGCTTAGATAGCTTAAATTTAAATGGGGGAAACCGAGAGAATAAATCTTTCCATTATATGCTGCAGATTACTGTAACCTCCACATTTGAATTACAGCAAAGCAACCTACATAGACTAAGAGAAAATGTTAGATAAAACACGAGGACCAAAAAGAACAGCAAGTCACATATCTAGCATCAGCCTCCAAGAGTTAGATCCAGGCAGGAAGGCTCCTCAGTAAGCAAGAGGACAATCACAGGTTTGCTCACTGATCTATCTGTCCAAGAAATACCTTCCAGTAAATTCACAAGGCCAAACTTTTCAGACTTATTTTACCCAGTGTTGATTTGTAAGAATGAAGGAGTTTAAGCTGGTGCAATTTTAGCTTCTTCTGCCTAATATATGCAGTACATGACTGAGAAGGAAATCTCCCTCTCCCACAGCCAGGGCCCAGCAACAGTACGAAGTGATATATAATTCCATTTCCTCAATGTTCCCTCAAAACAACAAAAAAAACCAGAAGAGAATTATTAAAAACATAAAACGAATTAAAGAGCCACAAATTGTAGGAGAATGCAAAATATTCAGCATATGCTGGCTTTATAAGAAGGGAATTAAATTTAAAACAAAGACCATAAAGAAAACACATAAAAATTTGCATTTAAAACTCAAGAACAGGAGGGCATTTGCTGCGGTGCTGCCACACAAAGCAAACTCTCCATCAAACAAATCCACTGGGGATGATACAAAAGCTGAAGAACCCTTACCTCAGTGGTGCGTTTTTTCCATCACTCCTTACACACCTGACCTGCCTGGTCTGGTAACCAATCTCCACCTCCCCAGGATGGTGGTGAGGTTTATAGCCTTGAATTCCAGATGTGCTTCGCTCTCCAAAGTCCGAATCCAAATCCAGCATAGTCCTTCCCGCCAGGTTGAGGTCTTTAGGATAGGGCCGTTGGCATTCACCCCAGGACCCCACGCGGAGGCTGTAGGTGTGCTCCTCTTCCCCGAGAGGACAGGCAGGAGTGTCACAGGCTCTGGATTCGGTCAGATTTGGGCACTGGGCACCCCCATAGAGAGGGGGAGCAATGACTGCCCGCATCCGGTGCTGCAAGCTCTTGGCACAGCCCGTGCTGCACTCCGACCAGCCGGAGAACTCGGACACGACGCAGTCCCGCGGGCAGGGCACCAGGCAGGCTTGTTCAGCAGGCGGCTGCGGTGTGAAATGCTCACATATTTCGTTGGCAACAATGGTTCTGTTCAGCTTCTGGAGGCAGCGGACACTCCGGCGCTGCAGCCCATGCTGGGCGGTGACACAAGCCCCGGCTCCCACCTCACCGCCAGCAGAGGAGACAAGCCCACACCTGTCCCATCCTGAAACCTCCCACTCAAACAGCTCCAGGTGCCAGTCACAGACTTTAAAGCACCTCCTCTGGCTTTCAGGCTTGTCCTTCTGGTCACAGTTTGCGTGGTACGTTGTCCAGCCCTCCACGTGGGTGCACCAGATGGCCCGACTCCGAACACCCCCTGAGCCGCAGTCACCTACGCACCGGCCCCAGTGACCTGCAAAAGAGGGGGTGTTGAGAAATGCCGTGCAATGGTCCTGCCACAGATCTGTCCTGATACCCAGTAGCATTCAAACCACACCCTGCCATGTATTAAAAAGTAACTACCAGCTGGTCCCTAAAATTGGTTAAAACTTTCCCAAAGGCTGCAAGTTATTTCTCCTCCCAGTGCACTCCCATCACCAGACCACTCTGAGAAACTTGTGGGGAAAAAAGCCCCACAATATCTCAAATTAAAGGCAGGCCAGGCACATTTCTGCAGCAATAAAATGCATCCCAAAGCCTGAGGAAACATGAATATTTAATTTCACTTGTACAAATGAATATAAAAATGTTCATAAAGGAACAATAATCTAACAGGAAAAGAAAGTCAAGTTAGACAAAAGGAAAACACACTTAATAGAGCAATTAGTCAATGGAATAAACTGTGCTGGGAAGCTGAATCATCATCCACAGTGATAAAACTGTGAGGATAAATACTGTGAAAATAAGAGTGTACTCTTAACAGGCATTCGAAACGGAGGAACTGACTTGCTACGGCAGTGTCTGTGCTGCAGGATAGGTCCCGCAGGGTGCTGCTCTGAGAGCTGAGCCCCGGCAGCAGAAAAGGCACCTCACGTGCAGCGACTTCTGAATCACCTGGGATCACGCAAGTCATTTCCATTTGCAGCACGTGGCACTACAAGAGGTGGCAAAGCCAGTCATTCAGGAAGATAAATTAAATAAAACTTAAATCCAGCAATGTCATTTTTAGCTCCGGAGCGCAGGAACATATATATGTAATCGTGCAAATCTTATTTGAGGATTTGCAAGTGCACATAATCAGACAAGGCTAAATAGAACATTTTTTCTGTGACAATATTATTCAAGAAAAATCCACTAAGCCAAAAAAATAATCTGAGGGCTACGAAGTACAAAATTGCTTACAAACTGGAAAGGAAAGGTAGAGAAAAGCACTGGGGCTGAATCTTGTCACATTAAAGGGATTTTGATGATCATGTGTCAAGAGGATCTCATCTCATTTCTAAGTTTAAAAACTTTCCAATACCTCATAACAGAGCCATTCACTCAGTAAGAACATTGCATTGTAAGTACACTGCAACTACCCTGCATTGTGTATTTTTTCAAGGCAGAAAATGAACTTACAATAAATAGGTCAATTTATATTAAGAAATGCTGCTCCAGTCAAGTTCTTTAAAATTGATTCTAAAACTACCAGAATCAGTTACATGCTTACACTAGAAAACCAAAGACACATATAAAAACTGAAAATAGCCCCATAATGGCTGCAATTATAATACCAGCTACTTCATCCAGCTGATGGCAGTTTTGTTGGTAAACCCACTGCTCTTTCTTCATGAATAGAGAAGTTCATCCTCCAGAGCCAAGGGCTTCACATTGTGTAATTAAAAAAAAAAAAAAAAAATCCTATTCTTTTTTTCATTGTTAATAAAGGAGGAAAAGTAAATAGGAATTGGATAGAGCCAAGCTTCTCCTCCAAGATATCCCAGGCTCTCGTCATGTCCTTTCTGCAGATGTTCCTCCTCCTTCATCCTCCAAGGCCAGGACTGTGACTCTGCCCTTGGTCTGGCACCTTCTCTCATGGGGGACAGGCAGGCGCAAGAGGGGTTTCCAGAGTCATCAGGGTTCAGACAGCTCCAGCTTTTGTAAAATCCTTCAGCCTATGTGAAGAATCTTTGTCTTTTTATGCCTCTTTTTCACACCAAAGGTATCAGTCCAAAGTAAAGACTCAGCCGTGACACGTACCTTGAATGGGAAAAGGCAGCATCAAACTATACTGTGCTCTACAAGCTGTACTACATTCACGACAGGCTTTCAACAGAATTCAATGTGCTTAAAAACTGAATATTCAAAAAAATCATTCTTTAAATATGCTTTTGAAGTTCAGTTACATGAAGTGGGCCGTTGACAACTTAAATGTTCATCCTTGATACTTCACCTTGTGATTTAAGGGAATATGCCTGTACCAATGCCAACAAGATTAAAAACTAGACTTTGGATTATGTATATGCTGTCATCTTACTAAAAATAATAGTCAAAATTCAAACCTCAAGTACTAGGTGTCTTTTTATTAACAGAGGAAAGTAACTAGCACAAAGACTAAGCATTGCAAGGCAATCGTATCGTGAGCTTATTTCACCATCCATTTCTCTGAAGCAGTTCAACAAAGGCAGTTTAATTTTTTGAGATGTGAAAGTTTCAGTACAGGAAAAGTTTGGTTTTCACCAGTTTGTTTTTAAAGGAGCAATATTGTTCCCACTTCAGCATGGAGCATAACAGTATTTTACTCATCAATAGGACCTTGAAACACAATACACCAATTAAAGATTGGCTACTTATTTCTTAGGATAGCAAACAGCATTAAAAGTAGCATTAAAACCCACCATGGAGTAATACAAAGTGGTTGTAGAAGAGGACTGTCCAAATTACACTCACCAAGCCTACCACCACTCTTCCACTATTGCACAAAACTTGTCTTGCTAATACTTTTTATACATTTCTGGGTGTTGCTCATGAACTACTGTATGTAGTAGCTGCAGATGTACTGATTCTTGCATTAACTGGATAGAGAGAGATGCAGCAGAAGCCAGAAGCAAGAAGTGGCCATTATTTAATGTCAGATGTGAATTTAGAATGAAGAATTACCAAAAAAACAGTAAGTACTTGTAAGTAATTACACTATCATTAGACACATCAGAATTTGCAATTATTGTCTGGCAAACATGCTAAAAACGTAGTCTGCTCTTGGCATATCTAAAAAAGAAGCATGACAAATGAGGTTAAAAATCAGATGCAAATCTCATTACTACGGAGTTTTTTCACTTCCTGATGATCTCTTCAGCATGGCAGTAAACTTATCCACAATGTTTCACAGCTTAGTTAAATATCCTGCTCAGTAGCTCAGATGAGGAGAAGGATATAAGTATTTCCTAGTCAATAGTCTGCTTTGTACTTAGAATTTAATTATTTTTAGAAGAGTCATGTTAAATTTACACTGTCCTTGAAGTAAATCTGAGTGAATTAAAACAAACATCTCAGCACAATGTGAATAATAATATTAACTACAGTTTATTAAAAACCCACTGGAATTTAGGCATCAAAAGCCTAAACTTCAGAAAGATGCTTTACAACTCCTGATCTAGAATGGGAGGCCACTGGCAACTAAAGCACAAAACTAAACAAAATTAAATAGATCACAGAATCACAGGGTTGGAAGGGACCTCTGGGAATCATCTAGTCCATCGCCCCTGTCAAAGCAGCTTCATCAAGAGCAGGTTACACGGGAATGTGTCCAGGTAGGTTTTGAAACTCTCTAGAGAAGGAAACTCCACAAATATATTTCACAATTATCTGTCTACAGAAAGTACAAAAAGATTAAGATAAAGGATAGATATTGTCCATCTCCTAACCACTGTAGTCTAATCAAGTACATTACAGACGTTTGCTCCCATCACAACAGGACACAAGAGGGAGAAAGAAAGACCATGGAGGTACGTTGAGCTCCCAGACGGATATAAAGAAAAATTTCATCACTATGAGGATAACCCTTGGAACAGGCTACCAAAGGAGAGCAGAATCTCATCCTTAGAGGTCTTCAAGAACTGACTGAATAAAGCCCTAAACAACCTGGTATGAATTCAATGTTGAACCTGCTCTGAGCACAATGTTCAATAAGATGACCTCCCATGGTCCTTTCTGACCTCAATTACTCTATGAAGGAGCATCTAACTGAAAGTAAGGGCTTGCCCACTAGGATGCTGAGAAATTTTAACTATAAAAGATACCACTGAGATCTGCAAAGTATCATGGAATATGCAACAGCACAAATTCAAAGAGAATCCAAAGAGAAATTAAATCAAACCACTATTTCCAAAAATGAGAAGTCAAGCAAAACTTGCTTCACTTGCACAAAAATTTTAAGAGACCATGAGATGTCTTTGTTAATGGAAAACTGCAAATAAAGACACCCTACTGTCTGTTAGAAGACATCAATAACACTACAAGTAATAACGACATGAAAGGAATTAATAAATCAAGATAATCTAATAAAGAAAAACTCTACATTGTTCTGTTTGCCATCTTTTATCAGCCAGAAAGAGTATCATATTATCATCCCATACAGTTTCTCTAATCCCATTAAAAGCATGCAATAACACAGCAATTGTTGTTTATTTGATGTAGGATGCAGTGATGTGCTTTTCCTGCCTGCAAGACCCACCTACAACTATGCAATAATTATGTCTGAAAGGATACAGTGACATTTGCTCTTTGACACACCAGGTCACACAAGCATAAGGCAAGCAGGCTATTCAGATAATAATTACATATTAGGAGAAATGAAACACCACTAAACATCAGGCCTAAACAAGGAATCCCAATAAGAGCTGCTTAATAAGTATGCTATTGCTTAATAAGGATTGCTACAATAATTGTGCTCTGTTTAACGTGACATTTAGCTTAATTGCAATCATTTCACCATCTGAGAATTCATTCAACAATAAGCATCTTCCACAATTATCCTGTCCCTGTAGCTATGTACTAATTTGCAAACTTAGGACAAGATCAGCAATCAGTTCAATAAAGTACTGTGTTAGTAATTTATTTAAAACAGTTTTAACAGATAAGTTCCAAGTCACATCTGATACATAAAGGAGCGAAGGAACACTGAAAAAATTAATGCACAATCACTGAAATAGTCCTCCTATTTTCCACACTTTTTTAGTTTGTCTTTCAGTTTAAGTATCAAATTCAGGAGCAGCTGTTGTAGACCTTAACTATTTGGTTTTAAACCAAATCTCCTAATACTTAAAGATCCCCAAATACTGTAGCAGAGATAACTTAATGCCTGGCTGAGGAGTAACTCCACCAGACATGACTAACTCCAGAAAATGACTGCAGTGTTCAGTTTAATTGAATGCTTCTGCCTGAAATGTCTTATAACCACTCTGGAGGTCATTCTAGCATCTTTCCACCCGACCATGTTTATACGAAATGGAAATCTCCAACGCATTCTGCAGTTTCAGAGAATATATCAGCCAACATATGAGCTTTATTCCTAACAACATTACAACCAATTAATCTTCACTATTAGTAACAGCAGCAAAAAGTAAGTTGCACTGAATTGGTTTCCTCAGAATTGGTTATTTTATGAGAAGTTTTTATGATATTTATGTAATTTTTATGTAATTTTATGAGAATTATGAATCTTTTATGAGACTTGGACAACTTTATTACGAACCAAACTGTTAAAGATCGTATGAACTACCATGTATTTTCTCACCATTCTTTTCTTTTTTCGGTACAATGCAAAGGGATTCAGTACTACACCAAGAGAAATATGTCTAATGGTTCAAATAAAGATCTCACTAGTCTGATGACCGTGATATTTTTTGTATGTCATGCTTGCTCCACATCGGTGTACTCAGCCCAGTCACATCTTTTCTTGCAGACTAAACAGACCAAAATATTTGGGACCAGCTCCATACAAAGTCTAGGATACCAGATCTGATACATTTAGGTATTTTGTATTACAAACTAATATTAGTATAGCTGTAGTTAGCACAACTGCCCACTCCCCTGCTTTCTGGAAGGGCCCTCCTGTATGTCTGCCCTGCAGCTACTGCCACATCTCAGCCAAACTACAGCTTCCCTTCCTTGCCTGTACTTAACTGTCTCTATCATTTTGCTATTATTTACAGCAATTCACTAAAACACTTTCAACTATAATCTGTATGAAAGATGCTATACAAAAATAAAATACCATTCTACTATTTGCAATGTGTCACACAGGGCATACAAAATTCCCCTGATTCCTGGGATTAATTTTATATACCTGTAGCAGTTTTTACAACCCACAGAAATGAGTGATTTCAGCAGCTTAGTCACTCAACTTATTTTACATCTGAGTAAAAGTGAAGTTGAGCGACTTATAGCCATGCAGCAGTTTGTTTCAATTTTACATTTCAGCTTTTTCCCTTATTGTCCACATGCAGCAGCACTCAAGACACACTCCAGCAAGAAACATATTCTGCAGCAAAATGTAATGCACACTGCTGTTTATGAAAATTCAGTGATTTACTAATCCCTTGGCACTTGAAGGCAGGACTTCTCAATATTATGCACTAATGTAAACTGTATTAGCTGAGCTACTCAATCATGTGCCCACATCCCAGAGACGGCCCAGGGAGAAATATTCTTTTCTGTCAATTCTCAGTTAAAAAAATAAAAAAAAAAACTCACCCACACATTCCAAAACATTTCTGTAATACTCATTCAACATTTTTTGAGGGTTCATGAGAAGACCTTTCTTGCCTTGATAGCAGCTGACATTAGGAGATGAGGCCATAATGTATATAAATTTATGTATACTATAAAAACAAAAAGTATAAATAGATGTTATCAGCAGATTACAACTATGAGTAGTTTACTGCATTTGAGATTAAAAACATCTCAGTACTGGGTTATAGATAGTTATAATCAAACTCTGACCTTTTTAAAATTCCAAACATCTATGAAAACCAATTCCTTATAAAACATAACAGCCTTTATAAGGTGTTTGTAAATGTAACCTTAATAGAAAACTCAGCTGCAAAATGTTTCTTCAGGCACTCCACCTTGACTTCGGGGCTTATATTCCCCAATGGGAACTGTTACTTCCCTGTAAAAAAAACCCCAGAATCAATACAACATCTCCTGCAACACAAACCACCTGGCTTACCAGTGGGGAGCCCAAGCAATGGGCATTGCTGCACACCCATCTCCATTATACCTCCTTCTGATCCCCAGCCTCCTCTCTACTTAATGTTTAAATCTTCTCTCCAGCCCATAGGAAAGCTCAGATGTCTTCAAGCACAACCAAGTAAAGTCTGAGGAGATCTATTCTGCTCTTTGCAGGGAAGCAGAAAGAAGCTTGATAGATTTGTGAATGGGATTATTTCATACTAGCCTGGCCCATAAGGCCCACTCCAGTTTCATGCAGGTCCCTACATTGCTGGTTTAACACCCGCAAGCTTTGCACAAGGCTTTTTTTGCTTTTCCATACACTGGCTTCCCCTCACTGATCTTCACGTGAGCAGTCACTCTAAGTCATTGCTCCAGCATGCAAAGGCCAGGTTTCAGCCCAGGTCCACCTTCCTGAATACCCCAGCAATGAGTAGGATCTCTGCAGAGGTAATACATTCAGTTCTGGAAGAGACTGCCTCATCCACGGCTCCACAGCAAACCTTCCCAAACAACGTCAAGCTCAGCACTAATGGACTCCTAAAGGAACCACACCAGGAAATTCGCTGTCAGCGGTTTGCTGCTCTGAGATAGGGCTTTGGTGGGACAGCTCGGGGGGGAAGTACTGGCAGCAGTTCAACGTCTGCTTGGTATTCGAGCTCCAAGACACAAAGAGAATTCTCATATTAGGTCTGCAATAATTTGTTACCTGGCAGACATCAAAGATACTGCCATCCCTTCTTCCAAGTTGTGACAACTATAGTTTCTAATTTTCTTACTCTTTCATAAAGCTTAAATTATATTTGTTCATTGAAATAATAGCAACGCTCTGATTTTCAAAACTTTGATTTCTCCCCCCAAAAAACCTGTTTCACAGAAGTTGTGAAATAATAGAGCAACCTGCAAAACCTTTCCGAAGTACAAGAATTTACTTTACATGCACATAATCACAGAAACATGTTCATCCCTCTGCAGACATCATTTTAAGGGAGAACTACATTTTTTCTGCTCAGCTTCATGCTATTCCCAACTTACATACTTTATAACCCACTGCAGCACAGAAGCCAGCATACTTTTTCACTTTTTACTACAGCGATCAATACACCATGGTAAAGGAATTGAAACCCAGAATTGCAGACCGAGGTGCTACTAAGTCTGGCTGGGGTTAAATGCTGGAATTTCCTCCTGCAGAGCTGATATGTACACACCTCCAGATGTGCTACAGATGTGGTACTAGGGGTATTCTCCAGGTGGGACCTCATGAGTCCTAGCTGGGGCAGCCTCTTTGCTTGTGGCTACTCTCCTTGCTCCAGAGCAGAAGTGGGGCTGCCCAAAGCTCTTGGAACAGAAAAGGCAGATGGTAAAATATAGACACCATGTCCTTAAGCAGAAATACCTTCTCAACCATATGGGCCAGACAGTCATTATTCTTCATAAGCATTATAGAAGAGCTATACAATGGGCAGGAGTTCCCATGGTGCCCAAACTGCTACTAATTAGTATTTCTGCATAGATGGATAATACCAATGATAACGATTCCTTGGCAACAGATAGCATAATTAATTCATGTGAAAAGTACTATTTTTAAGTACGTGCCCAATCAATTTAAAAAAAAATGGAGAGATGTTACTGTAGAACTATACAAACTGCTTTTACTAGGCATTTTCTCTCTCTTTTTTTTATTTACAGTCCAAATTTAATTATCCACTTTTAATTATTTATAATTAAATTTCCATTTGCTCTAGACACTCTCCTTAAATGCTCCAAATTCTAGCGGAAAGATACTTCGGAAAAGCACCATTCTCTGCAATACTTGTAAATAGCTGTGCAGGAAAAAACAATACGAGCAGCTATGGCAAAGTCTGGAATGATGAGTGTTCTCCAGCAGTACATCAATCTGCTCGTCTCGCAGACATGGTGAGCACAGACTGCTGACAGGAGGAATGCCTCAGCATTGAGCAGCGTCTAATCAATCTAAAAGGGCCAAAGAGCTTAACTTTCCAGACAGTGTAAATCAGGATGAAGGCATTTAAGATGCAAGTGGTTTTCACTTCAGGGAAGAATAGCAGGCATACAGCAAATACCAAAAAAAACCCCAAACCCTGAAGAAAAAATAAACAAACAAAACAACAAATACACCTCAACTATCACCAATCCCAAAACCACTAAATAACAAAATCCAATCCACAAAAATTCAGTGTGGAGGGGTTGCATAAAGATTAATGTAAAACGAAGGCAATGATGAAGACATTAATTTCCAAATTGAAATAATCTCCCATCACACCATAAATTCAGCGTCTTGACTGCAAGGTCCAGAAGAACAGAGTAACTAAGACACTTGAGTTTGCACTCAAGAGGACATGACCACATTACCTCATTCAACTCGCAGGTGATAAGATTAGAAAAACCTTGGGAATCTTGTGGCAAGAACTACAGAATTTAAGTAAGCACAGCATATCTAGACAGGTACGTGAAGAAAGAAAGAAAAATCTCCATCCCATCTGGAGGCAGATTTTGCCAGGCATCATTCCAAACAACTGCACAAGGAGACAAGTGAAAGCAAAATATTGCCAGATAAAGAGCTGTGCATCAGGCCAGTCTGAGATCCAGGGATCTTATGAAGAGGTTGTATTATACCGTGATGATTTTGAACAGTTTTGTTTTTTTTTTTAAACTAGCCACTAGACACATTTAGTTGCTAGAAAGCAGAACATGGATGGCATTCAACTACACTCCATCCAGAGAAGCAACTCCTAATATTTCTCTGCAAACCTGACTCCTAAATGAGAGCAACAAAACCTAGAACCAGGACAATAAAGCATTACAACATAGAGGAATTTTCTACTTGTTTTATTTTTTAATTTGTTTTTTTTCTTTTTCTAGCTGAGTTAGATTGCTTGAAGCAAAAGCCAGTAATGCTCTAAGGATAAACAGTGAATAGAGTACCACAGCCTTGGCCATAAATCTGTGTCAATACATTAACAGGAGCCCAAGCGTTACAAGTCCTGCAGCGGGCAGAGTGCCAACCCACGGTCCCAGGGTGGGAACAAGCACCTCCAGGGGAAGGGGCAGGGTTTAGTTTTGCATATTTTTCTTGTGCTTTTCAATATATACACTAGTGAAATAAAGAAAACTGAAAATAGAATGCCAGTTCCAATAATTTAAAGAAGGAATTGTTCAAACATCACATCACACCCTAAAATTATTCAGAGGTCAGCCATACAGTACTTGTAGATCTTCGCTACTTTTTTGGCAGATATTTTGCTCACATTATTCTGAATTCATAGTGGTTACATATTTCTGAATAGTTTTCAGCTATCACTGAAATCCTAACAGATGTGCACCTTTACATTCATTTTCACAAGCTTCAGCACAAGGGATAAAAACACATCCTTTGAGATGTTTAAACAGCTGAGAATATATCACCTGAGGATGACTTTGCTAGCACAGCCCCACGTTTCTTTTGAAAACCACTACGAGATGTGGCAGGGGACAGGAAGCATTCAAGTATTCAGCTGGGGCTGTTTCCTGAGCACAGGGGAACAATCTTGAACTTAGAAATCTGGCCGCTGTTGCCATTAAAGTTATCAAACTATGATTTTTAGAATCATTTAGAAGTAGAAGAATGGTAACATGGGAAACTATCCGTTACAGACGCACATACGCTGTACGCGTATTTTACATCCAAATATAAGATCTGCTTTTACAATGTTAGCCCACACTTAGCAACTGAAGATCTTCAGAAACAAATGTTCTTATGTATAAGTAATCATTTAACAAGGCCTCAAAAAATGTAGCCCTTAATAGATTTAATTAACAGGTTAATGATGTGCGTAAAATGCACGCTCTCAAAACCAAAGATTTTCACATTAAGCTTGTTTCTGTTTCACAGAAGCCACTTTCTGTAGAATATCTGTGCTAACGTAATTACACATCTGGTACTTCTGCTGCTTTCAATCCAGAGATATTTATAAACAGTGCTACTAATTTACACAAGAGTACCTAGCTGTTCTAATGTTTTACACTACAAATAATGATATTTGCATAAAAATTAAACTAGAAAGAATTCTGTTTTGTAGCCCTGCATGGTTCTACTGAACATATGAAATGATCATTTAGCCTGCAAAATAAATCTAACACTTACACTATTTCATGACTGCTTGGGAAATCTGCATTAATTAAGCATTTCTCAAGTTCACCTTGATATAAAGGGGTCAAGTACAAATTTTTAGACAGTTTTAAATTAAACATCAGCACTGCTAATCATCTTTGTTCCCTTGTTTCACCAACATGGCAAAAACTAATGTTTTAAAATATCATTTCTTGGTGATGTTCATTCATCATCCTCACTGTAACTGGGAAATGATCGAAAACCAGGCCAGAAAAATGGAAATCCTACATTATCTCTACCAGCGTTGTCAAGAAAATGCAGTGGTTATTAATTTAAATATGCTTCAAAAAACGATCACAACTTCAAACACGATTCAAGAAGATAAAAAGCCATTCCTGCCTCAAGCTGCTTTCAGTTCAATTTAGGTTCATCATGATAGTATCTGAAATCCCCCAACTTACTAAATATTGACAGAAGATGCTGCTGCCCTAAGTGCTTCATCAAAGGAGCGGATGAGTCCCAAGTCCTGACGGGATGTTACTGAAAGGAGATGCTATCAAGGTAACCTTTCAACACTCACATGCTCAAGCTCAGGAATGCCTGTATTGGAGAAAAGATAAGCCAAGACAAGTACTCCTTTTTGCTTCATATTTTCAGACACATCCAATTAAGAAAGATTATAAATTATTTAATAAAAGGAAAAGAATGTATGTGTGAATCTGCATAACTTTGCTGCCAAATATATACCCTCACATATATATTCATGCTAGAGAGATTTATATCCAAATTGTCTCATTTCGCTCACATTTTGGAATTAATCAGTGTTTTTTCATTGGGTCTGTACCCAGCGCAACAGAAGCATATGTAAAACATCACGACTGCCTTATGGCTTCTGAAATACTGGAGCCAGCTCCCAATCCTTTCTGAGGAGACACTACCAGTGTCTTGGAGGTCACAATGGAAGCTGTGCATACTTTTGAAGATGACATGAAGAGAGGCAACGGACAAAACACTAAAATCTGCTCACTTAATTACTCCAAACCCCCTGACAGTAATCTGGGCAGGCAGAACAAGGAGTGATTTGGGGGGACAGGGGAATAAAAACACTTAGCTAATACTCCTGAACCACAGATTTCAAAGAGCTTTTACTTTTGCTGCTTTCATATGAGTAAGCTGTTTCCATCTGAACCAGCTCATTAGCATGTCCCAGCTGGTTCATTAACCAGTACACAGAGATTCAGTATCACCATAAGAAAACAATAAACGGCTACAGAAAAAGCTTTCTTGAGAAATGGAGTGGGCTACCTGGCCTCTTCCAGAAGGAAATCCACCTCTCAGTCTTCTCCCCAGGCAGGTCTAAAGAATTAAAGTTCACAGCCAAGTTGGTGTATCCATCCACAAACTACAGCATTAATAAATCTGTCTATACCTTCCACTGATGGACAACACTCACCTGTGGATAAATCAGACTGGTAGTTCTGTGACATAAGAAAAATTCACTAAGGATACTGAAATAACTGCTCTCAATTGAGTTTTAATTCCAGTGGGCATTCTTTAATTCAATTAAGCCACTTGGAAATAGTCTGCTATTACAAAATGTCTATTCCTTTCTTATGATTCCCATAATAAACATTATTCACAATATTTTGAAGTAAATAAAGCCAATTTGATTTGAGATCCTTTTAACAGTAAGCCATATATTTTATATATACAAATAGAAATGACTGGTCAAATGGCGAAAATCAATGATGAAAAGGGAGCTAAGAAAATTTAATCCATATTAATTACATGTTAAAAACATTTACAGTCCGTCCTATCTGGAGTTCAGAAATTCAAGATATTCCTCATCTTTGAAAACTGACCTTAAATGACTTGAATTCTTTCTCAGATGATGAAAAAGATTTTTAGTTTGCACCAAATCTTTCTATTACTGCAGATACAGAAAGTGGGTTCCAAAAAGTATAAACAAAATGTATATATATGGCTAATAATGTGCATGATCTTCAGGTATTTTTAAAAAAAAAAACAAAAAATTTTAAGTTTCTTCAAAGAATATTTACTGCTCTCAGGATGTGGTTTTTTAAAAATACTTCCTTGCACTAAAACTGGCACGCTAAATTTAAACTATTTCTACTTTACTCTCTTAGTAATAAAGGAGAGGAAAATATCTCCCGGACCTCGGAGCCTAGTCACTAAGAAGGTGATGTAGGCAGGTTTGCCATCAATTCTTCTACTTACAGGTGTCAAACAGCTCCATCAGTTAGATCAGTTAGGTTTATTGTCCCATCACTCTTCCTACAGCATTTCACTGTACCATCTTCTCATTCTCCTAAGTATTCTAACTTAAACTAATAAAGCAGTCTTGACAGGCAAACTAAGCAACTAAATACCTTCCTATATTAATTTTTATGTATGTAAATACATATTATTAATAATGACTAAGCCAACATTTCCATATATCTAAATTTGTCTGGTTACAATAGTTGCTGCCCAAAGAATTTTCACCTGACAATGACAGATGTGTGACTACACACCATAACCACGTGATAGTCTTGTTTATCTCCACATGCAATCAGTTTCCACCAGACTAAGAAAGCAGAATCTTCCTACCAGGCATCCAGATGGCCTCACATCAAACTCTGTAATATCGCAAGAGAGTAGGGTAGTGTATGTAACTCCTAAGCTAAGTTTCTCCAACAGCATCATTTTCAGGACTTTCTTCTAGATCATACTTCCCTGTATCTTCTTTGCCCTTCAGGACAGCTTCCCACAGGATCTTAGTTCCCCGAACAAGTTAAAGCCCATATTCCCAAGATCAAGGAAAGACCTTTAATCCACTACTTTCCTTCCTAACTTGCCTCAGGATCTTAAACTCCACCATCCTGTGGACCAACTCCACCCCATGTGGCCAAGGCTACGGCTTACGACATTCCTGGTAAGTTCCTTTGTTATCTGTGAATCGCCCATCTAGCAGATCACCACCCTAGATGGCCTGTCCAGCTCCTGCATACAAAGGATTTAGTGTAGAATCATAGAATTGTTTAGGTTGGAAAAAATTTTTAAGATCATCAAGTCCAATTTTTAACCCAGGTCCACCACTAAACCATGTCACTGAGCACCATACCTCCACGTCTTTTAAATACCACCAGAAACTGTAACTCAAGAGGAGCAGAAGCAGGGAATGACACATGATGGGATGCAGGCTGGCACTGGAGACTCCACCACTACTGCTAACTCACTAGTGGCCAGAGACATGTAGATCTGGAGCTGGACAAAACTGGTTAGAGGAGTTTGGAACAAAAAGAAAAAGTCTAACGTGGTAACATGGGCTGATGGAGAAAGGTGTAAAACTGTTAGGAAATGAACATGACCCATGTGAAGAAGGAACCAGCATCTGAAGACTCCAGATGCTGACAACTCACTACCTCCAGGATGAAACCACCAACCTTAGGGCACAGAGGAGCAAGGTCAGAGTAACACCAGAAGGGGTGTACAAGCTGAGAAGTGTGTGTGTAACATTAACTGCATTTCTTTCCTTTTCTGTAACAATTAGATCTGGACTACTAATGATTAGATTCTCAGAACTGCAGTAATACTAACAATAATTAATTGGCTATACTTACCTCTGAGAGAAAAATTTACCTTAAGATTTTTATGAAAGATGGACTCTCTTTCTCAGTCCATACAGATCTGTGGTTTTTCATTCCTGCAACTGCAGCCCCAAGTCTTATCGTTGCTGCAGTTAAATAGGACAGAGAATCACAGTTCTCTCGAATCAGACAGAGGAGAGCACTCTGCCAGAACACCGGTAAAACCACAAGTGCCTACTGTAAGGCAACATGTTCAAATAGCTTAGTCTAGAGAATAAATCAGTGTCAGATATTTCTGGAAGCAGAAATAAAGCTGTTTTGCATCAGCTCTCTTAGAAAGATTCTTCTTTTATTAGGTGCCTTGAAAAAAACAAGTTCACTCACAGCTCTCCAACTGCAAATTCAAAATTTCAGATATTGCAACAGAACTTAATATTTTCAAATAATTAATTTTATTTCACATTTAATAACTGAAGAACACTATGCGTGAGCATGACAAAGATAATGATAGAAGCCAATATTAATTTTTTTAAATACCAACTAATCAGCATTTTATAAACTCTCCCTCAGAATAAAGCCGTACCTAAAGCCCTTCTCAAGTTTCATATGTGAATAAACCCATCCATAAACCCATTCATAACAAGTCTGTAGGGTTTTTTTACATTCGTAATTTATGGGCAAGTAGATTTTCTCCATCGAAACTTCGGTGAGGCTCAGAAATACCTTTTCATGGCCACCTTAAAAAAACTCCTAAATCATGCAATTATAATAAAACTGCTTATATAAGCTACATTAAAATATTAATTCAGCATCAATTATATACACAAATGGCGGACAGCTGTAACAACGGCATATCTCATCTGACCCACCAGGATTACAGCATTCAACAACTGGACCCTTAGAACAAGTCGTTGGGTGCCAATCACACTGATAAAAGATAGAGGGTTTTACTGATCACAATGCAAATCCTCTGCCCCAGGGAGGAAGAACACCAACTGCTAATTCCTGTAAAATCCTTCACATTTCCACTCTTTGGAAGATTGAAGCCACAGACAAATGAATTGGTAGGACAGGCAGGAGCATTCATTACTTTTGTCCAGCCTACTTCTATATAGATGTTTGGTAGCTCAAGAAGAAAAATATTTTCACAAGACAAGTATCTTCTTCTACTACATCCATGTTCTCCACTCAGGGGGTTATGAGTGTCAGGATCTGCAGTCACTTGGCAGAAGTACCTATGGCATCATCTTCCAAAGGTGAAGACAGAGAGCCGAATTCTGGTCTCTGTTATGCCAGCATCAATTCAAGGTGAGCAGACTGAGTCCACATTCCTACTTTGTTCCTCATTTATCTCTGTCCTGCATTTTGAATATCAAACCAATTGCTAGTTTCATTGATGAACCTCAGTTTGCTAAGAGACATTTTAAGCAATGTCTTTGAATCTCCAAATGGATATCAGACTGTTAAATAATTAAAAATGTCACAGGAAAGAAGCCAGTATTGACTCGGACTCACTTCCAACTGAAGCCTAATCCATATTACAATAACAATGTAAATTATCACTACGGAGTGGCTGGCCATTGTGGTCAGATCACATGGCAGTCAGGCAAGCTCAACCAATGAGTAAACTGTGTAAATGTGCTGATTATGTAAATGTAACTTTTGAAGTCAGAGATATGGGTCTGTATTTCACTGATAAAATGAGTAAAATAGAAAGTGACACTGCGTAAGCAATTAAATTTAACTTTTTAATCAATAAAAGGAAAACTGGGACCTAAATCCACTTTATAGGATTTAGGAATCAAAGTCTTCCCACAACTCAAAGACAGCTGTAATACCCGTTAACTAGAGGGGAACTTATCTTAAGACAAAAATGTCACATCCTCTCTCGATATCACACACAAGAGAGTCATCTATCATTTGATCAAGATAATTTGGTGGTAATGATGCTCCTGATCTTTAGTTCTGGTTGGCATTCTTTGTAAATAAAGCTGTGTTTACAACAGTTTTGATGGCAGCATCTCACAAGACTTTGACAGATGCGTCCACCTGTCCTTGTTAATGTTTTGGATTTGCTTTTTGTAGGTCCATTCCTTCTCCAAGGATTCCAGAAATTGGAAGAATATTTCTCTTCACTGAAAAAACCCCAAGGCTGGCAGAACTTGGATCGGTACCAAGGTATCCACAGCTGTCTTCCACCTTGTGCTACAAGGAGACAACCCAAGCTATTGAACACAGTGGCCCAAGACTGAGTCAGAGAGTCATTCTGATTTCACTACTGTCTGCCAAATACAGAGGCCACTTAATTTTTCTTCCTCTCCTCATTGACTCATTTCCCTGTGTTGCCACTCAACCACGGCACAACCTGCCACCAAACATTAGCTCCTCTTCACAAAAATTCTCCCAAAAGTCAATGGTTTCTACAAGCGCTACTTATGCCAAACTTCTTTCCCTACCCTCACACACAAGATGTGAACTGCTAGTCAGTATTTTTACCTTTCAGGGACCACAGCCATACCCATTTATCTGCTTTGTAAAGTATTCTACAGTGTTACAGCATTATTAAAACAACCAAATGCCTTTACTGATTATATTTTCACATATGAAAAAAAATTGAGAATATATATGTAGGAGATAGGATATGTATATAAAGACACGTTCAGATGCACTTACTGATGCAAGAATAAACGAAAAATAAATTTACTACTCGTAGTCAAGGCTGCGATGGTCAGGCTTCATTCTAAAAAGCACAAAATGACTACCATCTGCAATGCCTTTGATAGTTCACTAATTAATGATCAAGAATGCATTTGCTTCAGCATAATTTTATGCTTTTATATGGATACCATATTTGATTATAATTATCACAGACTGTAGAAGTTTATTAGGGCCAATCATTTCTTAATGCAATTAAAATCCCAAGGGAACAATATGAAGTAATTTTTATTAGTGAAAACGATGAGAGCTTATAACCAAAAGGGAGCCTACTAGTCTAACTGCACTTATTCCAAAATACAAAATTAAAACAAACTGCATTAATTTTTCAATCTATTTTCGTGAATACTTGAGTTAAAACAATCAGCAGGTCCACCACGTTGCAGAATGAGCTGATCTTCAGGCTCCTTCTAGCTCCTCCAGCATTCACCTCTTTGGGGAAGGGATTATGCAGCCTTTTTCTCCTCCTGGATGAAATCACCACTCTCAAAATAGCTCTCTCAGCTATTGCCTCTGCTTCCCAACCCTGTTAACACAACACCTCTAATTCTTTCTCTTTCACAACGCTGTGACACTTCCGATTAAAATGAGTCTAAAAGCCATCTCTCCACAACACAAATAATTATTTGTTCTTTCACCCAAAGGTATTAACATGAAGATTGGATGGTAAAAACAATAAGAAGTCTGTATGAGTGGATTCTATATACATACATCTTATCCTGTTCTTTTATACCTTTTTAAAATACCTCTACCTCGAGCTGGTAAAACAAATTATTCTCTTCCCCATTCTGTCATTCTTCCCCTATTGTCATCCTAAAGGTGTTCCTTTTCTTTCTTTGCCCAGACAAGAACCTTTCAGGTTTTAGTATGCTCTTTACTCCAAGACCTACTTAAGAAAAGCAATACATAGCACGCTGATGGGTGCCAGAATGTGATTTATTTCCCATTTCACAGTTTCCCCACAGTTTCCCCTGAGAACCCGACTAATCACTGCAAGAACATCTCATCGCTGCCACTGTTTTAGTCCCATTTACTCCTGCTTAAGAGTGCCTTTTGATTTAACATCTTGCATTTAACCAAGATAATATTATAGTGCTCTTAAAAATGTTGAGTTTTGAGAAATAAGTATTTTAGTGAATCAGTCTACAGTGGATGGCTGAAACACAGCTGTTTCCAAATAATATACACAAAGTTCCGCTATTGCTTACACCATTTTCTCACCTATTTAAGCATTTTGTAGTTCCATTGAAGGAGGCCAATATCTGATATGCCGTACAAAACCTGGAGAGAAATTAACTTTAAAAAAAAACCAGAACAACACAGTTCTAAAGAAGATATCTTACATTTTCTTAACAAACACAGACCTGAGAAAATCATCTGTACATGAAGAAAAGGCAGATCAGGAAAACACCAGCTGGCATTATCTGAAGTGAATAGCCTCTTTCTCCAGGCATCTACACCAAGAGTAGAAAGCAGTACACTTCCGTAGGGCTATTTACACCAAGGAAGACCTTACACCAAGCAGCTCAGGACAGCAGGTTTGAGCAGCAGGCGCGTGGAGCCAGGATGGCACCACTGCCCTCAGCTACTAGTGGGAACCATGGAGGAGAATCACCAGAGAGGCAGAGTGAAAAAGAGTTGACTTCAATATAAATCAGCTTCCTCTGATTGTTCCTATGAATTGCCTAAGAGAAATATCATAACAGTAAACCGTGACTGGCAGTGAACTCTTTTCCTAAGTATGCTTAATAGCACAGAATATATGCATTTTTTTCTCGTGTCAATATTCCACTGCGATAGCTGTTCTCCCGAGGCTTAGAGAAATCCTTCCTCCTCTAATCCTGTTTTCCACTGACAACTTAAGAACTCAAATGGCAACAATTTCCCGTTTCCAGTGCTAATTCACAAATTGCCAAGTTGTTTTTTTTCCCCGCTGTTCTACGCATTTAGCAGCTCTCGGTATTCTCCCAGAGCACCAGTTTGAACTGCTCAAACCCGGTGGCTCCTCGAGGGGTAGCAAGGATGGGCAGAGAAGGATGGGGAAGCACTTCTTTTTAAATTATGTTTGCTCATTTTTATTTCTCATCTTTGAAAAGAATATCAGAGTCATCTTAGATCAAACCCGCTTAGCTCAAGGCAGCCCTTAATCTCTCCAGCCCTGCTGGACACCCAAGAGTGGGCACCTTAGTTTTACAGAATAGCAGTTTACTGTAGCTTGCAATACACAAACTAGCCATTAATTTCAAAAACTTCTGCTTGTCTGAAAAAAGAAAAGAAAAGGCTTCCACTAATAAATCAGCACTGCCTGTGTTTGTCAATTTATCTGTGACAGCTCATAAGACCATGCACTCTCAATGGCATCTGGAACAATCACTGTTGTGCTGTTAATTACAACACTTGCCAATTATGAACTGCAGCAAATTATAATGCTATTTAATTGTTAAAATATTTCAGCACTAATGAATTAGCAACATACATATATGTAAGATGAGATCTAGCGACAGGATACACACTCACTTCGGACTTCATGCATCGGGTTACTCTGTCTGGCAGACATTTTAATGGCAGGTAAGGTACCTTTTTTTTTTTTCCACACCTTTTTATTTTTAATGACTAGTGCCAATTCCAAACCAGCATACCATTTCATCCTAAAATGGAATACTATACAGCCTGAGTCAATGCCTGTGAAAGTCACTGGAATGCTTAGATATATTTGTTCTGTATTTTTAGGATAAAAAAAGAAAATTCTGTGCCAGCAGCATGACTCAATGTCAATTAAACATTAACACCTCAGGCATTTTCCTTCTGGTTTGATAATTCTATCAATGTAAATTCAAAGGGAAGAGTTTTTTCAAGTCCACATTTAGGCACGTAACGTGTTCCCTGTGAAATGGAAATCACTTGATCACCTTGTATTAGTGGCTAGTGTAGAAACCAAAATGAGCTGGTGTTTTCAAAAGGCAAAATACTACTCTTAAACATCCTACATATTCACAAATGTGCATTCTCCTATTACCCTGCAGTCTCATAGTACTTATTTTACATATTTTCCGTGAACTGGCTTATGCGAAAGTGCAGATACCTTTGGAGGAGGAATCGCACACAACTAATTTGTATTGGCTAGGTGTCAGGACCTAAAGACAAATCAAATCTCTAATAGACACTTGTGATATTTCTGTAAGAGCAAAACACTGCTGCTAAGAGGATGGGGTGGGTACCTGAACATACTGACTGGTCATGAAGGGCCCTAAAGGGACAAGCCCTCTCCCATTAAAGGAAAGTAGTAGGTTTCTCCAGCAACCAGCCGGAAGCACCCACGTCATGCCTACACATGGACCTTCTCCCCAGAGAGCTCCTCTTCCACCAATATGGACATAGCTAAGGCTAAAGCTAGTCTTTCTGAATACTCCTCAATTTTCCAGTTGTCTCAGTAGGAAGCTGTACCTTTAAGTCACTCCAAACTTAGTGCAGAATTTTAAAATATATCTTGTAGGCATTAAGCATATAAATCCTTACTTTTAAAAAGGCATATCCTATTAATTACCTGAAATGTTTTTAAGCCTCTAACTATCCCTGACAAATAGGTGCTGAAATGGTCTATTGAGCCACAGAATGCTGAAAACTGGGAAGGTTCATGGGGATAGATGGGAAAAGACTTAATTCAGTACAAGATGGTAAATCAGGTTAAAAAGGAAAAGGAGAAGTATGCACATGCCTTCCACTGTTGAATACGTTTCTCAGCAGAAACCCAACTATCAGATCACCTTGAATCTGGGTTTCAAATGTGATTTTCACCTCTGCAATCTCTCCATTATCCATCCACAGCAGATATTAAGCTTCTAAATAAATACCACAAATTTCATCCATAGTCCTTCCCTGACGGTGTTATTCTCAGTCTCTCTTTACCCCCCCAAAAAAGTACACTAAAATCCAAGTATTTCCAAATATTATGGTCCCAATCTTGCACAAAATATTTTAACAAGAGAAATCAACTGGGTGCACCAGAATAGCAAAATCCTTGACTCACCAGCTTAAATTGATTCTTTTCTCCTTCGTACGTATAATCTCTTAAGCCCTATATTCAATACTTTTGCACACCCTATAAAGTGTTTGTGAGATATGCACAGCAATTCTTAACTCATCGCCCGCTCTTCGCCATGAAGTACCGTTCAGTACAGAGTAACAAATACTCCACTTTAACCGAAGACCCAGGGAAAAGGGCCCTGCATGGCCATGGCTGCAGCCGACTACCTCAAACTGAAGACCTCCCTGCCTGCCCCAACAAAAACATCAGCCATTCACATCTTTCATTTTTTCTATGCCTACTTCCCTTAGCTGAAAAAAAAAGTTCATAACATGCTGTGGTGAACCGACCACATGATTTTTCTGTCTTATTAAAACAGTGAGCAAAAAACTCGATTTCCCATAAATCTAGTCTGCATAAATCCTCCAGGAAACCGGAAGCGAGATAACGCCAGCCATAAATTTTGAAAAAGTAAACAATCACTCTCTTTTCCGCCTCACTGCACAAAGGGAGCACATCGCTCCTGCTGAGCGCACACCCCCCCCTCCCTCCGCTGCTGCCGGAGAGGAGCGAGGAGGAGGGGGGGAAACTGAACTGGGCTGTCAGCACAGCCCCCTGTAGAAGCCAAGCAGCCGGAGAGAAGGGAGCAGCCGCCGCGGAGAGCCGCCGGACAGAACTACTGACTCCCACTGCTCTAGGAATCCAGGGGAGAGAAAGAAGCC
>VZZY01006910.1:96615-109924 GCA_013400335.1 Eurystomus gularis | reverse complement strand
TCACTAGAAACAGTCCAGGTCTGCCGATCGGGCATCGTCGCCGTTCCACGGGGACCATCACCAAACGCCGAAAGAACACACGCACGCACGCACACGCACCATCCACACATACAGGTCGTATTTTGACATAATTAAGTCCTTATTTGCCCTTATCTCTCGGTGGGTGAGAGAGGGAGTGAATGGGTGGGCGTGGTGTTCTTTAATATTGTAATATTTCCATAGAGTAAATAAGGTTTTATTAGAATATATTTAGTAATAAACTTGTTAGATACTCATTCGGTCTCCGTGTTTGCTTGCGAGCTTGGTGGGGAGATGTCCCAATTTACCCTCTACCCTTCTCCCTTTGGGAGGTAGTCGGACCTCTGCGCGCCCGACCGCGACACCTGCTTTCCAGCCTGAATATGTCTCCCCTCTCCCATTACCAACACTATGCACACTCCTGGTTTCCTCCAAGGAACTGCTATACACACACTAACACTCAAGTTTCTCACTGGCTTTGGTGGAAATCAACACAAGCAAAGGTCCTCTCCTCTCCAACTCAGGTAAAGAACAGAGGTAAGAGGGGTTCTCCTTTCCCTACGAAGGGAACAAATTCCTAAGTGAAAAAAATTTGCTCTTGGATATGGAGGATGCAGTTTGTAAAAGAAGAAACTCAGACAATTCACAACACACACCAGTCATCTAACTTGAGAAAGAAATTCCTTGAAAATATTTATGGTGAAGTAATAGTTGTCATCTTCAACCAAATTTATAACTAAATCAAGAGATCAGAAGACATTTAGGGACTACCTTATTTTGATTGCTGTTTTAACTTTTCTGAATTCAAGAAATTATCACCAAAGCACTTTTTAACCAAAAAAAAGTAATAAAACTAAACCCATGGAGCAGGAAATAACTCCACCCCCAAAAAGGACTGTTAAGCTTTTGTATGGTTATTTTCCTCCTGTTTCACTCGATTCCAAATTCTCTTGCAAGGTGTCACAAGAGGAAACAGGAACTTTTCTGCTTTAATTGGTCCTCTCATCCTAGAAGCAATTTTCAAAGCGTGGACAGTTTTGTCAGACAGCATTTTTATGTATTATATTTTCATCATTTAAGAAGGTCTTGAATGTTGTGAGGATCATTATTACACAACAAAGCGTGTTAGGCAAAGCTTTTTGTCTTGGTTGCTATTAAATGTCCTTTTATTGCAATATCAATCAACTAAATTATTTCCAAAGTCGGCTGTAGAAATAGCATGTTGGTAAAGCAGGCAAAGCTGACAGTGGGTAAAACTGTAATCTGTTTACATCTTTGGACTTGATGGCTTATCTTGCTGGTGAGGCATTTTCTAAAGCTTTCATTATTGTAGTGACTGGAAGACAAAATGAAAATGAGTTACGAGATCATCTAGCGTGCATATGACTCCTTGAGTATTTCGAAAACCAAACTGCTACAGTGTGAATAGGAGGCTCGTAAAAACAGTGATAAAGAACTTTTAGCTATTTTAACTGTAGATACAGAGAAGAGAGATAGACTAGAATAATGTGGGAACTAATCAGAGCAACACTACGATGACACTGATGGGAAGGAACCAAAAGGAAGATGGAAAGAGGATAGAAGAGTAAGAGTCTCTGTATGCTTTTAGTACATTAGGTGAGAAAACCTGGATTTTTAGTTAAAGACTTCATACTTCAAATTCAACAAACATAATTATGGCTTTTCCACACTAATACCATGGCCCAATGTTGCTTCCCTTTAAGCAATCAGGCACTTCTGTCATTGACTTCAGTCTGAAGCACACAATCAGTTTCTTTTATTAGACATGGTTGCTTTCCTTCTCAAAACCTGAATGTTCAGCAAAAAGTACCCAAATGCCATTTATTAACACACTCCATGAAACATTGTAGTGCAGAGAAAAAAAAAAAGGCAGGTGCATTTCTTTAACAAACTGTATTATGCAAAACACTAAATTATATATGCACAAGCAAAGCAGCAATTTGAAACAGATGGGTCACTGTTGATAAAAGTTTGCTACAGATGGAAAATTAGTCCAAATATTTTGCCACATCACACTTTGATCAATACTTTGCATAAAATGCAAATAATTTTCTCCTGCTATATTGTTCCATTCTTAAAAAAGACATTTTTGCAATTATTTTGCAATGTCAAAGAACTTTAATTCTCTAAAGAAATGTTCTGCACATACTCAAAATGCACATCTCTGTTCAAAGCTACCCTTTCCATGAAGGGAAGAGCCTCCAGGATCTTCAATGTCTCCCTGTTGAGTCCAGATATATAAGACCACATACCTGCCACCATACTTGTACGAGGACAAGCCCTCTCATACAGCAAGAGTTTGCTTAAACCAGGTGCTACAGCACAAATAATAATCTCCTGATGTTGCAGGACTGCCTTGGTCCTACAACTGGTACCCCACAGGCAGCTACTCACTCCATGGCAGTGGCATAAAGACCTGGTGATGTCTGTAAAGGGTGCACCATCAATCCCATGGCTGGAACAAGGTCTTCATTGCGGGAAGTGCATCTCAGAATGTAGGACTGGCCTTAGGACATCTACATTATGGAGCTGGATCTCTCCAATAACTGTTGCCTTCATCTAAAGTGCTGAGTGAGGTGCTCAGAACCCTTGAAGCCTGTAAAGCCCAGCTGTTCCTCACAACACAGAAAAAAGCCCTCTTCAGACTATTTTACAAGCTATTACTTTATCTCTTTCCCTCATATATATTACAGACTACATGTTGCTTTTCATCAAGTGCTTTTTGTTAAGCCTACCACCGCTTTTATCTGTCAATTTTTCTGTATATAAAAGTTTCCAGTACTTCACTGTATAGTTATTCTGTATTTGATTTTATCTTTGACTGAATAGATTGTTGAAAAAATTTCAGAGGGGGTACCTGCTTTATAAATGAATTAACAAATAGCAACACTTCTGAAAGATCATCAGTAAAACAGTAAAATATGAGACTCTGAGGTCCACAGTTCTTTTACTCCTCCTAAAGGCATGTCATACTCTTCAGGCAGTGGTTCAACAGACTGTTCATATGTCTCTGAAGTATGGAGGACTAAATGTCTGCCTTTATTTCCTGGGTTTTAATGTCATGGAAACAGTGACAGAAATGATAGTATGTGCTTTCATTACTAAATTCTTGCAAAACTGCTGAACTACAGGTTATATCAAAAGAAACTGCACCTCAGCAGGCAGCATCCTGCTGTAGCCATTTCCATCAATTCCTCAGAATTGTGATAAAACAATTTTACAAGAGCTTGTAACACAGTAATATTTGTATTGAAACACCTCACCACTACACAGAAGCACACACTACTCTCCTGAAAGTCAAAAAAATCAAGGCCAAATTTTACTATCCACTAACTCCAAATTATTCCACCAGCTGAAAGAGCGGGCCAAGAGTATTCAAATTTACTGAGAGATTCAGTAGAAGTATCAAAGATGTGAAGAAAGTGAGCCATATTTCCCCATCACTATCACTCAGGAAGTATTGGTCAAGTTTCACAGAACGCTTCATGGGGCAAGTATGACAAAACAGTGAGACAGGATGACTTTACTGAATTTCTCCAGGAACAGAGAAATTCAGAAATTCTCTCCTACACTATACACAAAGGCACATAAAAGATGGACACCTCCACTCAACTGCCCTACAACGAGCCTCTGAGAACTGAGAGGTGTGCTGGTATCATAGTGCTGGTATCACAGATGGATAGATACATGGAGGTCCTCTCTCCCTCATTCCTCCCAAGTAAAAAAAAAACCAAAACATTATTTAGATTGCCAAGCTCTAACAACTTTCATTCCCTAAAAATGTACTCCAAAGCCAAGTTTGCACAAATTAACACAGGCAAGGGTACAAAGATGCATCGGTGAACCTGCACTAGATGAGTAAACATGGAGTGTAAATTTGAAAAATACTTTCTGTACCACTGTACCTTGACAACATACCTGCATGAAACACCCAGTAAGCCTCTTTTAAAAACATATTTGCGAGACAGGGCAGCTACAAAACTAGGATTTTAATAAAATATTCTTAAAGTCACTGCACCTTAAGCATAAATTTTGGTTTATAGAATAAGGGTAGCACAAATATTCTGAAATACAGAACTGCACAGCTTTCAATTCCCTGGTACTGAAATGCTTTTCATCATGAAAGGCATTTTTGGGAAATGACAGAATTACAGAATGGTAGGGGTTGGAAAGGACCTCTGGAGATCATCTCATCCAACCCCCCTGCCAGAGCAGGTTCACTTAAAGCAGGTTGCACAGGACAGTGTCCAAGTGGGTTTTAAAGGTCTCCAAAGATGCAGACTCCACCATCTCTCTGAGCAGCCTGTTCCAGTACTCTGTCACCCTCAAAGTAAAGAAGTTCCTCCTCATGTTCAGATGGAACTTCCTATGTTCAAGTTTGTGCCTGTAACCTCTTGTCCTGTCAAAGGCTAGTGAAAGCTTCCCCAGGACAACAGTTTTAGTACATACTGAGCATCTCACTCCGCCCGACCAGGGAAACTTTGGAGTACAAAACCGAAAACAGATGGCAATGTTTTACTTTATAAGTTTGAGTCCAATAATAAAGAATGTAAATTTTGCCTCTTCATTTCTGCTGATGCAAATCCATTAGAAACCCTCATATAAAAAATAAGTCTACTTCTTGTAACAATTTAAGTGTGACTGCTTAAGATTTGACACGGAAATAACAAGTGTTATCTGGGCCCCATCTAACTTCAATTAGATTTGCTCAAAGAATTAGCAATACTTCAATTCACATTGCTCCTCTCCTTTAAATAAAAACGTATGAGATTTGGGTAAAAAGAAAGTTTATATTACACCATTGTAATATTATTCTAAGGGTATAACATAGTTCTATATCGTTAAAATGCCCACACGTGAGCATAGTATACTTTTTTTAAAATATATGTGCTTTAAATCCTAGCTTTACGTTTATGTGTGCATTCTACAACATGATACACAGGAAAGAGATTTTCTTTATTACAACAGTGCTACACATCAGTCAAAATTTATTAACTAGTATTTTCTGACAATTCAGTCAGCCAGTTTCAATTATTTATTATTCAGTGTAAAACAGATGTTTTTCACTTTTTTCCAAGATCGTATTTTTCCCGTCTCGTCAATAGGAAGTCATATTTGCTATTCAATTTACTTAACGTGTAGGCTCTCCTGAATCATCAAAATAAGCTGAAGTAGTAGGGAAGTGACTTACATGAATATCAACAACTCTTATTTTTCATTCTGGGTGACATTCATACAGAAGCCAAAGTATCCCCAAATAGTTGCAAAATAATACCAAAAAGCACTGGGAAAGAAAGGCAAGGGGGCAGATAGCCTGACAGGAGAAACCTCTGGCGTTCAGCAAGACAAGGCAAGAAACCAATAACTAATACAAGGGAGGAATTTTCCTTGGAGCACACACGTGGATATGTGCTCACCTGTACTGCATCCAGCCAGAGAGTTTCCTAAAGACAATTTAATTTGGACCACAGCATACCTCTGCTGATGAGCAAAGGAACAATATCCCAGGTCTAAACAGCTGTAAAGAAGAACAGACAGCCGCAGCCACAGTGCCAGAAAATAAAACAAAATAGTTTACAAACCAGCTTGCCAAAGCATTGGGTATGAAACAGCTGAAACAGATGACTCAGCCCAAAGAGGTGTCCCTTCAGTCATCACTAACACTCTGCTAAAATTATGCCAGTGATGATTATAGTAAAAGCCAAGGAATTAGAAGTTACTTTTTCAACCAGTTCTCTGACTATGTTGAATGTCATCATTCATGCCCAAAATTTTTGTTATAATAAATATTTGGGCACAGAAAAAACAAGTTAAATATTTCTGGTAGAAAAAAAAGAAATATATTTTGTGTTTCTCCAAATTTACCAGGAAATAATTTCTTTACATAATGATAAAAAAAGCACAGTTACCATGCTTAAGTGTAAAACAACACCAGACATAAGCACATCTTCACTGGCAAGGAGAGTGTGTTCCACTTTCCTGCACAACTCATTACTGACAATACCCAGAGAAAATCTTTATAACGTTCTGTTTCTCATTTCACAAAGTTTTACAGCTAATGTGTTCTCAGTCAAGAATAATGTAGTGATTAGAACAGAGCTCGGTAAGAATATCTGGCAATGTAATACCTATAGAATTTAATAAATTTCTCTCCAACTAGAAGAAAATTATTGATCACCGATCCTTTTTCAAGCTTTAGATCAATTTTTACATCATTTAGCATAAAATTTCTAGAATTAATTCATGAGAAGGTACAAATAACAAGCTTTGAAGGTAACAAGATATTGATTTGTGCAACTTTCTATGCTAATTTTAGGATCTGATCAGGGCTAATTTAATTTGACTAGTGCTTTTTTACTTTTAGGTATCTACAGAATAACTTGAAGATGAAGAATCCCTTTGACAATAACTTGAAAAGAAAGTTTTATTTTCATCATAAAATACAATTGGGAAAACTTGGGAGTTTTTTGTATCCACTTGCGCAGGCACACTTACACATGAAAACACACACCAACATGTTTAGTGGCTTAAATATTACCTGGAAGAATCTGACAAGAAAGGAAACATGAGTAACAACCTTTCCATTAAGAGTCTCCACTTACTTAAAGCATAATTTAAAAAAACTCAACAGTAAAATAATATAATTCTACTTGGGTAGTGTTTAACACTATCTCATGCCGAATCATTTTGTGTGTTAAGCATTTTGTGCCAAATTAATGCCATTTCCACATTTAAATAGGCTGAGACATGGTCTTACACATTTGAGCTTTCACACGCCTTGGCACTACCTGTTTCTCGGGACGCCACAGTACTGGATGAGACTCTCAGACAGAGATTTGTTAAAAGCACAGTTCCTGATCTAGGGTAATAAGTGTTTGGCAGCCAAATTAAATAAAATCTAGAAACCATCTGTTTTAGAAACTTTAATGATTAATTTTAGGAAGATGTTCTAAAAATGAGGTTATTTTTGGCATAGCATTTATTTATAAGACGTATCACTAGCAATCCAGCATTTTTCATACCAGGCTTATAACTACATTTTCTAGTTATCCATCTGGGCCCTTTTCAATTCAGTGGTTTAATTAAAACTCAATGGTATTATCAATCTGTTGCATTTTTCATTTTGATGGTTATTACATTTACAGTACAGCAGGAGTACAAATTAGAGTAAGAAGATAAATCTCATCTTAGAATTTCATTTCTCTATCTTTAGTAACTTTCGTGTCATAATATTTTCTAGCTCATTCATGTTTATAAAACAGTTTTAATGATCTATTTTTTATTACTACAATAAAGGGAAACAGAAAAAAAATATTTTTCAATAGCTTTATGCATCTCTCAGGGTATCTCACATCATTCATTCCATCAATCTGGTCAACAGATGGGCACTGCACAGCGAGGGTGGGAAAAAGATCCATGATGGAGTTGATATTAAGAGTTTACTTTTCACCTCTTAAATATGTAATTTGGCAGTAAGCAGCCAAGTACATATCAAACAGACAGAATCAGAGAGGGAGATGGAGGAGGAAAAAATAACAGATTCTCCAAAGACGAGAATGTTGAAACAAAAATTGCCATGTTGCAAGTTAGAAGCTGTTTCAGTTAATATTAAGGAAGAACATGGCTGTGCCTTCAAACTTCCTAAACAGTCCTGGAGGACTCGGGCTTTAGGTTGCAGTATCCAAATGAGTCTTAAATTTCAGGTCACCATTTTGGCTTAGGTCTTTACTAGTGGAGATTATTCCAGAGTTGCATTGTTTGGGTTCTTTTTAGTGGCACATGACAACAAAAAAAGTACACACTCAATTTGATTACAACTGGGAAGTTAATTAGAGCAAGCTTTATATAGTCAAAAGGAGGAGGGGAATAAAAATAAAACCAACCAGGGTTGTCAAGGCCTGGCCCAGGCTGCCCAGGACAGTGGTGGAGTCCCCATCCCTGGAGGGATTTAAAAGACATGTAGATGTGGTGCTGAGGGATATGGTTTAGTGCTGACCTGGCAGCGATGGGTTAACAGTTGGGCTTGATGATCTTAAAGGTCTCTTCCAACCAAAACAATTCTATGATTCTATTCTATGATCCTAAGTAAACTTCCTAGAAAAGAGGAAACAATAGTCTCAGCTACTCTTTCAGCTCCTCTTATCACTACTTCAGAAACAACTATAACCTGGACTACACAGTGTGCCCATGTACACTACTAACAAGGTCTTCAAAGATTTGCACGGCTTAACAGCACTTCAAGAAACACAATAGCTGATCTGAAACTGGTGTTAGCTGTTTTTCTAGCATTTTCTTCTTTCAAATTTTTATAGCAATAAACCCCCTAAAATTCCAGTTATAATCAAAAGAAGGTATCTCTGCAGATGTCAGAAATTAAAGAAACACATTGGGTCCCCTGGCCTGTGACCAAGACATTAAGGAGTCTATTTATGACCATCTTTCCCTCGGCTCTGGGTAGCATGCCCAGCACACTCACCACTTCCCCAGGGAGACGATTCCCCTTTCCATTTCCCAGCTCCAAGTCACACAGCAGAGCTTCTATCATGCCAGAGCTGCTTGCCTGGCTCTGAAAATGGCAGAGCATTTGAGGCAACCCTTAAAAGACTTATTAAACCAAGTTTAGAGCTGGTTTTGCTGCTTTTGATTGCAAAGTCAGCTAAATAAACAGGGTAAAAAAAAAAAAAAGTCTGTGTGTCACATATTCAGTGGCACTGAATGCTCCAGGTTTTCAGGAAGAAACAGTTCAAATACTCTCTATAGAGAGAGCAAAACACCATCAACTCCAGCAGACGTTAACAAAAAAGTACAAAAAACCTTAGTTATTTTTATCAAACCATAAGCGAAACTCTGCAAACAATGTTATTTTATTTCAAAATCAGAAAAAAATGTATTTAATAGCAGTGGGCATAGCAGAAGTGAAAGAACATGCAATGCCAGCTCCTGAGGAAAGTCTCTAAGAGTGCACTGTATGGGAATTAAGAGTGTTACAGGCTTGTGCTGTCCCAGAGCAGAGACACACACTCACCTGCCTGCTCCTCTCCCTTTTATTCCTCTCTCCTTGACTCTTTATCTGAGGAAATAAGGTTTGAGAAGTCCTTTACCTACAATGTATAACCTTCCACTTTCATTTTCAGTTCACTGCAAAGCCAGGAGAACCATAACTTAATCAAATATCTTAACTAGTAGAAGCTATAAAAAAAATCAATGGAATAGATAGATACATATAACTATAATGGGGAAGAGTCAACAGAGGTTTTATAAGAAACAGCCACACTTCAAAAATAGAGTCTTTGGAGGAACCAGAAAGCTCATAGATAAAAACACAGCTATGGACTACATGAAGCAGGACATTACCAAATTTCCCGGCTCAAGTTTGCAGCCAGCAGCAGACTAATTCCTACAACCAGAGAGGCCACAACCTTAACTATGCACAACTAGTAACATTCAGAAAGAGATCTTGGAGTCATTTGAAGAGCAGTAGGAAAACACAGAACATTCAGTTCTGATGAGAAAGACACCAGAACATCAGGAAGTAGCAGAGCCCAAAGCATCCTCAGGCAGGGTATGGTATGTGAGATAGGGCACTGTCATGCAGAGACTGCACATAGTCCTATTCTCTGCTGCTGCTCTCTTGGTCCTACTTGAAGGGGGAGATCAAGGTTTGCAGAAGGTCAGTAAGAAACACATGTTTATTCTCACATACATCATCTTCTGGCCTTACACCAAAGAAGAAACTACTAAGAAGCATTTATCTGATTAATGTTTTCTAGCCATCAACCTGTCCATTGGGATATCATTCATTAGAAGTTGTGTCTGGATTTGTGGTGTTCATCATTTTTTTTCTGCAGACCTCACACAAAGTCAGTGGAAATTCCTGCTGACTCAAACACTGGATCAGAGCCAGTGTTTCCACCAAATGAAGTGGTTATACAGCTTAAGAGAGGAAAAATTATTTAACTGCTTGGTCAAATGAGATTCCAGCTTGGGTGCTGATCTTGATTAGTGAAGGAGATAAACCCTGACAGGCATCAGGAAGAAAATAATGAAGTCCAAAAAGTAGTCTGTATCATAACAAGCAATGTCATTTTTAACAGCTTTATGGCTAAGGCTTGATGCCTAGCTTTTCCTTTTGCTGTCAGCAGAGGCTTCCTTTGGCTAAATAATTGTAACAATACTATTAGAAAAAAAGTTTAAGTAACACTCTTTTCAGAAAAACATAGGCAAATACTAATTTTGCAGCTGATCAGTTTTGACACACCTGGCTATCAAAATGCTAAGCCTTCCATAAAAAGACTGTAGCTAGCTGAAAGGAGCCTACACAGAGTATATCTTCAAGTCAACATTCCCTATGACGACTTTAAAGGCACCAAGGCAGTTCTGATTGTACCCATCAACCCCCCAACACCCACAAGAGATATACCTTGCCACACACACACACAAAAGTGTCACTCACTTCAGTGAAGTCACGTACATTTAACTTCGAAAAAATGCTAACAAAACAAAACACAAATTAATATTAAACGTACACATAACTTGGTGGAAGCACTAACTAGTATCTTTCTGAAGAAGATATCTAAAGGCATGAAAAAGGCTTGGTGCACAACTTGCATTAACTTTTGATATGAGTCAGACACCCAATTATCCTTTGTGCTGTTGAAAAATCCACCCTCGTCTCTAATTCTTGTATTTCCATGCGAGTTGACATCTATTAAAACATCGTCAGGTATGCAGTCAAAACAACATAACATTTCAAAAAATTACTGGTACTCATGGTTAATTGTCTGTAAAATATTTCTTTAAAAACTCAACAAGTGAAGTCAGTATTTCAGAAATGTCTTCCATATATTCTGAGGTTGAATATTTACTGGGAGAGCATCAGCTGCTGTTATTTACATCAGAAAGAATAAAAGGAAACTACAACGCAGTAGTAGGCCATACTTTACAAGTAGATCTGACTTAATTACAAAATTATAATTAAAAAGACTGAAGTATCTGTCAACTCTAAATATATTTACTCTGTTCTTTAGAATGATATCTGTACTCTTGAAAAAAATCCAAATCAAAAAGAATTTTTTTACATGAAATGTAAATGATCATCACAAAGCACTTCAGGAAAAAGCTAGAAAGCTTGTTAAAAAATTCAAAAATGCAAAATATAAAATGATAAAAATAATATAAATTAATACAGACTAGCCTCTAGAACTTATTACAAAATGTAAAGAAAAAGATGTGAAAGCTGGTTAGCATGAATGCTAAGAATAATATGAGGTTTCAAGAATATAAGAAGCTAAAGGAATCATGCCAACAATATGATTAAGTGGCCCATGGGTCCTACTGAAGTCTTCATTAGGTAACCTCACCCCATTCCTCTTGGACATTGAGGATACATTCCTTGACCTGAATTGAACGCTTTCATTTTACTGTGTGCCAGAAGGACACCCGTGCAGAAAAGCACACACACAGACAGAAAGTACTTCTCACAAGCACCTGGTTTGCTGCCCATGCTCCAGACCAGGCACACACACACATTTTTCACCAGGAAACCCCAGACAGCTCTACGCTGAATGCTTTTTTATTTTTCTCTACCCCCGTTTCTGATGCGGTCACGTTTCACACAGTCTTGTCAATGCACAATGTGCAGCATTTACAAAACACTCTGAGAATTTAGATACCATGTCTCCTTCCCATCAGCAACAACTCCAAACATAGAAGTGTGCTGCATCTTGAATGTGGAGGATAAACGGAAATAAAAGGTAAATTTGCAACAGATCCATAACCTGCGAAGAAAAGATCTGTTTCTTCAATATGCAAGATACATAAACTGATATCCAGAATAATATTGTGGCTTGAAACTGAACGGGAGATTGGAGATATGGCCTCTCAGATTATGCCAACTGAACCAAACAAAATACCAAAAATTTATCTGTGTGATCCATCACTCTGAAATAATGGTGGACAAACTGCCTATTTACCCAGAGGAAACCAGCTATGGTTTGAATTAATATTTCTTCTTTGTTAACATGAAAATGATATTTCCTCTTAAAGGCGCGGTATAATAAAGCAAGAACTGTAAGTGTTTTCTCATCTATTCTTCTATCCCTTTTCAAGCGGAAAGGCCACTTAGCAAATAACAGAGATGGATGCAGCTGCAAAGTGAATGGAGGTAAGTGGGGAGATGTGCAGCCACAGCTGTATTATGCTGCTTGGGACATTAAGCTATGAGTAAATCCGCTAGCTCAAGGTAATCCCATCACTGGGATTTAAGTGTCACCTCCAGAAAAAGCAGCTCCTCTCCCGTGGGAGGGGACCCCACATGACTGGGGATGGAGGGTAGAACTCCATGTACAAGTGGGAGGGATGGTTTTGGGAGAGAGGTGTGACAATTAGAAACTTTTGAAGATTAGATCTAGAAAGGTCTTCATAAATTTATACTAAGTGTCTTGTACTGTAGCTTATCTGGTACATTGCTGATACTGGTCTTGGATATACAGTTCACTGAATGCTGGTTAATTATGTCCTATTAATAAGCCAATGAAGTGCTTTGATCCTTATTTGATTTCTATCAGATTATTACAGCAGCTTCTCACTGCAGCAAGTAGCTGTCATAGCTTTCCCTGCCCGTCTGCTTGAAAAATTGAGACACTTAGTATGGTCCACTAAATTTTACTCTCAAGCATTTTATCACTAATTCAGCCACTTGAAGGAAATTATTGATGGGCTCAAGAACTGACTAGGGAGAAGAGGATCTCCCATGATTTTAGAGGGAGTAAAACACCTTTGCTTGAGAAAAATAATGCCATGGTGAGTTTTAAGCAAGGCTGACCACTCTAAAAATATATAAAAGGCCACTATGGTTTTCGGCAGCGAATGAGTTTAATAAGTGTATTACTTCTTCAGCTAAAAAACTTACATTAGAATAAACAGAAGCCTGATAAAACTACTAAACCACAAATATTCTCTGCTAGCTTGGTCTGTTCATTCAACTGTTTTTCCCCCAAGGTAGACAGGAACTGACAACAGCACAAAAAACAACCAGCAGGCCATGGAGCAGGAGGACACTTGCTACAAAGTGGTGGTTAGCATCTCACAATTCGTTATATTGGACGATATTGTTATTTTTCTGCAGCCAATTCTGGTTTTCTGCAATTACACTAAGCTTAGGTAAACTATATACCATGCACCAGTTTAACTCTCTGCTGACTGCTCCTCATAAAGAGTATTTCTTGCCAAAGTGATCAATTTAGAAAAACGGGGCGGGGGGGGGGGGGGG